>CM031860.1:62875223-63025648 GCA_018697195.1 Certhia americana | reverse complement strand
TTTCTTTCTTTCTTTCTTTCTTTCTTTCTTTCTTTCTTTCTTTCTTTTTCATTGTAATATCCAGAAAGCAAACAGCTAAAATACTGTCAGAATGATTTTCAGTGTTTTATTGGAATTAATATTTTTTTTTTTTTTTGTTAATAATAACATTGATTTGTAGCACAATTTCTTTTATATACCTCTATTTAATTTAATTTTCAATTCAAAACCCCGGAAGCTTTGGAGGGAAAAATGAAAGGGTGGAAAGATTTTGACAACTTTTAATGAAACCCAGTAACTTTTCAAGTCTTCTTTTGAAGGAAAACTTTTTTTTCTTGAGGTAAACCCCCAACCAGCTGTACAGGCAAACTTAACAAAGCAAGAGAGCCTTTGTAAATCCATCATTTAAATGCAAGATCCACTGGGATGAAATGTGGTACCTGTTTAATAATGCACAGCAACACTATACAACAATTTAAGATGAGAAGACAAGGAGAATGACACATGGAATTAAAAATGCAGCCTGAGTGTAAGCAGGCAAAATGTAATCATCTGAATGTGAATTTTGCCACAGCAACAGAGCAGGAATTCCTGCACTCACAGCTATTGCCATGAAATCTTTAATGACAACTTGTCAAGGTGTCTTTTATGTCTTCTTCTTAGGAAATGACATCCCTAAACACAGACACCCCAAGCATTGCTTCTCAACAACTTGGAGGAATGAGCTGCTCGTGCTGAATCCTTATTACAATTCCTTCTGAATATTCAATGTATTTTTGGAGTTGCCCTTAACTGGTTGCCATAAACACTGTTTAGACTTTGGGGCACCTGAGAAGGTCAAAATTGGACCACAATGAATCCCATTGAGATGTTTGAGGGTAGGAATGAGAAGTCATATTTTCATTTTTATTTAGAATGTGTTTGTGTTTTTAAAAGTTTGTATTGCTACCTCCCTCCACCATTCCTCTAATGCTTTGCTATCAAGTCTCATTTCTTCTGATGTGTGTGGGCTTATTTTGCTGCTGGAGTGACAGTTTATAGCCAAAAAACGATGAATGACCTGGTGCAAGGAACATCCACTCAGGGGATCAAACAATATTTCAACTCATCACGTCTGGGCAAAAAATGAAACACTTTTTTCTTCAAAAAAGAAGCATCAATGCAAAAACAATTCTTAGATGAACAGTCTGGTCTAGCAGAAGGTGTTCCTTCCCCTTCCCCTTCCCCTTCCCCTTCCCCTTCCCACAGAACATGAGCCCCCTGCCCCACAGAAATACAATTGCTCACTGGGCAGGGAAATAAGAGCTGAAGGTGGATAACAAAAGAAATATTCCCCTTGAGGAAGTCTCCCTCAATCACAGAAGAAGAAAGAGTGAGCACATTAGGAACCTATTTTTGTATCTTAATTCCTTTTGCTATATGATATTGCCCAGGGTTCTAAGACTGAAGAGGTAAAGTTCTCTCCATCTTCATTAGCAGGGAGCTGGGAGACAGGAAAGTTGTTCATTAGACAGAGATCAGGCAGTTATGGAAAAAATAACAGAGCTGGGGTAGGAAATCAGCAGTGATTGGGGAAAAGAGTGGAGCAGGCAGAGTGAGGAACAAGCAGAAGGAAACACTGTGGCAAAGGCAGGATTCCTCTCTGTAAATCAAAGGAGAATCCTGAAAAAGTCAGTGAGAGGGAGGGAAGCAGCTCAGTGGGATGGTGGGATACTGTGCTCAGGCCAGTGGGATGAAAGATGGGTAAAATATAAGCAAGGGTATTAACAACCCTAGCCAAAGTGGGAAGATAAATACCATCCCAAAGAAACAGAGATATGGATTAATGTTTCTGACTCCCCACCTTTTCCCCTCTTGTTTGTTTTGTTTCTCTTTTCATCTGCTTGACAGCTCACCCTGGGAAGGATCATGGCTTTGGTTTTCCCTCTGATGAGCTGAGCATCTTGTCCTTATTGAACAAAGATAGAGTGGTGGTAATAAAGGAAACAAAGCAAAACCCTGACTTTTCTGAAATCCACAGGAATTTTTTCAAGGATACCTGAAGATTTCAACCATGAGTTTTGGAGTCTCAGTCTCAGTGTAGATACCTACACACCCTCCATAGTTAATGACCAGAAACAGGGGTTTCAGGGCTGTCATTCACCTCTTCAAGAGGGAAATGTATAGAAGAAGTAAAATCCTAAAAGAGCCTATTTCTTGCATAAATTCTCAGCCTGGGAGGGCCTGGCTCTTGTGTAGATGTCTATAATGCACCGAGATGAGTCCTGCTCTCTGTGCCTGAAGAAGTGCAGCATGTGATAAAGCCATGAAATCAGACTTGTGAAGGAAAGGAATGTGTCAGGCTGGGGGGTCATTCCTTTCTCACTTCTTCATCAGGCTTCATTGCTTCCCTCTCCGCTTCCTGAGATAAGTCGCTCTCAAGAGTAAAAATGAGAATCCTCCAATCTGTGAGTCATTTGAGTGCATAATACTGCCTGCAATGAGGGGTGGTGGAGTTGCCTGAGGCAAGTCTTTCCATCAGCTCTGCTGGGACTGGGGAATGATGGAGGTGTTGGATGGAGGAACTGGCTCGAGCTGAGCTGGTGGAGGGGAGGCAGACGCTGAATTAGTCATCTGTCGTGATGAGGAGTAGAAGCTGAGCAGGTAAGTTATGGGGGGAAAAAGCCCTCCATGCATCATCCTTCAGTCTTCCAGACTCTCATTTCCATTTCCTAATGAAAAATGAACAGGCAGGCAACTAAAAGTTTCAGAAACTTTAAAAGGCATTCAAAACCTGACAGGGAAAAAAAAAAATTAAAATCTGCAGCTCTTCTGAAAGTGCTGGGATTTCTAAGCAGATGGTCTGCTTGCTTTCCTGAAGTACAAAAATTAAATTGATGCTTCTAAAGCAGCAATCCAGGCCTTTAAAGATAATAACCAGACACGATGTCTTTTGCACTGAAGTGCAGAAAACTCTGGTAATGAACTGTGGGAGCAGAGTGGGTCCAGTCCCCCTCCTGTGAACCAAAAGATGTACAGTGCTCGAGGTACAGATGGCACAGGCACACTCAGCTGCTCCTATATGTCTTTTGTTTAGTAAATACTATATTTAATGGCCTGCCATTAACTGCTGAACATACTAAGTTAATTTTGCATTTAAATAGTGAAACTTCAAGGAACTTCATAATTGCCTATCTTTTTAGCAAACGACAAGCCATATGCTAGGAAATTTCAAGCCACTAATTAAACAAAACATGCCCAAGCATGTTTTTTAACAAATACTGTACATCGTTATTTAAATTCAGGGCAAATACTGTTCTGAGCACTACAAATAGCTAAAATGGTGTTTAATAAGATACACCATCTGCATTTCAAATTGATGCCACCCACATTTAAATCTCTTGAATAAACCCACTGAACAGTTTCTGGGGAACAGAAATGCATTCATGGCTCGTTCCATGAATCTGATCCCACTGTTCTGGGCAATTCTCGTTGGGTTATTAAACTCACTGGGATAAAACTGCCAAAGAGCTGCCTGCCAGCTCCCAGATCACACTCATCCAAAAGTGCACGAACCAAACCGTACCAAACTGTCCTTCCAGAGCCCTGGAAAGGGAGTAATTAGAAGTAAATCAAAATAAATGTGGATTTTTTTTTCTCTTTCACCCCCTGCCCCCATTCTATTTAGCTACTCAGAGCTACCAACATATGGAATCCTACAGATTGTGTAATCTCCAGATAACTCCTGGAACCATTGCTCCATCAGCTGACAGACAGCACACTGGAAGAGAATGCACAGAATAAATCTCAAAAAGGGAAAATTACGGCATTTGGGCATATAGACATTTTCCCACCTCTCTCCCCCCAGCCTCCCCAAGAGAACAAGCCTGAAATGCAACAGCTGTTTGGTTTAGCATCCAAACATCCACCATGGACTGGGTTTGCAGGTGTTCAGAGTCCAAAGCATGTTGTCTTGTCTATGCCAAGACAGCTGGTGTGAAGTCACAGGCTAATTGTGACAATTCTCCTACCAAGGAGCTACAGGGCATAGTTATGACAATTAACATGGCAGAAATGGAGCCAGGGAAGGGAGGAACTTCAGCAAAGACATCTGTTGGGAAAATGAAGTCAGTATGTCCCTTTCCTAATTTTTTTTTTTTTTTTGTGTGTGTGTTTTTTGTTGTTTGAAGATTTTTAAAACCTGGGAGGATTTTCTTTTCTGGTCTGCAGCTGATGTTTTCCTGAGGACAATTACATTCTCCCTGAGATTACTTATCAGTACACTGCAAAAAACTCCTTCCAGCAAAAGCTGTGGGATTGTCTTAAAACCTCTGAGAGCTTGGAAATACAGCCAAGTCTTCTGTTCTACCTGGTTGGGTCAGAAATATATTGAGTGACACCCAGAAGATTAAGCCAGAGCTGGTCCTGACACTATAAATAGCAAAGCAAAGCAGCAGCTCAGGGCTTCTGCCTTTCAGTATTAACTGAATTTACTTTTTAGTGATTTAGAAGGGTGGCATAAAGATGAAATGTATCATTTATATCTGTGCTATGAAAGGCTCTAAAACTTGTGTGCAGAGCCCCATTAAACTGCCTCTCCTCCAGCCTCTGTAGTGGCAAAGGGACTGTATGTTTTCACAGGCATTTGGTCAGTTAGAGATACAGCCACCAGGTCAGTTCTTGCACTTTATGTCATGTTCTCCATCTGATCCGTTAGGAAATTAGTCTCTGTAACAGAATGTGTATTTCCCCCTGACAAGGATAAACAAAATGGGCCTGGACAGCAAAAAAAGAGCAGCTTGGCTTGAAATTTTGCCCCACCAGCCCTGATGCTTTGAATCACAGGGAATCTTAAGATGTTTTAAGACTTTGGTTGAACTGTTTAGATTTAGAGCAGGTGTTAGGAAGAAACTGTTCCCTGTGAGGGTGGGGAGGCCCTGGCACAGAGAAGCTGTGGCTGACCCTGGATCCCTGGCAGTGTCCAAGGCCAGGTTGGATGGGACTTGGAGCAGCCTGGGATAGTGGAAGGTGTCCCTGCCCATGGCAGGGGTGGAATGGGATGAGCTTTGGGGTCTCTTCCAACCCAAACCATTCTGTGATTCCATGAGCTCTCTTTCCTGATTCTGCAGGGAAGTCCCTCTCTCCCAGCTCTGCACCAGGATTCATCTGTTGTGTTTGGTCCTTCTGAGCTTTCTGGTTTTCACTTTGGATTTCCAGAGGACAGAGGTGTTAAAACTATTACTGACCTTAGGGACTCGTGTCAGTTTCAAGTAATAAACACATTGAGACTTTCTAAATCCCTTCCTGCCACATTTATTTGTTTTATTTCAGCTTTCAAACACTGTTATATGGGGTGTCTCCCAAATCCCTTATGTGTGCTTTTAATGCACTTTTCTGCAAGCCACTCCAAAGTTCTGAACCCAACCACAGCTCAAGAGACTCCTCTAGAGTCCACGGAGCCTATTTGGGATGTAGACTTTCAACAGCTCAAACCAGTTTTAAGACAAAAATAGAATAAACTTGGTGGAAACCACAATGCTGAACCCCTGGCAATGCTCTCAGAAATGAACTCTCATCACACTTCCCGCTGGAAGGGGTTTCAGAAATGCTCAGCTCTACTCTGATCTTAATAGGTTCTGGGGGAGTTTTCACCACTGACTTCATCAAAGTAGAGTTTGGCCAGCATTGATTACTTCTGAAAATCTCATCCCTCTTCTATCAATCCATCCATTTTTAATTAAGAACAAAGAGGCCTATAGTTGGTATTATGGATTAATGGTCTGAAAATTTTCAGTTAAATTTACATAAGCTAAAGAAATTATAATAAAAGCAATAAATCTAACAGTACTGGTACATTTTGTTTTCTTTCTTTATCCCCTTTTTTCACTTTTCTAACTTTAGTCTCCTTGAAAAGCAGACAAATAGATATTCTTAATTCCCTTTTTTTTTTTTTTGAAAGAATTGCTGAGTTCAGCAGGGAGTCCATTTTGACTGCTAAGTTAAGAATCTGGGGTTAATTCTAACAAGATTTTAAATGGAAAAAAGCCTTTAATCTTTACAGTAGTGTGAGCCAATGCTCATAGCTAAGAAAAGAAAATAATTAATTATCTACAATAAATAGAAATAGTTTGAAAAGCAGAAAGGAAGAAGGCTAGGACACAAAAATATTTAACATTATCAGTCTATACAGCAATATTTTCTTTTATCATATATTTGGGGACCTCAGTTATAGAATCACAGAATGGTTTGAGTTGGAATAGGCCTTAAAAACCTTCTAATTCCAACCCCATACCATGGCAGGGACCTCTTCCACTACTACAGGGTGTGCAAACACAATCCAAACTGGTCCATCCAACCATCAGTTCCAAAATTTTTTCAAGAGCCTTTCTGATTCAGGCTGGTTTTTCTTTGGTGAGCTGCCTTCTGAAACCCAGGCTGCTGTTTGAACCTGCTCTTCAAAGGAACCACGGAGATGATCAGAGAGATGGAGCATGTCTCCTATAAGGAAAGGCTGTGAGGATTGGGATTGCTCATCCTGCAGTAGAGAAGGCTCCAGGGAGAGCTCCCAGCACCTTCAGTGCCTAAAGGGGACAGGAGACCTGGAGAGGGACATTTGGAAAGGGCATGGAGTTATATGACAAAGGGGGACAATTTTAAACTGAGAAAGGAAGATTTAGATGGGATATTACGAAGAAATTGTTCCCTATGAGGGTGGGAAGGCCCCAGAGAAGCTGTGGCTGCTCCTGGATCCCTGGCAGTGTCCAAGGCCAGGTTGGATGGGGCTTGGAGCAGCCTGGGATGGTGGAATGTATTAATTTCCTTAGCAGGTACACTGAAGGAGATGCAGCAGCCTGGAATATACAACATCAAGGAAAACCCACAAATCTTTGCTGTTCCCTGCACAAAACACTGCCCCTGGGAATCAAACATTGTTTGCCACACTGTCCCTGACAGCAGCCACCCCCCTGTGAGGACAGAGGTCAATCCACACCAGGACACCAAAGATAGAACCTTGGAAAATTGCAGAACAGGTCCTGAAACTTATCTGTAGTGGAAACACATCCACCACTTCTGGATGAAACATGCAGAGTCCTGAGTGCTTGGAAGAGCCTGGTTCAAGCTGGATTTTCCTCCATGGTATTTGCCAGCACATGCTCACATTTAGCCACTTGCCCATGACATGATGTATTGTCCTGTAATTACTTTTTTTATGCCACATTCCAGCTGCATTCTGAATGTCACACATTTTAATTAGCTACAAGCCCATTAAAATGATGCCTTTTCACTCCATGTGCCCTGGGAAGGGTGGGCTGTTTTAAAGGAGTGATTGAAGCTTGCAAACACAAGCCAGTGATATGACAAAATTAACTGGACTCATTGTTTGTAAAAAGCAAAACTAACAATCCATGAATAATTATTTTTTCCCATTAAATGGTACACTGGGATATCCTTCTGACAAGCCCCTCTCAGGAATTGTATGTGTAAGTATTTTATGGTGTCACTCTTCTTAGGTAGTGTGACATTTTTTTAATAAGTCATCAAGTCACACCTCATGGTTTTCCTATTTAAAGATGAAATGAACCCCTGACACATCCAATAAATCATATCTATCCATGCATACATCCATAGACTCACTAAACTTCAGATTTTAATATGATTTCTGTTTGGGGTTACAAAAACAATGAATGCCAGATTTTTCCCAGAGCTGGATTTTTTTTTACACTGACCTTGGAATAGGAGAGAGATGGGAAGAAGGAAAAAAAAAAAAAAAAAAAAACCAGGGGAAAGAAAGAAGCACCATGGGCTGATTGCAGGAACAAATGGGACATAACTGAAATTCTCAGGAGGCAAGGATGTTGTAGAGAAGAAATAGGTCAGATTTGTTCAGCTACCTACCCTCTGTGTTTAGAATCACAAAATGGTTTGAGTTGGAAGGGATCTTAAAGGTTATTCCACCACAGGGACACATTCCACTATCCCAGGTTGCTCCAAGCCCCCATCCAACCTGGCCCTGGACATTTCCAGGCATCCAGGGGCAGCCACAGCTTCTCTGGGCATCCTGTGCCAGGGCCTCCCCACCCTCTCAGGGAAGAATTTCTTCCTAATATCTAATCCACATATATTTTCCTTCATAAAGTCTCATTGAGTAAGATAATGGATTTTTTCTTAAACAAGCAAACAAAAGAACATCACCCCTATAGATTTTCTCATCTCATAAAATGAAGGACTTAAGATGAAAGTATTTAAGTTTGGGGGTTTGTTTGGAGTTTTTAAGCAGACATTGTGTGTAGCAATAGGACACAAAATAAATCACATGCAGAGAGCTCTTCTCGAAGAGGAGAGAGGAAAGGGAAAGTTTATTTTGAAACTCTGACTTATATAGCATTGCAAAAGTAAACAGTCATTGGAAAAGAAAGTTGCCACCTCTCTAATCACACTGGTCAATACAAAGGTCCATCAATTCGCACTTCCTTTAGAAAAGAATGTAAAAAATTGTTGTTTACAGAGATGTGTGTGGGAACTGACTCCAGGAATTCAGAAACATCAGAAGGCTAGAAAGAAACATGCAAAAACAGGGGCGACAATTGTGAATTCCTTACTGGAAGGAAATACTTTTCATTAAAAAAATTAAGTGTGGTTGACAATGCAGTTTTCTATCAGATGAATTTCTTTGGAAGTCCCTAATGTGATCTCAGGGGACAGAACTGCTGCCACCACTATGACTCACAAAAGAAAGTAATGGAGAGGGTACACAGAGGGACGAGAGATCAGAATTCCAGGTGAGTGTCAAGGATTTGTCTGTGCTACAGACCCCAGCAGATGCTGCTAACAGCAAAAAGCCCTGTTAATGTCACAAAGGATGGCAAACAGACATTTAACCTGAGGGATCAACACTGTTGGGTTTTGTACTGGTGTGGAACTGAACTGAGGAGAGAGAACCATCTAAGAATTTTCTTTTTTCTCTTTATTAATAAATTTCTCTTTTGTTGCACTTATCACTGAACCCTATTGCTGCCTTTTTCCCCCTCTCTTTCAGACTGATCATCAGCACTAGATGTATGATCTTATCTAACCACATAGCTCCAGCAGAGTATGTTGTTAGTATTTTAAATGCTGAAGGAAAATTGATTTCCCCCTTTAAAGTACTGTATTTCTGTGTCGTGGTGATTAGGTGTGAATATTCCAATATCTTTCCCAGATGAAGAGAGCCTCCTGGGGGTGCTTCAAGGCAAGTATTGTACTATAATTATTATTAGATGAGTTCCTCCTCCTCAGTATGGAAGTGAGCAGTCTGCAGTGAGGCAGCCTGTTTACAAAAGGGTTGTTTCAAAATAAAATAAAATTACTTGTACAATAACTTGGATGTTTCCTCCATAGAAGAAACTTGAGAACTGGATAAGAAATGGAAGGGTGAGAAGCTAATTTACCTACAGAAAGCATCATATATTTTTTTTCCCAAAACTATTCAGAATTTTACACAACTCACTAAATAGCTACAGCATAAATAGAAAACAAAGGTGAGAGGAGCATAAGAATTACAAAATAATCACAGCAGGTCATGTTAACCAGTTGCCCAGGGCTTGTGGTGTCAGCCCATGAATGTAAACCTAAATCCAATTCCATCTTCTGCTTGAGGAGATTTCAGCCCCCGCTTTCCTGGGGGAGGACCTTGTGTGGCTGCAATGTGGCATTTTCCAAGGGAGAGGGAACATTCCATGCCTCCTGTTGGTGAACTTCCATCTGGCATTGCTAATTACACTTCAACCTGACATGAGGCTTGATTATTAATTGTCCTGGTTGCTAAAACTCATTCTTCTTCCCCGCCCTAGTGAAACGAAGCAGAGATTTAGTGAGCCCAGCTCAGCCTTGTCTCTACCTCCATGTCAGTATTCCCTGGAGCCTGGAGTCTTTGCTTTACATGGATGAGCTGCTTGTTCAGAGACTGCAGCCTCAGGTGAGTTCTGTAGTGGTGTTTTCTCCCTCGAATCCTCTTGGCAGAGGGGTCACATTCTGTGTTCAATATTCCCTGAACCCAAGCATGTGGTGGGGCACTCACATCCAGGAGGTGAGACTCCTGTCCCTGAATGGCTACACCCAGAATGGACAAACAAACTGGAAAAGCAATAGCAGGAATAATTATGCCCCCTACAGCCAACATCAAAAGGAATAAAGGATGTGGAGATGTGGCTTTTCTACACACCAAAGCAAAATCAGGGCTGAAATCTGTGCCTTCTCTACCCAGGGTCAGTGTTTCAGCAGCTGGGGCAATGAAACATCTCCTTTTCTCTAGTTAGGGAGTATGGTCCTTTATTTCTTATTTACTTTTTCCCCCTGGTGCTCTGAATTAGAAATATTTATTTTTTTTTATTCACCAAGAGGTTGTTTTTTTTAACTGGGCAGGAAGTGAACAGGTTCCTGTGGTCTCATTTATTTCAGTTTTCACCAAATTAATTATTTTCTCTCCCACATCACAGCCACTCCTCTCTCCACTCTGCTAGCTGAATCCCAGCTCCCTTTGCATTCAGCCCAAATTCAGCCTCAAACTAGAAGTTACCTGGTTCAGGATACAGATGAGATGGGGCCAACTGATGTGGTGATTAAAGGATGATTTATTGCAAAATCAGTCTCACAGAAGGGTGAGACCTTTAGGTTGCTACATTCAGTGCCATGACACCAGAAAACCATCAGAATTCTAGTTGCAATGTTTTTTTATAAATTTCTTATCCAATCCACTACTTCCACAGTTTTCTAGAATTTTTCATAAGCCAATAATTAATAGCTACATTTGCTACCTTTTTACCGCAATGCGTCTCTTTATCCAATCATGTAATTCTACAAAAACTTATTGCTGTACCTTTTAATAACTCTATAACAGGTTCTATTACCAACCTTTAATATTTTCTACTTACTTAACTTGCTTATATGAGGCATATTTCTACTTGCTTAAAACGTATTTCTATTTAAACTACAAATGCCAGTTTTAATGTTCTAAACTCCCAAGCCTTCTCCAAGGCCTTAGGTCAAACACTTTATCCACCTCTATCTCTGAGCCTGAATGCTCGAGGCCTTGGGAGCTCTCTGGGCCTACATTTCTCACATTACCTCCTGTGAAAGTTAGCCACAATTTACAGAAAAACAATAATCCTTGCCTTGGATGCAGTATCAGCAGCATGGAAACCTCACCTGGGACACTACACATCCAACAGAGAGCAAGGATCAGTCTCCAGAGGACGTTCAGGTTGTGATCTCACCTGGCTCATGTCTGGCAAGATAAGAGATGCATTGGCATCAGATCCTCCAGGAGAGGAAAGGCTTGTTTTGGGCTTGTTCCACAGTTATTTCTGGCTTGCCCACTGAGTGAACAAGATGGCACTAAATGGCTGATATTCCACAAATATGTCTCAGAGGAGATGTGGCTGCCAATGCCTGTCACACACTCAGACAGACAGTCTCACACAGTTTGTGAATATACAAAGAGCCCAAACTTCAGCGGACTGAAGTGCTACAAACCATCACATAAAGGAGCCCAGCCCCTCATTAAATATCCTGCTTTAGAAGCCACACAATCCAGAAGATTTTTTGCAGAACATGGATTGTCAGAGTTTCCTCTTCCATGGGGCTTTCTCCCTTTCTTAGCCACACTGGTGTCACCTGCTCATGGCCAGTCTGTGGGCACAGCCCAGGCTGAGCTGAGATTTTAGGGAGCTCTAAGAGCTCTGTTCTTGGCAGTGGTGTCACTGCTCTCTGAGCTCCCAGGCTGGTGCCAGAGGACAACCATGATGTGTGCATGTTCTGCCACTGAAGTCAAGGCACACCAGAGTCCTGTCCCTGCAGACTCCAGAGTTGGAGGCAGATGTCCTGGCTTTGTGTCCCTGAAGACTTCACCCTTCTGTGCAGCCTCAGGGAGTTTGGTCAGAATCCCTCTCACCAGCTTGGATATGTCTTTTTCTATTTACCAAGACAAGTGTGAACTCTTGACTGGGTAAAATTCAACTCAAGCGGAATTTTCCTTCTGTTGAAAGCAGGAGGCATTTTCATTTAAATGCAACTTCAGACTAAAATCCAGCTTGAATTTAGAGGGGAATGAGGAAGTGGATGTCCTTGGTTGAAGGACACAGCATTGAAGTACAGATTAACTTTAAACTGTGGGGAAAGGAGAATTTTGATGGCCAGGCTAACTTCCTTCTGCGTTCTTGCATCAACAGGATAGAGCCTTCTCAGATGATTGAATATGGCAAAGGATATCTAGCTTTTTAAAGATATGTCCTATGCCACATGCTCTTGAAAAGTGACTGGGACAGATGGAAACCTGCAGGGGAACAGAGTTGTTCCTTTGGGACTAAGAATCATAAAAACATAGAAATATTCTGAGTTGGAAAAGACCCATCAGGTTCATTGAATGCATCTCCTGGCCCTGTACAGGACAGCCCAAGAATCCCAGCCTGTGCCAGAAAGCATTGTCCAAAAACTTCTTAAACTGTGACTAGCTTGATGCTTTGACCATTGCCCTGGGAAGCCTGTTCCAGGATTAATTATCTCCTCAAGGAGGCTTAATTAGCCTCCTCAAGGAGACTTCAAGACTGAAGGAAAGGGCAGGCACAGGAAGACACAGGCAGAGAGCTTAGCAGCAAGGACCTGGAATATCACAGGTCAATTCTGGAGACTGCTAGAGAGAGGAGAGAAGCCACTAAGAATTTGTTGAAACCCAGAAAACCATTGAGCTGACTGAAATCAAAAGGAGAAGCAAGGACACAGTGTCTTCTCTTTCTTCCTCTGCTTTACCAAATTGCTTTGAGTTGTCCTAATTAAAAATGTAATTGTTCTAGCCTGTATAAAACCCAGATTTTTGAATTTAAAGGGCACTGTGGTCTTCAAGGGGATATTACTGAATTAAACAGACACATCCTTGGGAAAGTTGTGCTCGATTTGTGGTCCCATCACAGTAATGAACAAAACCCCACAGCAGTGCTTTCCAAACTGAATCAGTTCTGTGGCCACCAGTAGGATTCAACCTCATTAATCTTGGCCCCAGGCAAGACATCTTTTCTCTAAGCCTCTCTTACAAGAGGTTTCACAAGCTGGATTTTGAAGAACACCAGATGCACAGAGACAGGTAGTCACTGTCACCCCTTCCCTGAACTGCAGGACAGAGTGGATGGTTGGTCCTGTCAGCTGCAGTCTGGGACATGAAAATGTTTTCCCAAACATTCACCTTTCCCTGGGAAAACAAGGAATCACTGCATCCATGGTCAAAATACTGCCACAATGAGTCACAGCAACATTGGCTCAGGGGTCTCAAAGGTGAATAAGGATTGGAGTGTCTCTCAGTGAAGAAAGGCTGAGAGAGTTGGGACTGCTTTGATTTGATTTGTCTTTGTGAGGGGTCTTTTCAAGGTGTATAAATACCTGATGGATGAGTAAAGGAGATGGACCAGGTGGTGTCCAGTAACAGGACAAAAGACAATGGTTGTAAATGGAAATACAAGAAACAATTTAAATACAAGGTAAAAAAACCATTCTTCCTGTCAAGGTGATTGAACTGTGGAGTTTTCATCCTTACAGATCTTCAAACCCAGCTTTCCTGGATGCTTGCCTGGAGACCTTGTTGTAGCTGATGTTTCTGTGGTCATGGGTTTTGCAGCAGACAATCTCCAGAGGTCCCTTCTGAGCTCAGCTGTTCTGTGCCTCTGTGACACTGTGCTCAGCCCCTCCATGTACCACCCCCAAAGAAATCAACTGCAATGAATGCATTTTGCTAATTACTCTAAATCCCACCTTCCCCCTCCACCCTCAAAAAACCCTCCAAACAAGGACAGGGGCTGTGACCTTCAATGTAATTAAAATTACTTCCTTAATGCAAGCATTTATGGTACTAAACCAGGAAGTCTTGATGTCTCTTTCCACTGATAAGGATATTATGGATCTAAAGACCAGTCTTTTCTGTCTGATGTTCCACCCTCCCCCATCCCTTCTGCTTATGGTGGAAGATGAATCTCCATCTGTGAATTACCCAATATACATTATTCATGGAGCACTTTTATCAGCCCTATTAGCTGCACATGAATCCAGGTAAATGTCAAGTCATCTTTGTTAATCCTTCATTCAGGCTTTTGGAAGTGATACTGCCCTGAGTGGAAATGTTTTTGACTGCCCAGAGTATTCACTTTGCCGGAGTCACATTTTGATGAGAAAGTCTAAGTGGTTCTCTGTGGCACAGTCTGGACTCTTACCTTTCTGAATAATTGGTAGCAGGAGGTGGCCTTGCTGTTTGCATGTTTCCTTCTGGATCCATATTTAAAATGGAGGGGAAAAATGACCTTTTAGCTCACCTTGTGCCCATTTGTGTAATGCCTTGCTTGGTGCAGGTGCCCTGCTCTCTGATGAGCTTTAAGAATTGCACGCTTTGCATTTCTCCCCTGCTCTAGGAGATGACTCACTGTCTTTAAAAAATCTTGATGATTTTTCCCAGGAAGCACATATCCAGGGAAAACACCTTTTAACTCTCAGACAAATTCCATGACTTTAACATGTTCAGTGTAGTAGGTTTAAAAATATGCCACTTGCTGTTACCTGACACAACAGCTTTACTTCCACAAAGACCCAAGTTCTTTGGAAAGGGACTTCAGCCAAAAAAAAAAAAAAGAATTCAGGGACATTAGTGGGAATTTTCTCATACCTGTGCTAGCCTTCAAGCCCATAACCCCACAATTCCAATGATTTGATATTTTGCAGCATGTTTAGTCACAAATACTTTTCCTCCATTCCTGTGGATATTGAATTTCTGCCTGGATGCTGACACAATTTCCAGAGGTGGGCTGGAACATCCTAGTGGTGAGGACACTGGCTGCATATATGGGACACTGGAGTCTGGTGGCATGGAATAGTGAATGTGTGAGTGCTCCATTCAGCACATGGCTGGGCTGGGCATCAATTTTCATAATCATAACTTATGATCTAGGAACCTGTTTTCCATCCTCTGGTCTGTCTTGTGCCTTGCAATGGAGTCTGATGTGGAAATATTCATATTTATGCCATGTTAACTTAAAGTAGCCAACTCTGAGAAGTCCACACCAGCTTTCACCCTGCCCAGTCTCAAGTTTTGTCTCTATATTGGTTGTAGTGTCTGTGGAGACACCAAAACTCCCCTGCTGGTCCCTCTCACAGAGCTTCTGTGTTTGGTGTGTTCACACCTTACTGCTCCATTAATACCTTGCCCAAGGCCATGGGGAGTCTGTGGTGGAGCAGAAACACAAATGCTGGGCAGTGCCCAAATCCTTAATCCAACCTTCCCATGTGTACTGCAGTTGTCTTGCAGAGTTGCACTACACTGAATACAAAAGAATTAAAAGTGCCAGAATATTTGCCTTCTACTTCCAGGCTTTCCTGGTTTCTCTCTGTGCATCTCCCTTGTTGATCCCACATGTAAAGCATAGAGCAAATGGAGGCTGATGCCAGCTGGAGGATTGCTGCAGTACAGACATGAAAAGATGCTTCCCCTTGGTATTCTTCTCTTTTCTAATCCTTTCCTAATCTGCTGGTGAGGGAGACAGAACCAGGTTAGAGCTCCAGCTGCCCATCTTGGTTAAATGCAGAGACACAAGTTTTCACATACATTACTCTACAGCAATCACAGAGTTTACAATTCCAAATAAGAGTGGTGGAAACACAACCCTTGGAGAACATGGCAGTGCACAAGACTTGCAGGTATACAGTGGGCAGCAAATGTGTCTGGAATTGGACCCTTCCTAGAAAAGAGGTTATGAAGCAGGAAAACAATCCAAGTATGATAAATGAAATTACTCATTTCACACTCTTTTCAACTGGCATTTAAAACTCACTGTCTCAGTTTCCTGGCTGCAGGAATCTGGATTAGTTTCTCTCTGAAGTAGCACGGCTTTCTCAGGATGAAACAAAGCCTTTTTTGAAATCCATATCCTCTGCACAGGAGAAAGCTCTCCCACATGATTAAATAAACATTTAAAAAGTTGTTGTGAAGTACCCAGCCTGAGTGAGCACAGGATGTAATGGGCCAGCCATAATTTACATCAACGCAGAGATAAATTAAACCCTTGGACCAGAGGGGCTGGAAAGTGGACAGGAAGGAAAGGACCTGGGGGTGCTGGTTGACAATGCCCATCCCCTGTGCTGGGCACTGCTGAGGTCACATTTTGAGTGCTTTGTCCAATTTTGGGGCCCTCAGGACAAGAAAGAAATTGAGGGACTGGAACAGGTCCAGAGAAGAGAACAGAGCTGGAGAAGGGTCTGGAACACCAGGAGCAGCTGAGGAAGCTGAGTTTTTTTAGCCTGGGGAGAAGGAAGCTCAGGGGAGGCTTTACCACTCTCTACAATGCCCTGAAATAAGGCTGTAGAGGATCAGCCACTTCTCCAGGCAGCCAGTGAGAGGACAAGAGGAAAAGGCCTCTGTCTATATAAGGAGAGGTTCAGGTTGAACAACAGATAGAATTTTTTCACTGAAAGGATGGTCAGGCACTGGAATAGGCTGATCAGGGAGGTGCTGGAGTCCTCATCCCTGGACGTACTCAAGGGACGGCTGGACACGGCACTCAGTGCTCTGATCTGGGTGACACCAGTCACTTTTCTGTCAAAATTGGACTCAATGATCGTGGAAGTCCTTTCCAAAGGTGGTGATTCTCAAGACATTTATAGGAAAAAATGTCCTACATTGAGGACAGCTAAATTTAAAAACACCACTTCTTTAGCCACAATCTCAAAGAGAGGTCAAGCCCTCTGAAGAAGCAGGATCACATGCATGCCTGCTCCCAAGCTCTTCCCAGGCATCCAGGGTTGATTGCTGTCTGAAAAAGGGTGCTGGGCAGGAAAGACTTTTCATCTGATGCAGCACAGCCATTCTCACAGCCTCCTGTTACTGGAAAACTGTGCAGAAATAGCCAAAGACCTGGAAAAGCTCAATGGCAAGTTTGAGCTTGAGAAGTTGTAAGAAATAGCACCAAGACCACAAGGTTGTGACTCTGCTGCTCTGCCAAGCACACCACAGGTATGGCACAGCCCTGAGCTGGAGCAGCTGGTGTGAAGGGAGCTCTCACCTGGTGCTGTGCTGGAAGGTGGCCCTGCCCATGGCTGGGGGTTGGAATTAAATTATGTGTAAGGTCCCTTTCAACCCAAACCATTCTGTGATTGTGTTTTACATGCATGGTGGAAACAGAAAACATTATTAAAATTCTCTCTTGGAAAGCCTGGAAATTCTCTGGTGGGAGCTAAAACTACCTTCTCTCAAGAAAGAGGATTTGAGGTAGATTTTCTCACAAGCTTTGTCAACTCTAGGAACACCCAGATTGAAAACAAAACAAAATAAACCCAGTACTAGATTCTCTCTCCTTTTTCCACTTAGAAGGGACATGAACATTTCTCCTGTCTCTCAACTTCTCTCCTGGTCTTGTCTTCCTTTTGCTAGTTAAAAAATTACATTAAACAATTTATGACTGACGCTTTCCTCTTTAAAACACATGAACCAATAAGGTACTGTAAGCCCCTTCTTGCCTTCAATGGCCCACCAGGAATGTCAGTGCTACAGTGGCTTGTGTTTTGGTGCCAGGAGTTTCAATTTCACACTACAGACAGCCCTATTTTATTATCCCTGCTTTATAGATGGGGAAATGAGAATTCTGATAACCAAAAACCATGCAGGGAGGGGAGAAGGCAAGAAATCAAGTCTGCTTTCCAAGAAAAATAAAAGACCCCCAGAATGAAGCAACTGAATGTGTCTGGTAGGATACATATCACTAAAGATACACATGTGCAATTTTTTAGCTCTGTCAAGATCTAGATAAGCCTATCTGGTAAAAGCAGCAGCTGATCCAATGACTTGTGCAAAACTCAAATCCACCAAATATGAGATTACATTTTACATTCAGGAAGCATCTTTCCCTGAGGATAGCATAACATTTTGAAAACTATTAAATATTAACTTGATATTAAACTTGCCCACTGCATGTGTGATGTGTAAGGGGGAAGTAACTATATTTTTATGAGACACCTAAAAGCAAGGACAGTGGATTATGCTTCCTGTACCTATCCACTGTAAATGCTAAAAACTATCAAATATGGTTATATTCTGTGTAAATGTGGTTATATTCTGTGTCAGCACATACCTGGAGTGACAGAATGTGAACAAACCCAAGTGAAAAGTTGCAGAGGAATAGTGAAGAAATTGGGAGAAGGTTTGATGTCTGCCACTTCTGAACTTACACCCCATGGTATTCTGGGCAGATTGCTCAGTCTCACCATGCCTGTCTTCCATCCCTGAAACAGGAATTTAAGTCTTTATTTTCTTTGCCTGTCTTACCTATTCATGCTACAAACCCCCAGGGAGGAAGTGGTTATTATTTTGAGTTGGCAAAGCACACAGTATGGAAAAGCCCCAGGCCTGAAATGCTACACTGGTGTGAGCAATAATGAGACTCAGACAGTTCTTTGCTTCTTATTGCACAGTACTGGCCACTACACAGGAAATAATGTCTATTTGCTACCTCTGACAGGTGGAAAACTCTCCCTTCTTTCCCAAAAGGCTTTATCAGTAATCAGGATGGAAAGCTTTCCTGATGGAAGGCTTGTCTGCCTGGCAAAAAGACAGGATTATATCCAATCCTGGAGCCAAAGCGTCAATACCTGATGGATGAGCCTGTGTCCCTTGGGTGTGGGGAGCTCCAGGAGCTCACACACAGGTCAGCCCATGGAGCAGCCAGGAGATTATCCCAGGACAGCAAATCGAGGGGAAGGAAGTGTTTGCTGCAGGCTGGTGTTTCACAGAGATAACGAATGCTCACTGCCTCCAGATTGGGAGGGTTGCAACCTGCTCCACAGAGAGGAAAAAGACCATCTTTTAGCCTGTCAGCAGCATGGAGACAGATGGTCTTTTATGCACTAATCTTTTTCTACGCCCCTAGAAAATCAAGGGATTTTGTCAGTGAGAAACTACATGGCCAAACTCGCTTAGGAGGACGTTTTGCGAAACGATTTGGGTCATTATGGATTAGGCAAGATTCCCACTTCTCTGGGAAACTAAACATCCCTTTGAAAAAGAGCTGTGTCAGACACAATCCTTTTTGATACACTCTGTCCTGCCTTGGCACCTCACAAGGGACTGTGTACAGAGAGCCTGATCCTCCTCTTTCCCCCATCAATGACCATCATGGTAATGTTGTAATTGGGAAGACACATTGGAATCAGGCTGAGAGGTCCCTGATGGTATTGTTCTTTAGGAGCAAATACTTCCCAAGGGATGCAGATTATACAAAAACTTGACCAGCAACCTTTACTTTTTCCTTTTTTCTTCTGTTTCCTCTTCCCTGCTGGGTTCTAAAAGACATTGGAAGTCAATTCTCCAGAGGTGAAAAGTTCAAGCACAAGAGTGTGTTGGCCAACTTGTCTTATTTTCTTCTTCTAGGTGCTCCCTCTTGTAAAAGTTTCATTTATTACACATAAAATCCCATTGTTGTTAATCCCACTCATAAAGGAAAAGGAAATATTAGCTTGAGAAAATAATTTCATAGTGACTGACATTACCCAGTGAATTCACTGTACTTCACAGCCACTTTTCTGAAATTTGATGATAGAATCATAGAATTCTTAGGGTTGGGAGAGACCTTAAACCTGATTTAGTTCCAGCAGGGACACTTTCCACTGGACAAGGTTGCTCTCAGCCCCATCCAGCCCAACTTTGCCACAGCTTCTCTGGATAGTGTCAGGTGTCATCCACTGATCAGAAATGTTAAAATGTAATCTCAGTTGTGTATTTATCACTGGGTCTAAAAGTTGCATGGCCTTGATTCACATCTGGATGACCATGGCCAGCCAAACAGTCCATTTCTACCATCCACTGCCACAGGTCAGTTAGGAGTTCACTTCATCCTTTTTGATCTGTGTATTTTTCACAGCTTCACAGAATTTAATGCCAGAGGGTTTTCTGGAGTCATCTAATTTAAGTTTTCCAAATTTCACCTGGTTTCTTCTGAGTAAATTCAGTAACTTCTGTTGAATGGAATGGATGTTGTTCCTGGGAGTGTAATGAAGTAAGGATGAAGGAAGTCATTCTGTGAGCAGAGGTAAAAAACCCCAGCTTTGTTACAGGTTTGTGCCTTCACAGCATCAATTCCAGCTCTCCCTCTGAGACTCTCATTGACCCTCTTGCTGGGTGAGAAAAAGGTGTGTTATCCCTGCTTCAGAGAGATTTCTGCCAGCCAGTGGGCCAGTGCCTGTGAGGCTGGCCAGCTGCCACCAGATAAATTGTCTAATGTCAGTTCTTCCTGTCCTTTCAATTCAGAGAGTGCTAATTCCCTTCTCTACCCTGTGGATATTGAATTCTCTCCCAATCTCCTATATCCTCCCCTTCAAATCTCTTTTGGGATTGACTGAGTTGCAAAAGTCAGGAGAGGATGGAGGGAGGAACAGGTGCAGAGCTGGGTTTGTAGACATAAGATCATGTAGCTGTGTCGTCTTAGGAAGCTAATAATGAATGCAAACATCACTGAAGAAGGAGTGAGTCCAGGCAATGGGAGAATGTTTATATTTATTCATTAAGCTCTAGGGGGGAAAAATCACACAAAGAAATAAAGTCCATCTCTATTATATTCATTTGTATCCTCAAGCAAAGGGGCTGTGGGACTGATCCTCAGTCAGGGTATACAGGCACTACCTGTATTAGATTTATATTTATGTCTCAATAAAATAAATGAAGAGGGAATCCTTGCTGAACTACAGACCAATAAGTCCACAGGTAGATATTTAAAATCTTTTTTATTACTTTCTAGGTAAGTATTTGGGAATTCTGATTGTCGTAGTCTTAAGCCTTATGTATATAATTTTATGTGTTTTTGAGAGCTCTACACTGGCACCAGCCACCCCACAGTTCCAATGCTTCTTACAAGTCCTCCTTGAAGAGTTCAATATTTGCTGTGAATTCATTCCTGGTTTGCTTTTTCCTGTGAAACACCAGCTTTTCTTCCCACATTCTGTTTTCACATGCCCCACAGTAGCATTGTCAGAAGGACTTGGCCTTCACTGAGATGGAGGAAAGAACTGTGATTGTCAAATAATTCACAGAAAGCAATCAGATAGAGACAAAACTATTTTACTGGCAAACCACAGTCAAAATCATGGCAAGACTTGCAGAGCAGGTAGGGAGGAAGGAGACACAAAAGTGAGTTCTTATGCAAGGGTAGAAAACCAGCTCCAAATGTGATGTGTTCCTTCTAGAAAGGGCAATTCTGGTGTTGTCTGACTGTATTGCCCAAGGCCTACAAGGGAAACGGGGTTTGAATTAGAGGCAGTCTCTCGTCTGAAACAGAGGCACTGAATTTGGGATTGTCAGGAGCTGCTCTGTGATCCGATACACTCAACAGAGCAGCACCATTAAGGTCATAGAAAATTAGAAACTCCAGAATTGGAAGGAACTCACAAGAATCATTGATCCAGCTCCTGACCCAATGCAGGACAATCCCAACAGTCCCACCCTGTGCATCCCTGGGAGCTTTGTCCAAACGTTCCTGGAGCTCTGTCAGCACAGAATGTAGCCGTGCTCATTTCCTGGGGAGTCTGGTCATTCCCCAGCACCCTCTGGGGGAAAAATCTTTCCCTGATACCCAACCTCAACCTCCCCTGACCCAGCTGGAATGGCTCCAAGCAATTCCCTGGGCTCCTCTCACTGGCCACCAGAGAGAAGCCTGTTGGATGAGAGAAAGAAAACAGACATTTTGTCAGCTGTGTTTGTGGTACCTCTTTTTTCAGAAGAGTTAAGCTCTAACCAGCACTGACTCTAACAGAGGGCAGGTGTTTTACACCATCCCTTTCTCTGAGGAACAATGACCTGCAGAGATAAAGAGCTTTTCCTCTGCATTAGGTTGCTGCACTGATGTAACTCTGTTCCCTGCATCTGTGCTGCATAAAGCATAAACCCACATTACAGAGTTGTGCTGCAGCAGTGAGAAAGTGGTTCCATTCCCATCTTGATAGTCCCAAGAAATGAGGCTTCTACTGCAACAGCCACACAGGAGTAGCTGCATTTTTCTTGAAAAGCCAAATTTTTGGTTGACCAGCAATTTTGGTCTCTGAAGGACCAAGGGTAACTCAAACTTGAAAAATGAACTGCAGCTGTAGCAGTCCCAGCAAGATTATTTCAATAAAAAGGCAGGAAATTTTTTCGGGATATGAGGGTCTGTAAGCACAGCAGCACATTGCTGCATAGATCAGTTCACAGGCACTCACCTAGAAGAAATATTTTCTTGTTAATATTTGTTTAAAGCAAGCCAACTATGCAATATGTGATTTATATAATATGCCACCTGTTCAAATTATTGGTTTAATTTTTAAAGGTGTGAGAATACCTACCTGAGTTTTCAGCTGAGATCTGGTTTAAAGAAAAAAAAAAAAAAAAAAGATAGGTACAACCTTAATTCCTGCTTTCAGTTCAGAAACGAAGAAGGATTTTTCAATCAGACTTGCTGCAAAATGAGAATAGCAGCAAATGCCCTATTGTGTGGTGTGCATCGACAGGAAAATCCTGGAGATAAAATCCTGCTTTGTGACTTTTTCACAAAAGGGAGAAACTGTGGAGTCACGTGATTTTTAATTTTAAAGTGCAATTTGAACAATAAGTGTTAGATTATAACGCATTTGAAAAGGTGTTGCTATAAATGAAGGCACTGTGGGAAAATTTCCCCTGACTGCTAGGGAAGGAAATCAGCACAGAACAAGGCCCACAGTCTGTCTGCCTTAACTCTCTGACTGCCACCTCAACTATTCATTTAATAATTTTTTTCCACCTTAACAGCTCTGAGGTTTCTCTTTTACCCTCAAATTGCCCTAGAAACTTTAATCATTGCAGGGATTACAACAACCGTTTCAAATTAATGCTGTAATTCAGAGCATACAGGTTTGCAGAAAACATTATCACTTCTCCTGAAATAAAAACTGCACAGCCTTAAGTGTAATGTTGTTATCATTTTTCTGTAATTATCTGCTGAAAATTTGACTTAAATTTATAAAGACATCGGTCAAGTTAATTGTCTTGTTGCTTAGCAAGAGAGAAAGAGAATTCAGTAGGGTTACTGAAGCAGCAGCTACCTATGGTTAATAAAGATTTTGAAACCCTGGTTTGTTGAGACCCATGCAGCTTCAGAAATATGATTTCCCACAGCCTGCAGAGCTGCAGGAACAATGACTTGTTTCCAAAACTTCTGCAGATTAACAATGAAGTCTTGGCAATTAAGTCCAAAGGCGGTAAAAGGAACAAAAAAAGCAGCACAAAAAGCTCTGTAGGATGAAGATTTCCAGTCTGTATCTCCTTTGTTTACTCAGAACAAGGTGCATAAACCAGGTGAGGTTTGGTTTGGGGGTTTTGGTTTTGTTTCTTTTTAATAAAAGAGGAAATCACACATTTTAAAATATAAGCTTATTTTCCAAAGGGATCAAAGAGACAAACCCTAAATGGAACATCATGAGTCAGACCTCTAGTTAAAGGATTTGGTTCTTGCTGATCCAGATATTTTACTGCTTATAGTATTTAACAGTGTCAACTAAAGAAGGAGGTGTTGGCTTAGGGTTTTTGGGCATAGTTTTAGTTTGGTATGGGTTGTTGTTTGATTGCTGGTTATGTTTTTGGGGAGTTTTTCCAGTACTTTTTTTCAGGTCAGACAAATTCCTTTCCCACTCAGGCAGGAACAAGGATGTCAGCGTCACTGTCTTGGTGTGAATTCACAGAGGTAACTTGAACCGTTTCATTTACCCTTTGTCAGTAAGTCCTTAGGAATTTAGAGTTCTGGTCCCTGTGTGAGTGGAATTTAGGCTGCTTGAAGACAGATTTGACTACGTCTGTGAGAAAACACCTGAGCTTAAAACTCACGTTTAACTAATCAATGTAAAGACGGCTCCATAAATCTGCAATTTGTCAGCCATGCAGTGTCATAAGAAAGTGCTTGGGTCACAGAATCACAGAATGGTTTGAGGTGGAAGGGATCTTAAAGCCCATTCATTTGCACCCCCTGCCATGGGCAGGGACAATTTCCACTATCCCAGGCTGTTCCAGGCTGTCCAGCCTGGCCTTGGACACTTCCAGGGATCCAGGAGCAGCCACAGCTTCTCTGAGCACCCCGTGCCAGGGTCTCATCATCCTCACAGGGAAGGATTTTTTCCCAATATCCCATCTATCCCTGCCCTCTGGCAGTGGGAAGCCATTCTCCTTGTCCTGTCCCTCCATCCCTTGTCCCAGGTCCCTCTCCAGCTATCCTGGAGCCCCTTCAGGCACTGGAAGGGTCTCTGAGCTCTCCCAGATCCTTCTCTTCTCCAGGTGGGCACCCCCAGCTCTCCCAGCCTGGCTCCAGTGCAGAGAGGCTCCAGCCCCTGGAGCAGCTCTGTGCCCTCCTCTGGACCCTCTCCAGCAGCTCCAGGTCCTCCTGCTGTTGTTCCCCAGAGCTGGAGGCAGCTCTGCCGGTTGGGTCTCACCTGAGCAGGGCAGAGGGGCAGAATCCCCCCTTCTCTGCTGCTCATGCTGGGCGATCAGTCCAAGATAGAAAAAGGTAATTAGAGATGTGCCAATTAGCACCCCAGATTTGCACTGATAATCTTTACTAATACAAAGAGGAAATAAATTTACCTGCATACGCAGATAAATAAAGAAGCCAACCAAAGCTGTAAAACTCATTGCCCTACCAGTCAAGTTATTTCTCCAAGAGATTGTAGAAGAAAAAGAAAGGAAGATGCTGCATTATCAGTCTTGAAAACTGCAGAGGTACCTGACAAGCCAGAGGGAAAAGTCTGGAAACGCCTGGAGGCTGGAGCCCTCATCCCAGTCAGATGTCACATCAGCTGAGCTACAAGTGGGCTTTTGGCCCACCCATAGCTTCTTCATGGAGAGGAATATTTAAATTACTAAAGCTGAAAATGAGAACTGTATGAACTGGATCTATTTTTCTGAAGAAAAATTATCTACGTATCACAGACCCCTGCCTCAGCATGAGAAGCAAATCCTCCAGAGGTATTCCTTTCCCCACAACAGTCGTTGAGAGTCCAAATAACCACTTTGAAAGGTGCCAAATTTTTGGAGAGCTGCAACAGCTCAAGAATAAATCTGATCCCCTGAGTGACCCATGACAACCCTTTAATCTTCATTGTCCTCTGTAGCCCCTTTGCATCACCACTTAGAGTGAATAATCCTAATAATTGGGGGAATCCCATATATTCAGGAGGACCACTTATCCATAATTTCCTTCTCCTATTCCTAGTTTTTGTAATCTTTCTGGAATACACACTGATGGTGTAGTTTTGTATTACTTCCCCCTACCAGAAACTGGCTGCAAACACATTTTTCTCTCTGTAATATAACCAAATAAATTAACATCCAAAAGAAATTTCTATCAAAGACTGCAAGCCTAGAGGCACAGGAAAATTGGTATTCCTGCAGAAGACAATTATTTGGTTTAAGAAGGATAAAGATTCTGCAGGGATTTGATACTAGCTTAAAATTTGCAGGGGTGTTATAGCTATAAATCAGGAGGAAAGTAAAAAGCCTCAGATGGTCCAATTTGCTGACAATTTTACCTCCACATTTATTTTAGAAAATATATCTAATGGCAAACAAGGTTTGTTACTGCTGGGTTTGTCTGTACTGCAGTAGCATCTAAAATACTGCTGGAAGCTTTCCAAGCTCAGCATGAGTTTCACTATCACCCTGAAAATTGTGCATTTCCTCTCTTTCAGGCACCCCAGAAGAGTGTGGCATGAAAAAGAAACCTCATCAATGGACAAAAGATTGCTCTTCTGACCCAGAGCAATTCCTGGAATCTGGGACCTCATCCAGGTTTTGGAAAAGCAAATAATTATTGCAGGTGCTTCAGGTGCTTAGCTAGAGACACCTTGAAGAAGGCTAAATTTCAGGACATTCTATGCTCTGAATTTAATTAGTGGTTTTCAAAATCCTTGGCTTTCCTCTTGCTCTCTGATGAGGAAAGAATTTTAAATTCCCATGGATAGATTTATTTTATCAGTGGTTTTTGTTTTATTTATTTGCTGGACTGCTATTGTTTGGGTTGGGTTTTTATGGGGACCAGGACTGAAATGGCATTCTTAAAAGACTGCATTATATGTTTTGCTTTAAGCATTTATTCTATGAACAGTAATATTTACAACATTCAAACATAGAACATTTGGTTAAAATGAAAGCTGAAATATCACTCTGATCCCTTGAAAGGGGGTTGAGTGTGTACCCTTTCCCTTTAAATTATTCATTTTACAGTGAAAAAAATATATCTCTCACACATCTGTGATCTGTTCCAGCAGGCTAGAGCCGTATAATTCACATGTTGGCATCAGAATTTTATTTCTCCCATAGAATTAACCACTCAATCCCCAAATAATGCAGTGCAACACAATATATCTGACATTTTTAATACATATCCCTTTTATTTCAGATAAGCCTAATTGCACTCTGCTGTACCCTTTCAAGACACACAGTAGGATTTTATTCTCCTAACCACAGTGCTCTGAAAGAAGGCTGACCTGAGATCTATAAAATCTCACCAGAATTTCAAAAGGCACACAACTGCCTGCATTCTTCCCTGATACTAAGTTTACCTTTCCCATACCATTTTTCATCATTTCCTGGCAGGGAAAAAAGAGAAATCCACTCGGGAAATTATATTAAAAAAACCATAGATTTGTAAGTCTAAAATTAACTCCTCAGGCTGATTTCTATGCTCCTCTGCACAGGTAGGTGAAACCAATTGGTCTTTCCTTGTTGACTGTTGAAGTCACTCCCTCCTGGAAGGCACCAGTCTGGTCAGGAACAATTTGGTGATGCCCTGCTGGCTGTCTCAAATCACTTCCTTGTCTTGCACGTGCCTTAACATTGCTTCCAGGAAGATCTGCTCCATGATTTTCCCAGCACTGGTCAGTAATTCCCTGAGTCTTCCTTTCTACCCTTTTAAAATAATCTGATTGTCACCTCCTGGTGGCTGCTTTTGACACTTTAGCCCTCAGTACACGGATTAGAGATGAGAAAAGAGGCCTCAGCCCTGCCTTGAAAGCCTCTGAGTCCCTTTCAGGTTATCTTGGGATTGACAAGGACCCATATTCAGAAATCCATGATCTGTGCCTCAAAAATCAACACTGAGCTCTGCAAACATGAATAAACTTCAGCTCTGAAAACCAGCAAAGGAAGAGAAGTGCCTCTTCTTTTACAAGTATCTCCCTGCCATTCGGAGTTGGGATGGTCTCCACCAATTATAGTGGGATCCAACCTTTGGGAATCCTTGTGAAGTCTGGGAGGCTGAATCTGGGTCTCTATCAACTCAACAGCAGTTGAGGATCTGGCTGCTACCCTGCAGTGTTGCAGTCCTGGGAACGTGGAAAAGGTCACCCCCCAGCTCAGTCCTTCTCTACTTTTTTTGTTTCATCCATTCTTACCTGTCTTTTTTATCTGGATTTCCTTTTGTTCTGTTTCTGCTGCAAGACTCAGCTGCTCTCTTGGCTGCAGTCAGGGAAAATCCTTATGATGGCACAGTCAAAGAGATTTGACACTTCAACGTTAAGGGCAGAGTCTGGGAAGGGCAGAGTGAAGCAGCACAGATCCTGGATGTCAGATAACACTGGCTAAGGGTAAAGTCTGACATCATTTTAGCATGTGTTTTGTCTTTCAAAGCAAGCTTTGCCCTATGCTTCAGCCTGTGTTTCATATGGTGGCTAATCAGATCTACGTGCTTCCAAAGTTTCTATTTAATAAACCTTTGTGACTTTCTCTTTTCATTTCACTCCAGTCCCCACTTTATCACCATCTTTTAGACTCAAAAAAGTAGAGACAAAGTTGTTGCTTAACTGTTGAGAACTGTTGCCCTCTTTTCTCCTCATTTGTAGTCATATATTAACTCCTACATTCATTAAGATAAGGATTTTAAAACATGCAGACCTAATTGCACCTTCTTTCATAGTTAAGTGTCCAAGTCAGTGCATTTTCAGAATGATGAGCCTCTGAGAGTTTAGATCAAGTAGTTACTTATCTTTGTCATTAAACCCTCTTGTTTAGGGTGTTTTTAATCTTGAATTGCATTTTGCATGAGCAATTATGACCCGAGGCCAAACTTTACAATATCCTTGGCACCACTCCTGTGTTTAGCACACAGATAAAATGATCCCTTTTTTCGATGTTGTTGAAGACCCTTAAATTCTAGTGCTGTTTCTGGGATCTCCATATGCTAATTACAATGAAAATTCATGCAGTGTTTAGATAGACAGACTAAGGTACCTCATTTCTGTTGCCTAAATCCAAACCCAAACATTCATTTTTTAAAAATCCCTTTTTATTTTTTAAGTACCTTGCTAGTGCGTAGTGAATAATTCGATGAAAATGGAGGCTTTTATTCAATTACATTCATACAATTTGCCCAGTTTGTATCTTTTTCAAGCCTCTGTATAATTGCCTACGCTTTATTCCTTCCCTGCAGCTGTGTTCCTGAATGTATTTCATGGATTGTTGAAGTGCATTCCCAAAATGTCCTCTAAGGGTGTTCAATCTTACTTAAGCAATGAATTAATTTTTTTCACTGAGTCATGGCTATATTGGACAAGCAGGTATCTATTTGTCAAGATGTCTTGATTTCTTAACACTTTTGAGCTTTTGGGTCCTCCATTTCATCAGCTGTTGACATCTGGACTATACTAAACCCCAGAAAAAGGAAATTGCAGTGATATTCACATCTGCTTAGGCCTTGTTAATGCTCTTGAGTACAGTCCTTCTTGCAAAGAGTGCACTTCAGAGACGCTTATTTATAAAGAATAATCAGTCCAAAAGGCCTCTCTACTGCCATGACTTTCCAAGTACTTACAATACAACATATTTTCTTGTCATAGAATCACAGAATTGTGGAATGATTTGGGGTGGAAGGGATCTTAAAAGACTGTTCTGACTCCCTGCCATGGTCAGGGACAACTTCCACTATCCAAGGTTTCTCCAAGCCCCATCCAACCTGGCCTTGGACACTTCCAGGGATCCAGGGGCATCCACAGATTTTCTGGACACTCTGTGCCAGGACCTCACCTCCCTCACAGGGACCAATTTTTTGCTAATATCCAATCTGACTCTACTGTCTTTCAGTTTGAATCCATTCCCCCTTGTTCCATAACTCCAGGCCCTTGTAAAGTCTCTCCCCATTTTTCCTGTGGGTTCTCTTCAGGTGCTGGAAGGCCACGATGAGGTCACCCCAAAGATTTCTCTTCTCCAGGCTGAACAACCCCAATTCTCTCAGCCTTTCCTCACAACAGAGCTGCTCCAGCATTCTGCTCATCCTGGTGCCTCCTCTGGACTCTCCAGCAGCTCCAGATCCTTCCTGTGCTGGGTCCCAGGGCTGGAGCAGCTCTGCAGGTGGGGTCCCACCTGAGCTGGGGCAGAGGGGCAGAATCCTCCCTTCCCTGCTGGGGGATCAGCCCAGGACACGGCAGGTTCTGGGCTGTGAGTGCACATGAATAGGGCATGTCCAGCCTCTTGCTCTATTGCGGCATTTTTTGCTTCAACACACAGAAAAAATAAATAGCAGTTGTGCCTTTTGTGTTTAATCTTGTCCAGATTTCTTAGCGATGAATTACAAACAGATTAAAGGCACTTCTACTTTTCCAAGGTTCCAATGCACTTAGAGACTTCCCAACTCAGTACCTGTATATTTGTTTTTGGCAGTAGTTAAAATATCACTGGCTGGGCTCAAATGAGTAGATAGAAGCCACAATAAATACATTTAGATATGTTATTTATTTAAGGGAAGGTGAAGGAATACTTTGCAGGCATTTAAACCTCCATCAGCTCTTTTTTAGCCTGACCAGAGCAGTAAATTAAAATCCCAAACCCCAGTCATAGAATGTAAACACTTTTATATCAAAGCCTTTCTGTGTGATGTTTTGCTCTGAAGGCACTTATGTCTGTGACTTTCGTAAATGTTCTTTTTCCCTTGGGACAACTGACTTATATCAGCCAGCAAAGATCCTCAAGGAAGCATTTATCCAGTGAGTTCTGCCTGTGACCTTCTTATCTCACATGGCTTCATGCATCTTCCTGCCACATCCAGCAGTTGAAGGCCATACATCATCCAATATTCCAGCCAGCCACCAGCAGGAGCTTTATATCAGATGGAGACACTGGGCCAATATCCAGGATATTTCCAACGCACCCTCGGTGTGAAGGGATTGTATCAGCAGGGGAATCAGAACATGAGTATTGTTTAAAACAACCTGTAAATATTAGGACAGCTTGTTCACCAGCAGCACTGTGCCCCCATTCCAGCGACAGGTTTTGATCTGTTATCTTTAGATCCCAGCTGGATTTTCAGAGCTGAGTGTTGACAGCATATTAACTTTGTTATGCTTTTCAAGTTAACTGCAGAAAGTCGACAAGGAGAATTTGGAGGTGGGGGTGGTGGTGTTAATACAACGTTCTTTGCATTGTTGCACTCACATTTATTTTATCAGCCTTAAAGAGAGGTTATTTCAATGCACAGCAGTGGAGAGCAGGTTGGCAGACCTAAGAGAAGATCACAGTAAACAGAGACCAAGTGTACTGGTGGAACAGAGGGGCTCAGAGGTGACTTGTGCAGATCTGAGCCAGGTTTGAGTACACATTAAAGCACCTCAAAAATCTTTCATCCACTTTTCCAACCAACCAGGCTGCAAAAATATTTTCTTCTTTACTCAGCAGCCTGGAAAAGATCTGATTGCTTCTAAAATTAGGTGCTCAAGGGCTTTCTCAGACCCATCTGAGGCAGTGGATAAAAATCCTGTTCTCCACAGCAGTGGGACCCCAGTCAGACTTTTTTCTGTGATGCACTTGCAATGCTTTGTCTGGGGTTTTGCCACAATAAAGGGAACTGTGGAAATCCAACAGCTCTACTGACACTTTAGGCACCACTCCTGGTAAATGTAAAAAAGCCATAAGTGAAATCCAACCCACAAATGACATTTTCTTATCATACTCTTAACTTATTTTTTGACCACTAATGCAGAAAAAAAATAAGGTAATATTTTTGCTGTCTGTGAGAATAACCATGAGTCTTTGAGTTCATGTTATACACCTTAATCATTCCAACAGCCAGTGTGATTTAAAAATGACCTGGAGCAGCACAATATCTGAAAATGATGTCCCTGGTAACAGGGGTGTTCATCCATACCAGAACCTGACAAATTTTTATCTCCACCGCAGGGGAGAGTTTAACTTTGCATCACTCCCACATGACACGTCATTCTACTGAGTGTTCTTGAACTTCATTTCCTCTCTGCAAAGATCTCACTGCCTAACCTATTGCAGCTTCAAGGGGAAAAAAAGCAAAGAGGACAACATTTACAGCCCCTCCTGCTCCAGGAATGCAGAAAAAAAATTACCATTTTTGTCTGTGAAGCAGAATGTGGATTGATTCACAGGCTGTCCTGCTGAGAGTATCAGAGGAAGCGAAAGCTTTCCGTTGACTACTGAAAGCAACAGAAAGCCTTGAGAATTCACAGCAAAGACTACTCATTTATGTAGATGCATCTGAAAGCTCAGTCCCTGACCTAAGGTCATTGTCTGGGTTCTCAGAAGTCAATGGAAAAGGATTTTGGCACCTGTGGAAGTACCATTGATCCCATCCTTAGATATTGATTTCAAATAGGTGGGATGTTTTCTCATTGACTGCAGATATGGGTTATACAAAAAGCTACAGAAATGCTATTTCAGTACCTGTATTTCAGTATCTGTGCATCCCTGTGTAGATTACATGCTGGCTGATGGCCTAGCAGGGCAGTTCTACATGGACTGTGAAGGTGGATTAAAAGAAAAGGCTAAAAATCTTTTCACCCATTGAATGACTTCTGCTGGCTTTGAGTCAAGCCTTGAGCTTAAATAGAACTGTTTCCATCTGGGAAAAAGAAATAAATCCAATGTACCATCCAATCAGTAAAGTTGGCAGAAGAGACATAGAGGGAAAGAGAAGCAACAAATCCTCAACAATTCCTTTTGCCACACCTAAGACAAATGAATAGAACCAGCTGTGAAAAGGGAGTCTCAGTATTTCTCCTGATTATATGAATGTTGAGCTGAGGATGGTCAAACTTTGTGGGAGGTGTTTTCTTTCCATATGTTTTTTAAATCCCACTTGATTTGATTTTTTGTAGCTCTCCTACTTCTGCCCAAGATGCTTGTTTTTGTTGATTGAAGGTACTTGTGCTTTGGCAGCAACTTCCTAAGGAAGAGAGAACAAAATTCATAGAAAACTGCCTCAGCACTGCTCAGTACCTGGCAGCATGAGGAAAATGAAAAAGTGGGTTTGAAATACCTGCATTTACCTTTGTGTGTTTGTACCCACACTCCTGCTAAGAAATTATCACCTCAGGAATAGCTTTAGGACACAATCATTGCTCCAGTGCCATCTCAGATTTATTCATCCTGGCAGGAGTGGTGAATGATCCATGTCCACAATTTCAAAACCTTCTGGGCTGCCCCTCACCTGTCATCTCTTTCTGTGGCACCCAAAAACTTATTACCGACTTGAAGAAGGGAGGGCAGATGGTGGAGGATGAAAAACAAAAGGCAAAGAAGAGCAGTGGCCTCAAACTTCCTCTGGAGCTTTTTTTCCCATTGTGAAGATGCATTGGAACAGATGGTTTCATTAAGAGCCTGATCCAAAGATGATGGAAGAGTAGAAGCACTTCCCTTGATTTTGATGAAATTTTCACTGGTCCTGGAAGACTGGACCTCAATCAGAGGGCCCCCAGTGTGGGTTTCCAGTACGATACAACTTTTTTCCTGGGGAGGGGAGAGGTTTTCATGGATCTAGGTGAGTTCCTATATCCCATAGCCCTAAAGTTATGAGTTAAACATGTGCTGAACTGAGAGAGCTTACAAAGTTCTGTAAATAACTCCTCTGGAAGTGACTGCAGTCACAGCACGTGGGGTGTCTCTGAGCTGGAGGGCAGCCCTTCTCACTCACTGTTGTTTGAATAATTGGAAAATCCCTCACCCATTGCTATTTCATGGCCACAGCCAAGATCCTCCCCTGAGCTGCTGCCTGGGCTGTGGATGCTTCATTTCCATTTAATAGGATGAGAACCATGTGGCTGTGAATCATCTGCTGCTGCCTCTGCTGCCTTCACATGAGCACGTTCGCTGTGTTCCATCAGCCACGGTTCAAATTGATGGCAGGGCTCACACCTCATTTCCACATGTGAACTTTTTCAGATTGGGAACGTTTCCCTTGCCAACCTCCTCTGTTCCAGAGGCCTGTTAATCTTTTAATTTTTTTTTTTTTTTGGCTGCCATTGTGTGCTAGAAACTTTACACAAGGTACCGTCATTCCCCAAAGCTTTTATTAACAGTACTTTTTCTGCCTGTCCAAGGTTTTCTGCCACATTTATTTCCACACATGCTCTTGGCCATGTGTGTGTGTGAGGATGCCTGTAAATCACTGTACAACCCTAACTGCACTCCAAGGGTGCAGTCCCTTGGTGCTTTAGCTCAGCACCAGAGCATTACAGCTACCCTCTTCACCTCCTCCAGCCTCATGTTCCTGCCTTCATCTTCCAACTGGCACCACCAGATTTGTTAGAAAGATTGATATTTTATGCAATATCATGTAGGGAGATAGCTCAGGATGCGGATGCAGTTATAAACCAGCCCAATTTTAATCATCTAGATTTTGGCCAGTTCATTTTCCTGAGCCATGTCATAAGGATATATCAGGAATGAGGATATTAAGCTGTAACACCCAAAGGAAGGCCACAAAATTGGTGAAGGGTCTAGAGGAGAAGCCATAGGAGGAGTGGCTGAAGGTTTGTTCAACCTGGAGAAGAGGAAGCTGAGGGGAGACTCATCATGGTCTTCAACATACTCATGAGGGGCAGCACCAATCTCTGCTCTCTGTGACAGGACTCAGGGAAATGGCATGAAAAGGAGGTTTAGGATGAATATTAGGAGAAGGTTCTTCCCCCAGAGGGTGGTTGGGCACTGACCAGGTTCCTCAGAGAGACAGAGCTCATGAAATGCTTGGACAATGTTCCCAGGCACTGGGTGGGATTGTTGGGATCAGGAGCTGGATTGCTGGTCCTTGTGGGTCCCTTCCAACCCAGGATATTCTATTCTATGACTGTGATTGTTCTGTGTTGATAAAGCAAGCCAGGAAGTGAGACCTCATGGAAAAGAATGGGATTGACTGCAGCAAACCAAATTTCAGTGACTTAAAGTACTCAGTGCCTCTCATCTGCATATATGGATGCATGCTTGTGTTTGTGGATGTTTATTTCTAAGTACACACAAATGAAAATCCAAAAATCAAGCATTCCTAGACTGTTATACATAAGACTGGGAATATTAAAGAAAGACCTAATAATTTGAAAGATGCCATTGAGAGGCTTTTGCAGGAGCTGCAAGGTGACAGATCTGTTACTAACCCTGACCTGCCTAGAGGTGGTGTTGGGTAAACACTCTCAGGTTTATAAAAAAATATTTCTGAGTGTCTCTGCTGATCAGCTGTTTTTCTGTGCCTGAGAATGTAAAGTTTTGTTTTCCTCAGCCAGAGATCTTGAAAAGGAAAGGTCATGAGTCGTCTCTTCTTATGTTTTCTTCATAGTTTATTATTTCTTATCATTACATTCTGTTCCTGACCAGTAGAACTCTTCATTGCAGGTCAGTTCAAGGCACAAACCCCCAAATCCCCACTACCAAATACCAAATATTAAATACTCAATACCAAATACTACTGCTTTCAGGGTGGTGTGGATATTTATACTACAATCCACATAATCAGTATTTATAATACTTCTCCAATAACTTTTATCTATGTTAGATGGTTAGAATTTATTCTAAGTCAACTATAATATGCCACCTCACAGCAGAAGATGGAGTAGGTGAGGAAGAGGGAGGAAGCCCAAAAGCCACGTGGACCTCTCCATCTTGTCATCACCTGCTTATCATCGTAAAAACCCCATATATCTAAAATTCTCACCTTGTGATAAAACTACACACTATTCTACTATCTAATACACACTCTTGAAAACTCTGCTTCATTCCAGAGCCTAAAGCCCTTTTTCCATGAACAAAAGTTAAAAACACTGTTTGTCAGAGATCTTAAAATCCCTTAAACATGCAAAGAAATATTTCTCATAATTCCAGACTCCAACAAACACCTCCAGCATTAATGAATCAGTCAGTGATTAACATTGCCCAGCTCATCATGAGCAAGGAGCAAAATTCCCAGGTCCTTCCACTACCCATGGGATGGAGACAAGTGGGGTCAGCACCCGTGTCTCCTGATGAGGTGTAAAGGCAAGGTCTGGGGCAAGTACATAAAGGGATGGGGAGGAGGTTGCAGGTGCTGCAGGGCTGGTGGCAGCTCAGAGTTGGGTTGTGTGGTTGTAAACTGCAAAAACACAAGGTCTTGCAGCTGGCCAAGTGAAAACTGGGGTGCTGCTCTTCTAATCCTGGGTGGATCCAACCTTTTATGAAGCAGGAGAGACACTGCTCTTGCTGTCTTCACCTCTGCACAATGGAATACAAATCACCTCCTCTTTCCTACAGTACCAGTGCTTCCCCCAAAAGGAAAGTATCACTGTGACCACCTTACCAGGTAGAACCTTTTCCTCATTCATTTGTGCTCCTCTTTGTTCTCTGTATTTGCTTTGTTTTCCTCTTTCTAAAGTTTTCCACAACAGTAAAATCCAATTCCTCTGCAAACAACCTCTGCTAATATTGCTTCAGCTTTCATTACAAATGCATTAGTTATGCTATTATTGCCTTTACTTAAATTTTCACTTCTGTCCCATAACATGAACATTTTTTTCTCTTTCTGAGTGGGATGTTTATTCCCTTTTCTAGCATTTATCCAACACCTTCCATACAGCAAAGATGCTATTTCCTTTGCTTGTTTTTAGGTTAACAATAGTTGTGAATGTGAAAACCAACTTCTCTACCCTACTTCTGACAGACAGGAAGTTTTGCCTCATGGGTTGGTAGTTTTTATGCCAACTTTGGAGTTTTTAGGCAATCGATGCTTTATAACTGATGTTGATTACTAACTGGAGAACAGTAATCACTGGTGGAATAGGCAAAAATGTCATTATTTTGAAATTATATGTTGTACTACAGTTTGGCTAAATACTGAACAGGTAACAAATATTGGTTAGAAAAAAAAACTTTTTGAAAGGTGAATTTAAGGTTTCAAAATAATTAATTTTTCTTCCTTCTTTTGACTATGGACAAAACCTAAGATCACTTAAGTCTTAGTAGAGTCACCTCAGATGCCTTTAAATGCATGGGATAAATCAGAAGAAAGATGTGACTGTCACTGAAGAATTTGATTTATACAAGTTCTGGGTTGTTGATTTTTTTTCTTTTAAGTTTTCTATGTAAGGATTTTTGCCCTTCTTGTTCCTCAGGGAGTAAATGATAAGAACAGACCAATGCCAGGGAGTGCTCCTCCAGGTTCTTGAACTGTTTGATGTCAAATGCAGCAGGGAATTTGTTTAAGTGCTAATCCATGGCTACCCAAGCTATTTAATGACTAGCATGTTCCATGCTGCTCTTTTATCATCTACTGGTTGCCCAGGATTGGTCCGGGAATGGGCCTGCTCTTGGGACATTGTGTGGAGAATGTGTGAACTTTCTTTCCACCTTGTACACTTCTCCAAAGCTATCCCAGCAAGCTTTGTGTTCCAAAATACACTCAGATGACCTCATAACAAACTTCCAAGAGGCAGTTCAGGTCTGCAGAGCTTTTTTTTTTTTCTCCCCTTTTAATTTAGCAGTAGAGAGGCAGCCTCCAAGAATGAAAGCAAACACTTCACTAAACAGATGAATGTGTTCATAATCTGAGTATCTCCTGCTTGCAAAGAGCAAGGATAATAACATTTGGAAAGCACCTGGAGTTCCAGGAAGACCTCCCAGCCTTCTGGAAGAAGCATTAGAGCACCTCTGAACCCCTCTGCAATGACAAAGAGAGATTACACCAGAGTCAGTTTAGCTGTAGCCATGGTATCATCAGGCAAGCCCAGAATCAGAAAATGAGTTCTGGCTCTTGTTTCCACCCTGTCTCCTTCTCCCATTTGGTAAATATTTCTTGTATTTTATAAGGCCATTTTCCTTGGTCCTTCTTGATCTTGATCTGTCAATCACCTGTAGGTAAATCTCAGGAAAAATGTTCATCCTTTCTAAGCAGGAAGCTCAGAGATTGATCTCTCTACTCCAGTCTCCCTCCAGGCAAACTCACATCATCTTCTGTATGATTATGTACCAATTCAAGCTCAGCAAGGTCAGAACTGAGTTTATAATCCTCCCCTGTGATCCCTCTGGGCTATCTTCATTCTCTTTAGCCATTCTTGTGCTCATCCATGAATTCAGACAGCTCGTGCTGTCCTTCAGGCAAGGGATCGTGATTGAGGGCAGGGAAAAGTTTTCTTAACATACTTTAAAATAAAAACAAGCAAAATACCTTTTCTTCTTGACTTGGAGGCAAAACTCTCATTCAAATTCCCATCACCTGGGATTCATCTTTCCTGGCTTTAGCTGTCTTAGGTGTGTTTAGGCATGCCCAGCATCTGGTTTAAGCTACAAACCTAAGCTCCATGAGCAGCTGGAAAAGAGGTAGAGGGATGCTCCATGGGTTATGTTTTCCTACCCTTTAGACAGACAGGAAGGCAGGCTGCTGTCAGGGCAAATGTAACTGTGACAGGTACATGTGTTCCCAGATGTGTTTCTGTTCTCTGAAAATTCAGAAGTCCTCTTGAGGCTGTGTCCTGTGATACTGAACAGTTCCATCCCTTTCTTTTCCTTTATTTCCCAGGGTAATTGTATTCATTTGTTTTTCGTCTCTCTTTGCATTTAAATTCTTCAGGGAAGATCTTCCTTTTCAGCCTGTGTTTCCACAGAACCCAGCACAATAATCCTCATCTGGCATTGCAGGTTTTTTTTAGTTTGGTGCTAAGACAAATAGAAATTAGAATAATAGAATCATTTATATTGGAAAATACCTTTATGGATCGAGCCCAACCATTCCCCCAGCACTGCCAAGGCCATCACTGATCTGCATCCCCAAGTGCCACATCCACATGGCTCTTAAAATTCCTTCAGGGATGGGGAACCCACCACTGCCTTGGACAACCTGTGCAAGGATGGACAACCCCTTGGGTGAAGGAATTTTCCCCAATATCCAGTCTAAACCTTCTCTGGCACAATGTGAGGCCATTTCCTCTTGTCCTGTTCCCTGGGAGCAGAGCCTGACCCCCACTTGGCTCCACTGTCCTGTTAGGGAGCTGTAGAAATTGATTATATTTCCCTTCAGCCACTTTTTCTCCAGGCTGAGGGGCCCCAGATCTCCCTTAGCTGCTTCTTACCAGACTTGTACTCCTGACCCCTCCCCAGCCCATCTCTGATTATGTAAATGTGTTAGGTATGGCAGTAGGATCAAGCATATGCAATTCCATGTAAGAAACCTTCCTTGGAAAGCCATTGACCTCAGCATGCCGCCAAGATGGATCCAGTTCATGATCCACTCCCAATTTGCTTGTAGTTCTCTCTGGACTATCAGTGGTTTGTAAATTTTTTTCTCTGTAAGAAACAACTGTGGCAATATTTTCTTCGTAATTAAACTTGTTGAGATGAACAGGTTATTTTGCTAAAACAGTTTAAAAGCAACATTATTTAATTGAATATATACAGATTTAGCTTCAAAGTCATTTGTTCCATCGTAGTTCTTGTAAGTTGTTGCCCACAGCTGACTTAGTAGGTGCTTTAACTAAGTTGACATTATTTTAATAAGTTGTGATTGAAGTTATCTATGAAGACCTTAAAATATTTGGAACTTATTTTAATGCAAGTTCACATGGACTGTTTTGTCCAACCAGCTTGTAACTGAGAAAACCAGATCTGTGTCCATCAAATATATTTGCATGCAGATTTCGTTGATATTTGGGTGCTTCTGAAAATGTTAAGCAAGCACTTACCTCAATGTTAAGGCTATAGATGGGCTGCATACAGAAACACCAAATGGTCTTCTCCTTGTAGTAATTCCCTTTGATGGGACTCAGAGTTAAGCACATGATTAAAGGCTTTTTGGCAGAAGTAGAAATTAAGCATGTTTTTATATACACAGGGGAATTTGAGGCTGATTGTCAGGTTATTTGACTTCTCAGATACATTTCTTCCACTTTGGGAACTGCTCTAGAACTTGGAATGGCTAACAAAGCAATGTGTTTGGTTTATAATTTAATAATAAAATTTTTGCAGAGTCCTGGCATGGAAGGCCTGGTAGCCCTAGATCTGAAGGGGACAGGATAAGGGTCATAACTTTTTATCGAGGTTTTAATGCATTAATAGATTCCCACTTTTGGCAGGTTGTTTGCTCATGCAAGGTCAAAACTTAGATGTGATATGCAGTAACAAACTGGTTGGTTTGCTTTTAGGCCATAGAAAACCTTACTGAGTTCTTTGTTCAGTGTTCATATATTTCATATTATCCTGCTTCAAAATTCCTCATACACATAATCAAATGTAGAGGACAGAAATGTTTTGTTCAGTTGGAGACAATGTGAAGTGAGGGAGGGAAAGCTGAAAAGGAGGAGGGGGATTTAGAAGCAGGCAAAATTTGATTGCCTCTATAGGAAATTAAACACTCAATTTGTCAGTTTAGCCCTGAAAAAAAGCTTCCACAGGCTCTTTAGAAGGACAAAACATAAGGACTTGTTTATTTGCTTATATGTGCAAACACACACACACGCACACACACACACACAGAGGAGAGTGGAGATAATTTATGACATTCAAATGATTCCTGTATTTGTACCTGAGCTCACCTTGCAGGAAATGTTAAGGTCATTCCCAATTTTGAAGATTAGTGCAAAGCTAATCCTGGGCTGAACTCAAGGCAATTGAAAAAGTTCAACACAAATGTGCTTTGCTGACATTGAGAGAAATTCAAGTAGGGAATTGGCAATCTTGAGTCTATGCCCTTATTAAAGCCCATTTCTCCCATGTGACTTAGCAAGTTCAGCTTTTTTTTTTTTTTTTTTTTCTATAAACTATGTGCTTGAGCTGTAACTTCTTCCATCTTGGTAACACTGGAAAGAGGTGAATTCCACAGGGGCAGTGGTTTGTCACACTCCTAAGTAATATCACAAATTTTGAAAAAGAGAATTAAAAAACAAAACCCTGGGGTTAAGTGGATGAACACACACAAGATAGTCAAGGAGACTCTTCTGGGACTGTGGGGTAGGGAAAAGACTCGTGAGTGAGTCTGCAGCCTGAGATTTTTTTCCCAGTATTTTATTTGCTGTGACAGGTTGACCCTGGTTGGATGTCAGGTGCTCACCAAAGTCACTGTGTCACTCCCCTCCTCAGCTGGACAGGGGAGAGAAAATCTGACTGGGGAAAAGTGGTTTGATTTATTTCCGATCAAATCAGAGTGGGGGTAATGAGATGGGAAGCCAAATGTTAAAACACCTTCCCTCCAACTCTGCCTTCTTCCTGCACTCAATTTCACTTCCAAATTCTGTAAGAAATCTGCTTCTTGGGGAGGAACAGTGTCTTGGAAGGAAGCAGGGCTGGGCAGTGAGATCAGGTACTTCAGATTTACACCCACTGCTGTGTCCTTCAAACTGCTCTGGGTGTGCTTCATCATCAGTAACTCAGTCCTACAGATTGAATCATTGCCCAATCCCTACCACAGACTGTACATATGGGAATTTGGGCTTGGATTTTTGGTCTTCTGGACCACACTTCAGACAAATGGCTAAAATAGCCCCAAGTAGGCAAAAAGGATCCTCCAACAACCCCTACTCAGACTATTTGACTGTGGGCATTTGCTAAAGTGCCAATATTAGGAACTTCATCACCTAGGGTCAAGAAAAAAGAAGGATTTCTGCCAAAAATGGGTCATCACCTGGAGCAGCTCATGCTTTTGGAAATTCACAATCCTAGTAGAATACATACAGTTTATTTGGCACCTTATAGGAAGATGTAAGGTTTGTCTGAGCAGAGGTAGTAAAACAGTTTTCTGGTTCATCTTATACTAAGCAATGCAGCACCATAACAAAACATCTTGGATCTTCCCAACAATACAAAAAATCAGCTCAGTGTTGCACTAGCTATAGGAAGTCCTATTTTTCAGCTGAATTCTGATTTAGCCATATCTCTTCCAGTTCACTGGAGAGGGCTTCTGCTGAATCAGACAGGCATGTACTCCACTCCAGTCTGTGAGAAGATAGAGTTGTAGGAAACCAAGAATGAAAAACTGCTGGTCTGTGACAAAAGGTAAATGGAATACTGAAAGAAAAAGAAATGTCTAATGAATTTTGTATCTATAAGGGATGGAGATTCATCATGTCCCTCCTCAGAAGACACCTATTCAAATGCCCTTATTAGGATGATAATGAGCAGGATGACTCTTATGACTGGGCTGCTAATGAGAGAAGTCACTTTTTGCTATGGAGAGTTCCCATGGATAGCAAGGATAACAAGTGAGATGAGCTGTTACTTGTCACCATAGGAATCAGAGAGTTCCTGACCACGAGAAACCAAAACTGAACTCCAGATAGCTGGATGTTTTCCTGTAAGCGCAAAAAGTTTTGGGACTCTTTATCCAAGATCTGTGTTTGGAGTGCTTTGTGCCATACACCTCAGCTGACCATCTGCAAGCCTTTTGTTTTATTTCTTTATTTCTTACCAAAAAAATTTTAGCCCAATAATCTGAGTTTGTTAACAGGGAATTCTTGCTCATTCATCTGACACAATTCTGCGCTGGTGAGGATAGACTGTGATTCATGTCAGGTCTTCAATCAAAGCCTGGTGCTTTCCTAGAAGGTACAGCCAGTGCCAGGGGCTGAGTGTCTTCAATTACGTGAGAAGCCCTGACTATCACCAACAAAGTCAGTTAGAAACGAGATCATGTCAGATGGGACATGACAACCACATTTAATAGATCACGGGAGAAATGCTGTGAATTCTCAATGGCTGATCTTGCCCTACATTCATCACAGGCAAATCCCCAGCAGTTTCTGTTTTATAGTTGCCTTTTTCAAGTTAACACTTTCATGAGAATCGTCTCAAACACAAGATTTCTTGTGAAATTTTTTGCATCCTTAGATGGAAGATGCAAAACAAAATATGCTTGTGATTTATTATGTACACTCAGACTTTGTAGTGAAGCTGGAGTCTAGTTTCTTTTTTTAAATTAATGAAATACTCCTATCAAAGAGGGAGAAAGTGATTCTCTGACAGGGGTGGTTGGAAATACCCAACAGAAACATGGAATTAACTGAGAAACTTATTAACTGAATAAACTATCACCTAAGTATTCCCTGTCATGAGGTAGTGACCATCTGAAAAGGCCTGAAACATTCCCTGCCATACCTGGAGAAGGAGAAATACTCAGGTGAGGTGATGACAGAAAAACGACCTCCTGAAAAAAATTCTGATGCAAGGTCCGCACTGACAGATGTGCAGGAACCTCTGATTGCAGTAATCATGATTTAGAGTGATAAAGCATGTCTCATCCTCACAGTGCCCAGTGTAGGATCACACTGCTGAGTTGCTGACACTTGATACCAGCAAGTGAAACCAAGGCATGGTAAATGTGGCATTGAGGAAATGAGCAAAATCTCTGATTAGTAGGAGAACTTGCAAATGTAACCCAAGTGCAACTGCAGAACAAGAAAGTAAATGTCCAGTTTTAAGTGTTTATTTATCATCCAGCTTTGCTGTATCTTTGAGCCTGGCTCATGGCTCTTAAATACCAATTTTTGTCAATATAAAAGTGTGAGCTTTCACTTCAAGTGCTCAGACTCTTCTCTTTTCACAAATTCTTTTTAGACACAGTCCCATACTTGTTCACAGTCAACAGTTTTCAGTTCTTTACCCTGTAGAACAGCCAAGATGCTATCCAAATTTTTATCTAATTGAAAAGATTAGGAAAAATGTCTTCTCACCTGTACACTCCTGTTCAGAGAAATGGCCATCTTCAGGTGACAGCTCATCTTGTTCAACCCCCTGCCAGAGCAGGGACACCTTCCACTGGCCCAGGTTGCTCCAAGCCCCATCCAGCCTGGCCTTGGACATTTCCAGGGATCCAGGGGCAGCCACAGCTTCTCTGAGCATCCTGTGCCAGGGCTCAGCACCCTCACAGGGAAGGATTTCTTCCTGGAAGACCTTAAATAGTTATAATATGCTAATAAATAACCATGAGAGGAGTGCTTGTGTAAGTCAAGTGAAACTTGAGATGGTTTTGGACCTGACAAGACATCAGCCCAAATTCTAAATATTTAGAGCATCTTTGGAAGACCCAGGTCCTGGAACATGTTTGCTAGAAACCTATGTCTTAATATCCAGAGGTTCTGCTTTTGATAAGTAGGGTGCTTAGAAAGGTACCAATTCTAAAATATTCTAAACAATTCCACATTTTTAACACTTATTTTCAATCACCTTATGCAGCAGAGAAAAAAAAAGAAACTCTGAGAGTTGTATTTTTAATTCCCATGAGGGCTCACCTCTACCATGGAACATAAAAAAAAAAAAAAAAAAAAAAAAAAAAAAAAAAAAAGAAGACTATAAAAAAAGGTCAAAACAACAATATATGCTGAATATTCACAGGTACTTTGGAGGTAGGAAGCAGAGAATTTGGGAATATGCAGGAGAAACATTTGTATTGTAACTCTGCAAGGAGACAATGTGCTCTAATTAGATGGCAGCAGGCTTGCAATATCCACGCAGCCCTACTCACATTATTAATATTTTATCCTAACTGGGACTCATCATGCATTCTTTAACATTCATTTTCTGTGCTTCACAGGTTACAGGCAGGTCTTCACTTTCCATGCCTACATGATAATACATCAAGGTCTTTAGCAAACATTTTACAAAAGAAAATTGGAGTTTTTTTGGTGCTTTTTTTGCCACAGAAAGGTAAGGATTATGATTTACCCACTGCTGGGACATTTATTCCTACTGTGAATGATAGCAGAGATAGAAAATTGCCTTGAAAATTGCTTTGAATTATATGTACACCAAATTCTTACATTTTTCTATGTGGGGAGGGTGGCTACAATGCATTTATTTTACATCCAGGTTTCTGTGTGTTCTGCCATACACAGGTTTAGTTGGGAAGGTCACTGAGCAGGATTCTTCATTTCAAATTCGAAGAAGAAAATGTACCCATCTACCTCTGGCCTATATTTCAGGAGAGTGTGCCCAGCTTTCCTTCAGCTGCTCTTTCAAGCTGGCATTTTTAAATGGATTTTAGTCTATTGCTGAGCAGCTGCTCCTGTGGGGTCACCACTAAAATGAGCTCTGCTGTGAAATTGCATTTCCTGCACAGATGTTGCTGTCTGGATTTCCTTGGTCAGGAATGGACCATGAGGTTTCATCATTTTGGAAATAAATGGGAGGGGGGAAGTGAGGATAAAGCATTGATGGAACAGAGAGCTGCCAGTTAAAATCACAGAGCAGATATATCAAAAAACAGCTGAAACTTCCATACCAGTATTTCCTTCAAGCTTCAAGGAACTAGAGATGTTTCTCTTGAAAATAATATTCTGCTGTGGGGCCTTCCAATCCTACAAATGCTCTTCCTTTCCTGTTAGTTCCAACTTGCTTTACATTTCTGTTTCCTGACTCTGTTTTCTGTTGAGTTAGAATTCCCTCCATCTCTCTCTCTCCATCTTTCATACTAAGTCTAATTGTTTCACCACTTTACTACTTTAGAACAAAATCATGTTGGACTTCTGTTTGGGTAGTGCTTTTTGATGTTAAAGATCATTTGTCTTTTATCTTTTGTCTCCTTTAAAGGGAAATTTTCTTTGAAATATGGTCTTTCTTCAGCTTCTTATTTATCTTTTGAATTTTATTCCTTTGCAGATTGATATTTTTTTCTTGGATTTCCTTTTTTACTGTTGCACAGTTAAATTGCTCTTTCTCTGTTAAGCCTCTGACCTCATAAATCTGTATCTCCTTTATCTATCAAAAAGATCAGAGGAAAAAGGAGAAAAGAAAGGGGAAACTCACTAAGTGGGAAAAAATCAATACATTATATGCACGATACTCATTTGTGGGAACTGAGGTGATTCTGCACTATCTGAATTATTGAAGAATCTGTGAACTTTGCCAGGATCAAGGTCCCATTGTGCTTCACCAAAGACCATCCTTAAGGAGTTTAAGCAAACAAGGTGTACAAAAAGTAGAGGAAAAGATAATTCTTCATCTGATGGTATGATGGAGAATTGAGATCCAAGACAAAGTTTTCCAAAGACCTCGAGGACCATTTAGGAAACAAGCCCAAATTCCCCTTGTCAAGGTTTTGTCTTCATCCTGATGCATTCTTTGGGCAGGCTCGGGGTCTCCAGGGATCTCTGACATATGGACTGGAGTGAAAATCATCAGGGAAAATGACTTCAAAAGCTTCTATTTTTCCTCAGGACATTGGGCATGAGGCAGTGAACTAAGCTGGAAAATCTGGTCGTAAATGTCACAGGAAGAATGAAGTACTTCTGAATTTATGGTTTGCTGCTCTCAGAGCAGAGCAGTGGCCCCAGCACTCCCCTGAGTGCTTTTCCAGGGGCTCATCTTTCCCTGGGATCCTTGGTTGATTGGGGAGTCTGTGCCAGCTTGGGGAAGTGTGTCCTGCAGGATCTGTGTTTCTGCTGCTTTGCTGGGAGAAGCGTTTGTTTTTAATGCATTTGCAGGATTTAAAGGGACTGAAGGGGGAGGAAAGAAAGCAGGAGGAAAGGACAGTGGGAAGGAAGGAAGGAAGGAAGGAAGGTTGGTTTGCCCAGAGGCCCAAACAACCAAATGCAGCACTGCTGAAATGAGTCTTCTAAATATTCACAACAACTATCAAAAAAAAAAAAACCCTAAACAAGTCTCATGCAAAGGCTTTTTTCCTTCACACTTCATGACTCCATGTGGGAATTCCCAATTCTCACTTGCATAAATGAAGTTAGGAAAAATTGTAAAGAAAATCATAAGGATGAGAGTTTCTTGGAGACATAAGTTAAAAAAAAAAAAAAAAGGCACAATCAAACCCAGGGCTTTCAATTTGGGTCTTCTTTAAATAATTCTCTTTTTACAAGTTATTTTATAGAAGCTTCAGGCTCATTGAATAGGCTTTGATACATCCAAATTTTGACTTACAAGGTTCCTTGAAGAGATTGTTTGAACAGAGACGACAGAAAACAATGAAAGAGTTTGTCAGGAGGGGAAAAAGCCAATTTAACACTGAGGATTTTGCAGCACATCACAACATGCTTCTGATTCAGAGTATTTACCACCATGTTTCACTTGAGTAAACACTGTTGATTAGAACCCAAGCCAAATTATCAGACAACATGCTCAATGTCGGCTTTGATGTTGAATTCACACCGTAGTTTATTTAAAGAGAAAAACAGTGCTATGGGATTTACCAGCAGCCTCTTCTAGTTGTGTAAGAAGTCCAAGTTTCAGCTTCCTTGCAACACTAGGAGATGTTGATTTGTTTGGCAAAGCCAATCTTTAACAAATCAGATATGTACATCTATGACTGGAGTTAACAAGTCTCTGTCGTTGAATCATTCCAGTCAAAAAGCAATTTGCAAGTGCTGCTGTGCAGCTTCCAAACCTATTTGGAGGGAATCTCTCCCTCGTTCTACCACGTTGCATTTCATTATTGTGAGGAATGAGTATAACCGCAGGAAAGTTCATATAAAAAAGCCTAAAAACAGGGCAGCATTTTCAAATCCCCTCAGAAGAAGATTTTCAAAGATCTCCAGGCTCCTCCAGATGCAAACAGGCACTTTCTGGGATCTTCTAAGCATGCCTACACACATTAGGTGTCTGAAGTACTGTGGGGAAAAAATAAGTTATAATTGGGCCATTAATTATTTTTATAACACCCATTAAAGATGATTTGTGAGTGATGATGTCTGCAAAGGAGGAAAAGTGGTCTGATTTATACATGTCTTCCTGTCTGTGTGAATATTCTTTGTGATGTGGTTTCAGCCTGGCTTTTCAAAATGTTCACTTTGGTAGGATTTATCCCACAGCCAGACGTCAAATACCAATTAATTAAGTCATACTTCATTAAGTAACTCTTTCACTGGAAGCAGGTAGGACTCAGGCTCCTGGTTTGGTTAGCTATCTCAAGGTAAGATGAACAGCCTTGTAAAACTGGTCTTTATTTTACTCTTCCTACAGACAGTGCACAGGAATCAAACATTTAACTCTTACGTGGTTAAAGTTCCATTAGAAATCCCCAATGTAATGGTTTCTACTCGAGGTTAAAGCAATTATTTTCCCTCCCCTTTCAGATAACACAACCTGACAACTATTATTCAAGACATAACTTAAACCCTGTTAGAAATACCTTATATCATCTCATTTCTCAGTGGAAACCAACCAGAGGATTGACAAAGGATTGGCAGATTCTTCCTCTGTTCCATTAAAGAACAAAGAAATATTAATGGGGTTGTACATTTATGTTTTAATGTTTGCATTTATTTAAACATGATGAGGGCAACTTTTTGAAAATAGATCCTTCTAAAAATAGGTATTGCATCATTGTAACCAAATTACTCTTTCCTTGAACATGATTTTAGATAAAAATAAACATTTTTCTCATCATTGTCAGGAAGAATCATTGCTGTAGTTCCTAGAAATTCAAACAGGTTAAAGCAGAGTTCTGCAAATCACCAACTCCTCAAAGTCACAGAGCAAGATAAGATCTAAACAATTTATTCCCTATTAAAACTGAAGAACAAAGTGAGTTTCCACACAGGTGATGGACATTAAAAAGGTTGGGTGTGTCCTTGCATGTATAATGAAGTGGATGATGCAATAACTTAGCATGAAAAACATCCATTTCAGACAGAAACTGGCTCACCTAGAAAGGGAGAACCATCCTCCCTTCCTGGTCCTCTAGAAGAATATAAAATCTTCAGAGTCTGTAGTTCAGAATGAAATTTTATCCAAGGACTGCTGATGTCCATTGATATCCATGGAATGCTTCAAGCATTCTATGAATATTTTAAAAGAGATCTCTAATCTCCAATCTCCTCCACGCTGAGATACCTGCCCTTGATTCCTTTTCTTGGCCTAAGACTTGAGGAGCTGGTCTCTCAAATTAAGCAGCCACTCAGACCTTTGCATCTCGCTGTGCACTGCTTTAAAATGCAGCTCGAGCGCCTGTGTTTATAGATGGGAAGTCACTAAATCTAATTTTTCCTCCCTCTCTAATTGCATTTTGTGCCATCAGCTATGAAAACGTGACCCCACGGAAACTTAATGCTTCTGCTTGCATTACCTCACCTCCCCAGTGGATACACACTCCCTGCCAGCAGTGTCCTTGTCAAATCCAGTGATAAACTACCCCTGGGGGGCACAATCTGCTGCCATTCCCTGATTTTCCCTGTTACATTTACCAGGAGCTTGGTTGTAACCTCCCAGAGCAACACTGGTGAGAGGCAGCATGTATTTCTAGAAGAAGCAACTTGGCAGCCAGGACCTGAGCATCCTTTGCATCCTTGGTGGGGGGGGATTTGAGGTGAAGGTTGGATTGTGTGGTTAAGGCAATGGATTTGGGTAATCATCTGTGTCCAGGTATAAAGTTTTTGGTGTAGGAGTTTGTGCTGCTCTCACTGTTGTTTTCAGTGGTAAGCTTGTCAAGCAATCACCTGAAAAATGTTGACTTAAGTAGAGGAAATGGACATCCAGCAAATATGCTGGTTGGGTGGGGGGGTGGGGGTGTCCCTGCCCATGTCAGGGGTTTGGAATGAGAGGTTCTTTAAGGCCCAAACCAGTCTGTTTCTATTACAGGATTATTCACCATGTGGCTAAAGAGCCCTTTGCACTCTCCACGACAACCACAATCTGCCTTGAGTCCTCCCAGCAACTGGCCTGTAATTGTTTCTGGCACTTTCTCTTCTATGAAACCAGAAAGAAAATGGAATGAATCAGCATAAGAAGAAAAAATCCCTATTGTTTTAATAAAAAACAAATCCATAACCTGCCCACAGCACTTAAATCTTGAAAGGAAATCTTTGCATTATTCCATGATGCATGAGGTAGATGTGGGAATGCTGATACTTGTGGTGGTTTAAAAAAAAAAATTAAAAATCTGGTTTTGGAGAGCCCTGAGGAACTGTTATTAGCTGCTTTCACTGCAGCCAGATTATTCTTTAATATCTCTGAAACTGTGTCACCTCATGGGCATGCAAGATGGGTCTAAAGTTTTATCAAACAGCCTTGAGAGACAGAATTGCTTATCCAGTTGTGAAAGGGCTCACTGAGGGCAGAGCAGGCAGCAGATTTGCATTAATACAGAACACTTTCTGTGCACAAGGCAGTGAATTGGTCCTTGGATTGCCCAGTCAGGATTGAGCTGCTTTGGTTCAGGCCATTTTGGGACCATATCACCCAAAGTTTCTGGCACTAAAGGACTGGGTGGGCAGGCAAACAGGCTGCAACCGAAACAATCTGAGCCCGGTGGGGCTATTTGATCTCCTGCTCTGTCATTCACATTTAAATGCCAGCTTGAAGCAAGTTTGCTAAATCCACCAGTACTGGACATCATTGATTTGTGGGAAAACTCCTGGAAAAGTTGGGTAGTTTGTCTGGTATTTTTTGGTTTTTTTCTCTCTGTAGCCACAGCAACCTCCTGTGCTCTGCCAGTCACTGAGCTGCTGAGTGTGTCTGGATCAGAGGTGCTCCCCCAGCCTCTGGGCTGGCTGCTCCTGATTTACACCAGCCTGAGGCTGTCTCCTCAAGAAGGCTCTAATTTACAGTGGCAACCTGGGCTAAAGTGCCAAACTACCTTGTCTTAGCCTGGGTTTTATCTCAAAGAAATGATGTCAAGTCAATCCAAGTTAAGAACAAGCCTTTTTATGTTTTGGTTGTTTTTTTTTTTTTTTTCTTTTCTGGAAGAGTGAAAAGGAAAGTCAGCCCGCAAAGATTACTTTTAAAGCAGCATTGTTTTCAAAGGAAGCTGAAAGTGAACTGCAGCCATCCATCAGCCAGACTCTACAGCGCAGTAAACTAATTTCCCATTTCCACTTCATTTTGTGTTTAGCTCTGTAATTTGTACATCTCAGAGCAGCTACTGTAAAACCTCAGACAACTAAAAAAAAAAAAAATAAGAAAAAAAAAAGAAAAAAGACAACCTAGACAACCTAAAGTAAACCATGATTAAAGAGCCACAACAAAAAACCCCTAAAAGTGTCTGGACTTACCTAGAATATCAATGTGTCCTTGACAAAAGCTCTTTGTGAGGAAACCCAATCTGCATTGCCAGCGCTCCTAATTCTGCAAACTTTTCACATCATCTTAATTGTTCTCTCTGTTAAATCACTCTTTTGTATTTTCAACTAAATATATATATAATAAATTAACTATCTGCCTTATCCTTTGAAAGTGATCCATCAAGATGCAAAGATGATGGCTCTTTCATAGAGGTTAACAATTTGCATACACAAGCTGTAGGAGTCCCTGACACGTTGTTCAAAAATTAAATCACATGCATTCATCAGACAATGGACTCGTCTTATACAGTAAGAGAATGTTCAATCAGCTGAAACAGATGCTTGGAGGAAATTTCATTCTTGAGGCAACATTGCGATACTGACAGGTCTATAAAAGAGTCTCAATTATAGAGCAAAGATGAAAAATCAAATGAATATCCTTTATTACTTAATGGCAATGAAAAACAATTGCTTTTTAATGGGGAGCTGTAGCCACTTTTGCAGCTGATGCCAGTTTGAATTGTTTCCATGTATTATCCAAAAATCTGCTGTGAGGAGGGCACTGCTGAGGAACAACTCAAATTCTGTGGAGTGAGGCATTCCCACTCTCAGGGTGTCTTCTACTCACTCAGAGGATGAAAGGGGACCTTAAGCATGACTATGTGGGAAGAATAATTAAAAAGAGAAGAAAATTTCCTGTGTGCTAATCCATATAGGAAAAGGGCTGCTCTGCTCCCCATGCTGCATATAAGACTCACTTGCTAAGTGCTGCAGAGGAAAGGCTTTAAATCTACCTGTATTTCATAAGATAAGGCAGAGGATTTTGTTGATATGGATATATCTCCTTTTTGGTAGCTTCTGGAAGCAGAGGAAAATATCTGAGGGCTGAGGTGTGTCCTGGGCAAGAGACTCCTGTTAGTTACTTACTCCTGAATTTTCCAGTTAAGTAATAGCCTACCAGAAGCAATTGAGCAAAATGCATTACTGATTTAAATTGTTACTTTTAAAATGTTAATACAGATCGTCTGCATGTGTTGGCCCTCCCAAGTATCATACATTTCCGGGCCCCTTTCCCAGACACACAATTAATTTTGTTATTGTCTATAAGGTAAAACCCTGGACATTAAGGACTATGAATTTATCAGACAAATAAGCCTTCAGAAAGGAGATAGGAAACTTCCAGAAAAATAGTTAATAGCAGGCAAAAAGCATTTTCAAACAGGAGAGCATTCTCTCAGAAAATATCCTTTTGCCAAGGGGCAGGAAAGGGGAGGAGGCTGTTAGTGAAGTTCACTCTCTTTCAAAATTTTTTTTTCCTAATTCCCTCCAAAATATCAAAGACTTTTTTTTCCAGGTCATGAGGAAAGAAAAAAATCCTCACTTGTGTGTTCTCTGATTGCAAGAACTCTCCGTTGCAGGGAGTCGACTTTACTGTATGTCTTCAGAGGGCTCCTTTGGCTTCAAACTGCAGAGTTTGGGTTTGGGGGAGGTTAGTGGGGTTTCTTTTTTCTTTTCTTCTCTTTTTTTTTTTTTTTTCCCCTTTCACACTGTGTTTTACATTTTAAGAATTTCTTGGGTTTAGTCAAAAATGCCTGCTGGTGCTTTCAGTGCCTCTCAGTGATTCCAGCAACAATTATCCCAGACCAGCTTCTTTCCAGAATCTCATAAAAATATGCTTTGAGATACAGAGACAGTCTCTCACACACAAGGGTTGCAACTGTCATTCTCTGTCAATTATTTTCTGTGGGAAATGAACTTGCTGCAGGAGATGGGGCAAGTCTCATTGATGTCATCTGTGCTGAATGGTTTCTCGGGGTGGGATTTTTTTGGGCTCCTTTTGGTAACAGATTCAACAGATCACTAGCCAAGACTGTATTGTCTTGATTTTTGCCTGCCTTTGGTGAACTTAACACTGTGCCCTGGCATTTGGAGATCTAGGCCTTTTATAGTTGTGGGCTGAGGATGTTGATGCAGATGTCTTTGCCATCTGAGCAGCTCAGAGTGCTTTTCAGGCTCTCATTGAAATGCAATGCAGCTCCCACCACTCTTCTGGCACAGCTTTGCTGGGAGCTGAGGGGATGCTCGTGCCAAATTTAAACCATTGCACTGCCCACAGCCAGGGGCCTCATCCTTAGCTCTGCTGGGCCTGTTCTGCAGCTTGTTTCCAGTAGGAAATAGCCTCAGGGTCACAGTGGTCACTGTGGCCACAATCCTAAAAATCTGCATGTCCACAGTGATGGATACACCCTGACCAGGACAAGGGATGTGGCTGAGGATCAAAGGTTATTGGTGGAAATCCACGTGCCCAGATTTGGTTTGCTGGTCCCCAGCTGCCAGAATAGATTTTGGGGCAGTTGGCACACGTTAGAAAAAGGGAGACAAAAAGGAGGCGAAGGTTGTTTTTCTCTGCTTAACTGGGGTATTGTACTCCCTTTTTAAGCCACTTTCAGTGTTACTATTGGCATTCTACATTTGAGATCTCCATGATGAAGGACAGTTATTTGTAATGAAGGTAAAGAATATTCTTATTCAGTTAAAAGAGGTAAGTATTTGTTCTTGCAAGGCAAAGTCTTCCAAATTGTTCCTTGTCCAAAAGACAGCTGGGTACACAGGGATGAGCACCTCTTTTGTGGTACCCCCTAAATTCTCACATTTAAGCAAACAAGTAAGTAAGAAAAGAGATGTTCTGTTGATAAAAGCCACAGCTTTGCAGCCTCCACCTGCTTTTCCTTATTAAAAAGTAAAATTTTACTCTTTAGTGTGGATCAATACTGAACTCCAGGGGGGTCTTGGCCTCTGGGTGGTTAAAAAGAGAGATGATAATTATCAATCCTCTAGCAGAACACATGCTTGGGCTGGCAGCCGGTCCCCTCAGTGAGTGTGTGATGGTCAGCAGGGCCAGGGCTTCAGAGACCTTTTGTCTGTAGTTCCTGAGTGACAGGACCGGGGTGTTGTCAGAAAGCTGTGCTTGATGCACTTGGCTGGGTGAAAGCATTGAATCCACGCTTCTTTTATCCCTATTCAGCACAGCTTTGTGCCTGTTGTCTCCAATTCTTTGAATCTGTTGGCTGAAGGAGTGCTCCAAGTAGTTCAAAAGCCCATAGAAATTCTTTTTTTTTTCCTGCTCCATGTCAGTACATCAATGCTCTGAGCACCTTGTTGCCTGTCTGGCGATGGCATCTGGGTGCACGCTCAGGACGCAGCAGCAACATCCTGCAAAAAACTGTTGCTTTGCTCTTTGAAAATGCCACTGACCTTATGAAAAGCAATCTCCTGACACAGACTGGAAGAGTAAATTACAGCACAAAGTTTCTGTGTGATATTAGGAGTAGAAAGCAAGTGGCAGAGTCACAGGGCTGGTCCCTGCGGGCACTGCCACAGGGTCAGGAGATAAATCCTTCACCAGTTGATCCTCTGGTGTGGGGACAGTGCTAAGCAAACTGGACAAAATGCTGGTGATGGGGCCATGTAACTGTCTGGCTGTACAGAACATGGCTAATAAATACCCTTCCCACCTCCAGGGCTCCATTTTCTTATGGTAACACAACCTCTTGTGCTGCCATGAGTGCCAAGCCCATGGGTGAAGGGCATGTGAAATACCTCTAAGTGGTTTTGCTCTCCTAATGACTAAGCTGCTCCTTTCATTCCTTTTGTCTTTTGCTGATTCTGTTTCTCCTGTCTCTGTGCTGGCTGTCTCTGCCTTATCTCCAGTAGTCTGTGTAATAGTGCCATAACCACTAAATCCTCTCTCAGCCTCTTGGTATTAACTGCTGTTGTCACCAGCTACTTCTTGTCAACATTACTTGATCCCTTTTGTGCATAGCCCTGTCTTAACTCATTCTACCTGAAATTCATCAGTATATTCAGGGAAGAGATATGTAGGGAAAGAGAACTCTGCTTTTCAATCCTCCTTCATTTGGAAAAAAAAAAAAATCTCTCCTACGTGCAGAGCTGAAAAAGGATTTGATTTATGTTACTGCAACTCTACCAATTCCACCCAAAGTTTCTCTAATTTCAGCTGGTGTAAGGCAGATTAAAATCCACCTCAGAGTATAGTACCTTGCTGCTGTGGAATTACTTTTGACTGGGTAAGAGATAGGAAGCTTTTTTCCAGTCTGAAATACATTTTCATTGTTATCTCTTGCACAGGGCTCAGTGAGAGACTGTTACTGGAATTCTCTGCAAATCACTTGAATTACGGATAATCCTTTAGCAACCCAGGAGCAATAAAAGGCTGTATGGCATGGGAGGGAATATTTCTGCATGCCCTGGATGCAGTGGAAGGACAAAACCTGGCTGCCAGCTGCACACCCAGTTTAAGAGTGAAAAAACAGCTGTCTTACCTTGCCCAAGGAGGGGTAAACGTGGCCCTAACATTTCTAATGGGATGCCCTGTGGTTATCTCACTGAGTTTCAGCCAGTCTGGCTTTGGGTTATCTTCTCAAAATGTTTCTTTTACCAGAAAATGTTTTATTTAAGGCTGGGAATACATTTGCAAAGTATTCTGTAGTGTCCTGGTTTGTTTTGCTGCATATCCTCCACATATCATGGGATATATTCTCTCTGCTCTCCCCCTGATTTCCCCTTATCTCTGAAGATATTTTGCTGTTCACACAGCCAGGTAGGGGCAACACTGCCTTTTTCTCTACCACTTCATTCAGTGGAGAGATAGGAAAAGTGCAACAGGTCGAACCCCCAATTCAGTGCTCCATGAACTCCAGTTGGCACCAGTTAAAGATACAGCCCAAATCTTACAGGGTTTCCTGGAATATTCATTTTATATCTCTTTCATCACAGATTCTCCAGCACTTCCCTCTTTGAGAGAAGTTCTAGTTTGAGCAAAGTTTTCTCTCTGTTTCACCGCCTTGCCAAGAGACTCTGCACGCCTGTCTTTTAACCAGTTCATGGCCAAACAGATCACACCAATATCAGCCTTCATCTATTTTTCCTCCCTTTTCTCACCATATGACACCAGCTAACCAGAAGCAAGCCATACTTCGTTGGAATTTATTCCTCCTAAATAAAAAAAAAAAAAAAATATATATAGTGATATTCACATTGCAAATTAAATGTGTGATGTCCTTATAAGTACAAGGATTGGTCTGCAATTAAGCAGCAGGATGCTTCAAGCAATATGTCAGTGCAGAAGTAATCACACATCTCAGGTGAGTGAATTCATTTTATTCATGGTTTCAGACATGCTGAAAAGTCCATTCAGAGATCTGCAATCTCCATTACATAATGTGTTGTCCCAGCTTCAGAGGAGTTTAGGAAGAACTGATCTTCTGGAAACTTCTGTAATTTCTTGCTAGGAGAGAAATGAGCCAGCAAGGAGTCTGCTTCTTGTATAATTGATCTCATCATCTATATTTATGTGAAAGACAGCAGGCAGGTGAATTCTGCTCCCACTCTTATGCTCAGTCCTGAGCTGAAGTTCTTTGTGCCCTAATAGACATGGTGATGGGATTTAAAAATAACTCAAATAGGGTTGCATCAGGCCCTAACTCCAGCTCAGTATCTGATTTTGTTTTTTTGTGGCTGCATTTATAATTCTTTACTATATAAAGTAATGTGTTAGCATCCAATTCTCCCATCACAACATTGCTAGCAGGGCTTTCCTTTCACACAGTAAATATTTCAGTGTTAAATGGTCTTACTAACACCTCAGACTTCCATCCCTAAGGCAAGCAGTGGATATGTTTCTCCTGCACTTTTGGCCATCAATATTTGATGATTAAACCACGACATTTATGCAATACACACAGATTCTTTGATTGGGAAGTATAAGGAAATCAGGAGTGCATCAGAAGGGTTCGTATAGGCTGTGGGGGTCTGTGAAAGTGCACAAGTGTTTTGTGCTGATTTCTGTGCAGATTTCCAATGAAGGAATGCAGAAAAGAAGGGGGAAAGTGTCTTATTCCCTGAAATGATGAACTACAGGAAGAGTCATTTCACCTTTATTTGAAAAGGATTTGCATGGATGAAGAAGAGGCTGTCAGGGGAAAGAGCAAATGAGGGTGCGAGATGAGAATGACCTGAACAAGAGATTTCCTCAATTCTGAACTCATTGCATCACCCAAAATCATATATAGCTTAAATCTGGCTATGCCAGGAGTGCTCAGAAATGAGTCAGAGTCAACCCAGCAGAGAGACAGAGAAGAGCACACAAGTTGCCTGTGTCTGAAGAACTCAAATGAGTGGGCGTTTGGTAGGGAAAGGAATAAAAAGTCAGTTTTGACTACACTTACTTTAGGTCCGCTAGGAACTTTCAGGTGGACACTGCCACAGTTAAGGTAGGAAATACTGAAGATGCTGCCTAGGCTCACCCTAATGCAAGAGAGGAGCCAAGAGACCCCAAAGCTGTAGCTCAGGCATCCCATCAGCATTCCTGAGCTTTTCAGAAGCTTAAGCAAAACAGACCAAATTAGATTTATGCAGTTAAGCAAAAGGCTGAGGTTTAAATCCTGGTAAAGCTGATTCATTCTCTGCTATGCTGTATTTTAAAGGGCAGACTGTCAGCCAGTGAAGCACTGACCCCATCTCTGTGCAGCACGTGGGCCTCCCCTTCCCCTCACAAACATTGCCTGCTCGTGTTTGGTTTGAAAACCTGCAGGAGTAAATGTACAGGACTACGTGACTTGCATAATCCTGCAGCACAGCCAACTCAGAAGCCCATAACTCACTGTTTACAAACACATTTACAAGTCTTTTAGCCTGGTAATGGGAGTAAATGAGCAAACAGGCTCAGCAGGCACTTACCTGATTTCCTGAACACAATAAAGCCATTTAGTTTATTCCAAAAAGCCATAGGGGATGAGATGGGAGGAGAAGCTCTTCCTGATTCTAATTTCTAAATATATTAGGTGCAAAAACTTCACTTTTATGAGAAAGTTTAACATTTAGCTCTATGAATATGAATCTTTGTTATCAGCTCAGATGAAGATTGTCATCTTTCAAACCCATTACTTCTGCTACATCTATTAGATAAGGTCCTTTTCTGTCATTTTTCCATCCAGCTCAGTGTCTGATAGTAGGAAATTAGCACAGGGCTATAAATTCTCCCTGCTGTCTGATTTTGTCCTCAGCAGATATATTTTTCTCATTCAATTCCATTTCTTATTTTGTCGGTGCATTGTATTTCAGAAATGGCTTGCTGGGTTTTTTTGTTGGGATTTTTGTTGTTGTTCTTCAAGCAATTACCATGCTGCAGCTACAAAAAGTCATTTGCTTTCATCCAGGAAGGCTTCTTGCTCAGTGCCAATATAGAATATTGTAATATGCTGCAAATCCTTCATTTCTATTTAGGTTTGGAGTGTGCCTATTAGTTTATAGGGAATAAATCATTACTGTCTGATGACTGAAATGACCTTAAGTCTCTACAGCAATTTCAAATGGAGCCAAGTTGATTCTCATTAAACACACGTAATTTTTCCAAGAATTTCAGGTATTTATTTTCTTTGATGATGCTCTGTTATCATTTCAAATCATTTTCTGCAGCTAATTATCAAACTATACTTGGTTCTCAGTCTGATTGATACTGCCGTGCCTTTTTAGGAGCTGTAGATACAATAGCAAAATGTACTCTCCTCAAAGCACCAAGAATTTTCTGGGAATTGAATTTCACCTTGAATCACTCCAGCTTAGCCACATTGTCTTTTATTAGCTTTACCTTAAAGCCTCTTTCTGCAGAATTCTGTACGTGGTTATCTCTCAAAACACTTTCTGATGTCATTGCTTGGGATATTTAACCTCACCCTGCTATCCAGACAACACATTGATTTACCACGTTGCTGATACTGATTTCCTATCATCAATGCCCATTTGGGCTACTTTGAGCACATTCAGCAATAAGACACCTGAAATACTCACATTGCGGAAATTTTATGGTTTGAGAGCCAAGATTTTTTATAACTCTTAAGTGCACCTTCATTTTCTTTATTGCACCGGGTATGAAGTTAAATTTACCAAGTAGCATAAATCTCTTCCACCTCTGAGCCCTGTGGAAAAGAAATCATTAAAGGGACATTGCTGTATCATACGTTAAAAGTAGTGGAGGGAAGGAGAAAGACTGAAGCAAAATGGTCACAGTATGGTGCCTGGATTTTAGTATCCAGGACAAGATGTAACTTCAAATTTCAGACATCTGTGGTGTCAACACCCATCCCACACTTCTGGGAGAGGAATGTGCCCTTGAAGGGGAAGATTCATGTGACCAGGTTTAGAAAACTGCTCCAGGATGAGAAGATTTATCCCCTCTTCTCTCCATTGCCTGGAGGCAAAGTGGGCAACCAAACCCAACAGAAATATCCACAGGGGATGCTTGGAGTTTATCAAGATTGATCCTACGAGTGCATCTGTGTTTAACAAGATGAATCCAACAAGTACATCTGTATTTCAAGATCTGACATTGAAGCCAGCTCAAAATGTCCCATCTTGTCCTTCTAGACTTACTTGATAAAAATCTCTAAAATGTCTGTTTTTCAGGAGATCTGAGTGCTCCTGGTTCCCATGCAAAAAACACAGGAGTACGGAGTCTCTTTAAAGAATTTGATGTTGGCTCTTGAAATCAATCTAATTCTGCCTCCACTCAGGACAGTTTTAAAATATGGTTTTAGCAGGAAAATTTCCCTGACTCTGATGCTTTAAATAGTCACTGATGTATGCTTTCCTAAATCCATATTTTTAGGCATCAGCCTTAAAACGTCCCCACTTTCAAAAATCGCTGTTGGCATCAGTCAGCGGCCTTTGTAACAACTGCCTTTGGTTATGATGATTATGCTTCTTTTTTGTTACTTCTCTCATTTTTCTCCGTTAACAAAATTAAATAGACCTGCCTCGATTATAAGCCTTCCTGAATTACCAGTCTTGTGTGCTGTTTTGGGATTCTAATACTGCAAAAAATGTTGAAAGTAATGAGAAAATCACAAAACCAGATGTATGCATAAAAAATTGGCAAAACCTAATTTTTTTTTCACTTGTTTCAGGCTCCATTTTGGTGACCTACCTACTTGGCAAAATTCTTCTAATAGCTGAGTTATTTTATACTCAGAGGAATTTTGAATTTAAATACAAGTCCATGCATTTTGGCCAAAATGAGGCTGCGAAATTAACACTATTTTGGATAGCAGGGAAAAAAAAAAAAACCTGGAATAATCATCTAAAGGCATTTGAAAATGTTCCAGGAACATCATTACATATGTATTTTTAGTCTTCCTACTGGCAGCAAGAGCAGCTAAGACAAATTTGCATTTCAAGGCTGGAACCCACTGCATTTTGCATGGATCTGATAAAAACATCAGAAGAACAACGAGATACTTTAGCACACATATACATTTCCTAAAATGACAAAAAAAAAAAAAAATAGAATTTCAAGGATGCATTTCCACACCTCCCACTTCAAAGTTTTGCTACTTAGTCTCCCTTGAACAAGTTGCAAATAGGCCTGACCTCTTAGTAAAGCTCATTCATCTCTATGGGTTTTTCCATGTACAACCCACAAAAGGACTGTCTCACTCAGTTCACAGATATTGTACAGATACTCAGGAAGAGCAGAGAAACCTTTAAATTTATCCCAGTGGTAACAAGTGGGATTTTTCATGGAATCTGTTCTTACTGGAGACCCACAATATCTCCTTCTCAGAACTTATCTGAGTGCTGATCCTTGCTGGCTCCCAGCTGTGAAGGCAGATCAAGAAATGAGAACCTGCCCTTGCAGAGTCAGCTCCTGAATTTGTTTCACTGTGGGCTTCAGGAGCACTAGTGGAAAAGTTTTCAAGGCAAACCAGAGGATGCAGAGATCAAAATGTATCACTGAATCTTCCACCACTGCTCTCTGGCAGCAACAGCAGGGTACAGATAAAATCTGAGCTATTTGCACAGAATGCTGCACACGTCAAAAAACTTTGCTTTTTATTGCACTTCCTGACTTTGAGGCATCTCTAGCTGCATGTGATGGCAGAAGGTATTTTATTTTCCAAACTGCGTTTGTACAGAAGAGATGTGTAGGGACAACAAAATGTCTCTTGGAGACATTTTATTCCTGCACACAGTTTTGTTTGATCCCAGGTAGGTGATGTTGGGTTGGAAGTACTCACTCTTCACTCTCTTGAAGCAGCATCTGCTCTTTTAGTGCTGCAAGCTGAAAAAGGAGTATCAGAAAAAAGACACCCTTATTTCTCAGGGAAAATGTCAGAGAAAATAAAAGGCTTATCTGAGTATAAAGTAAATATCCACAATTACTAGAGAATGTATCTCTTGCAGCTAGGAAGTCAAAAGCCTCGCTTGACGCACGATCTTTCCAGCAAACAGAAATAGATTGGCAAAGTTTCCTGATCAAGCTGCTCTGTAACTTTTTCAAGTTCTGCTGTGTCAAATTTGGGCTTCAGCCCTGGCTCTCCCCCAGCAAACCTCCTGCTCCTGTGCCTCTGCATCCAGCCTTTCCTCTCCCCAGCTCCATCCTGCCCTTCCAGCTGCCTGTGGAGCTGGGCAGGGGGAAAAGAAGAGCCACCCTCAGCAGTGGCACATTCCTGGCTCCCCATCCAGAGGTGGCTGGAGCATTGTCCAGCTTCAGCGCTTAGCCAACCCTGGAAACACGCACAGAATCTTTTGCAATGCCCCAGACCTGGTGGCATTCTGGGATCAGTCTTCTTAGAAGCTTCTCCAGGATGAAAATTGAACTGCAGCCTGGAGTAAATTACATTTCTCTAGGGACAAGCAGGACTCTTTTATCCTCATTTCTTTTGATCTGATAACCTTCTATCTCTTTCTCTTTTGAACATCTTTCTCAGTTTCAACCAGAGAAGTCTCTGAGCTGTCAAACTCCACCAGCCTTTAGGAAGAAAGAAGAAAGAGGGAAGGTTTTAACATGTTAATCTCATCTCCCAGACAAATACCCATTAACTCATCAGTGTGTGTGTGTCCTGCCCCGGACACAGGCCACCTCCTTAATCCAGCAGGTGGGAGAGGTGGCAATGAGGCCAGGAAAGAGGAATGATATAGGATATAAACCTTAGGAATCCCAGGTTTTTACCTGCTATTAAACAACATCTTTAAGCTTTTATGATCACCACAGTAACATGTAGTAATGCAGTCCAAAGGCTAATTATGATTTTACTGCAAAAATTACTCCTCTATCCTGCTAAAAAGAAGTTGCCTTTCTATTTCAGGAAATATTTTTTGTTTTTAAAAATTGAGAAAGTGCTAAACTGAGCTCTGCAGCTACATCATCTCTATAGCTTATATGTTTGTACATATTTATAATGGTGTGGATCATTTTTTCCTCTTTATAATGAATGATCTCATTTTTGAATAGTTGTTGCTACAAATCACAGAATCAATTCCATTTCTCCTGTGTCCACTTTTGAGTTTAGGTGCCTGGAATTGCAAATGGCATTCAAGGTGAAAAGACATTTTGATTTACACAGGTTTGTATCATTTTCTTTATTTTTCTCCAGTGTGGTTTTGATTGCACACTAACAATTCTGTTCCACTGACCTTGCCTCCACAGTAAACCCTCTCATTAAGTCATTTATAATGACTCACAGATCTACTAGAACTGAAACAATGTAGAATTTCCATAGCCAGCTGTATGAAATAAACATTTGAGTATTTCAAGATACTATACATTATTTTTTATGTCTCAATGTTGAATTTCCTCTGCTGTTTATACAGCATGGAAGCCTCCTTTTGTCAGGATTTCTCCTACTTTGGAAACCATGGGAGTTACTTGCAAATTCCCCTTTTTCCCTGCTTATTTTCTCTTGTAGATTATTAAAGAATCCTTTAAACACTACCGTGTTTGGAGGGCACCTCTCAGTTTCCCCACTGACAACTTTCCCTTGAGGAAAAATGAGCTCGTCCCTACCCTTCAATGAAATACTGAAGGGTTTCAGCAAACTGGCATCTTTATGCCAGCACTCCTCTACTTGCAGCAGTACACCTGGAAGCAGGAATGTGTTCCCAGAACAGGAATCAGTATTCTGTGCCTGCTTTGCTTTGCTTTGCTGATGCAGAGCAGATGTAAGCCCAGCTCAGCTCAAGGCAGGGCAGGAGAATGCTGCTGTCGAGCTCATGTCTTTGAGAATCCAAACCAGCCCAGCACTGAGCTATTTCAGAGCATGCAGCACATTTGGGGGTTGAAAAAGATGGTCTTTCAGATCCCTTCCAACCCAAGCTAAACTACAGTTCTGTGATTTAGGTATTACCCTTGTAATGTAAACTCTGGCTTTAAGCTAAATAGTTATGCTGGTGTCATGACCAATTCATCCCTAATATTCTGAGTGGAATTTTTATGCCAGCAAGAGGCTCCAGTGGTGGCATGAATGGCTTTACAGCACTTTTTAAAAACCAATCTCCACCCTCCTCAACCAGTTCCACCAAAATCCCACTCACAAAATAACACCTACAATTATGCAACACCCATCCTTACTTCCCAGCAGGAACGTAATGTGTTTATTCCCATCCTCCCCTCCAAACTCTCTCTGTGTTTAGAGCAGAGGGGTCTGTAGAGCCCCTGGTGATTCAAGGGCTGCCCAGAGCTAAATTCAGGACTCACAGGCAGGAAATGCTGTTTTAGCTGCGTGCAGACGAGCAGCTCTCCAGCACCTGACAACTGCAGACCAAAACCAGAACAGAGTCAGGAGGTGACCCAGCCATGGGTTCATTTATTTATACTTATTCATTTATAAGTATCAAACCTTGTATTTGTTGTTTTTTTCTTTAAAATTACTACCCAAGATTACCAAAACCCAGAAGAACACATTGGCTGTTAGTCTGTGTACAATAACGTCAAATTTGGCTACAACTGTGCTGGTATTTTGGGGATATTTACTTAACTTAATGAGGAATGTGATCAGCACTAATGGGGAAAGCACCGTGTTTCATATGTATATGCAAATGTAAGCAATTAGAATGTGCAAATGAGGAGTAGGTGTCCAGGGGAAGGTTGCTGTTTGCTTTCTATTGCTTGTGCATGATGATTATCAAAATAAAATTTGAAAATGGTCCTCTCTTCTTTTACTCCAAGGTTAATAATATAATTCAGTGGGCTTTAAAAAGGCCAGGCTTGCATTACAGCTTTGGCACGCTTCCCAAAGTGTTATACAAATTCATAAGCTGATCTAGAGCCTTTAAATTCTTCCCTTGACAAGACATTGTCCTTTTCATGACATGAGCAGCTGATCTGGACATGTGTATGACTGATATGGATATTATTATTGTCAAACCCAGGTTTAAATTTAAGGTGTGAGTAAAATCAGCCCCGGTTTTCAAACAAGGAATAGAATTGCAGGGAATTTATTAATATTTATGCATCTGATATAAACTGCCCATGAATCAGCAGCTTGTGAATGAGGGGTTTGTAGGACATTTTTAGAAAAACAGCCTCCATGGAGTCATTGCTCTTGAAATCATCTCCTTGAATGTTTGTATATATCTGCTTAAATTAAAATGCTCAGATTAGAAAATCTCAGTCATGGAAAGTTGGGAAGTTTTATCTGTGAACAAGCATTTACCTCCTACGAAGTCTTTGATTCCATCAGTCCTGAGCATACAGATTTTATAAAGAAATTGGAACTATCAGACAGGACTCAGCTAAGAGCCTGCAGCCTGCCATACACCATGGTGATGCAAAGTAAGTGTCAGTCACAGGGAGACAGCTCAAATATTGCAGTAAAACGCAAGGAAAATCCCACAGAATTCTCTTTTTTCCGCTCTAAACTTTCCCTGGTTTGTTTTTTTTTTCCCCTTTCAATATATTTGTTGTTTTCTATTTAGACATTAGCCTTTAAAATTATGACTAGATATAGCAAAGCTTTTAACAAGTGAGACTGAAATCTGGTCAGTGCTTATAATTTCAAACAGACTTCACTGCTTTGAATGACAAATACACAAAAAAAAAAAAAAAAAAAAAAAAAAAAAAAAAAAAAAAAAATGAAGCTGGATAGGGAAACACTCATAAACCTCTACCTGTTGACCAGCTGCGAGGAACTGTTCCAAACCAAATCCTCCGACAGCTCTCAAGTGTTCAGCACACATTTAATATTTTAATATCCATCATGATGAGCCCATCTCTGAGTGCAGCCCCTGGTTTCACTGCTCAGCATGTTACAGCTCCCTACACCAAGGCAGGAAAAATATCTCTGTGCCTCCCAGAAGGGAGTGGGCAGAGATGGAGCCAGGTTTGTTTTGCAGAACCTGCGTGGAGGGAGCACTCTGATCTGACTGATGTCAGCTTAAGTGACCCCTCTATTCATTTGTCCCAGTGACCCAAAACTTCAAAAAAATAATAAACAGATTTCCCTTCATCCAGAGCAAAGCTTTGCTAAACACTTGCATCCTGCTGTTCACTAAGCAAACACTCTGCCTCTTGGCTGGAACCCCGGGATTAGTGAAGGACTTTGAGATGAGAAAGGCTTTTGCAGAGATAAAAACCCTCAGGGAGGCATAAACTGTGATTGCAGCTCCATTGAACACCGTGTCCAGTTATGGACACCACAGCTGAAAGAAAATATGGTCCAGTTGGAGGGAATCCAGAAAGGAGGAGTGAGAGTGACCAAGTTGTTGAGTGAACTGTGAAGCTGAAGAAAGTGGAGGCTGAGACCAAGAGTGTCTGCAGGACACCAGCATTGAGAGATCCAGTGAAAACACCACTGCAGGATACTTTTGCTGAATGGAGGAGATCAAATCTGTCTGAAATGGCACAGAAATAATTGTCCTAGTCTGGAGGCCTCTTCCATCAGTTCCACTCTTTTTGTGTATTCCTGTGACATCCTACAGTCAGCTAAGCATTTTGTCTGCATTTCAACCTGTCTCTTGCATGACTGAGAACAAACCTCCAAAGGCTGCAGCTACAGAGCCATGCATTATTGTAGACTTAAAGAGCAGCGAACCCTTTCAGTCACTCAATTAATAATTTTCTCCAGAAATTTTGACTAAGATAATTATAAGGACAAAAAAAACCTAAAACCAAACAACCTAAAAGCAGAGAGGAAAAACAGAAAGAAGATCAACCTGCCTTCCTTACCCCTTTCTAAACATCCCAGCCAGCAGGCTACAAACCACAGCTCCTTCCATGGGAATCCAGCAATCTTTGCTGGCTGCACAGGGGCTCTGCTTGAGGACACTTCTCATTGAGGTCATCTGTGCAAAAAGTGCACATCAGCAGCCTTCCAAAGGCAGCAGGGTTGTGATCAATACTCCAGGAGACAGCTAACATAAGTTTAATTTCCACCTCAGTCCGAGGAAATAAAAAGCTGTGTCTTTCCACTGTCAGGCTCTAAGTGCCAGTTTATCAGATATTTTGCAAGGAAGCAATTTCCTGCTTCCTGGTTGTGTTCATGCCAAGAGAATAAAGGGAAAATCTTTGAAGAAAGACTTTTTTTCCTGCTGCTTAGCACAGGTGGAAGAAGGGAAGGAAAAGCACTTGTGTGAATTACCTGCCTCTGGTGAAGCAGAAATATGTCCTAGTGGCTAAACAGGAATGCATGATATTTAAAGAAAATGGGATATCACCCTTCCTGGCTCAAAATTAAAAGTGAGACACTGCACTACATTGCACCAATCTGCCCCAAAGGTAACACAGGTTTTCCAGGAGCTCAGACCTTATGTGGCACCTCTGTGTCTCTCAGCACCAGTTTAGTCAGTAAAAAAGTAAGATAAGTCAGTTCTGTGAAGCCAGAGCTGGGCTTAGCTGTCATCATCAGCAATTTAGGGCACATAATTGAAGCATAAAGTTTGCACATTGTACCTAAGAGGGGGCATATCCTTGAGAAGAGACCCAAAATATCTGCAAAGCAGGGATCACATCACAAGAAAGTGATTTTTCAGGCAAAGGCACTCCAGCCAAACATCTTCACTAGTGCCAGATCTTGTTCCCCTTGAAGTGAGTGGATTTCTGCCATTGCCTTCAACAGAAAAAGGATTCAGTCAAGAAGCCTCCTTCCAGGCTGTTTGAATTTGAAACTGCAGCAGAGCTCAAGCCAGCAGAAGGATGGCCTGAAAATAATGTATTACATATGTTAAAAATGGGCTTGCTTAACTAAATTGACTTTCAACAATTGTTTCAACAATTAATATGTTGAAAAGAAATTGCGAAGCTACGAGAGCTGGACTCAGTGATCCTTGTGGGAACTTTCCAACTCAGGATATTCTATAATTCCTTGATCCTATGATTTTATGGACAAATTTACTTTTTTTCTCAATGGATCTAAAAGAAGTTAGACCTTCACAGGGAGTGTGACCCTGGCCATGCCATTCTCAAGACACTTCACATGTACAATTGAACGGGTTAGGTAAGTGACACTCAGAATTATTTCAGATTTTGAGGTTTTACCTCAAAATATAAGTGACACTAAGATCAAACCTTGTTCAGCCACCCTATCCCAGAGAATAGATGGGGATTTCTCAATGAACATTAGGTCTGTTGCTCTCAATCTTACATAATCTTCCAACATATCTTGATTCTCTTCAAGTCAGCAATATGCAATTTAAGCCAGACCTATTGTGGCCTGTATTCAAACATCTCAGGGTATAAAACTGGTAAATACACCCTAGAAATGCCAGTTGTGGTATTGGATATACTGAAAACCTCTGTGGAAAAAACTGTGAAACTCATGAACAGAATCAGTGCAGTGACCACTACTTTCTAAAATCATCATAATTATTGCATGTGCCCACATGCTCCGTATGGGAATACAGGAGCTCCAACTTGTTGCTGTATGTCCACCAATCTCAATAATGGGGCATCTCCAAATGTGGGACCATGCACAAAGTCTCTAGTTTTAGCTAATATTTTCCACACAGAAATGATCAGCAGCTTGAAAAATAATTGCTGAAACTGTTAACTGTTCAAAAATTCCAGCTAAATTTTAAAAGGCTTCCCCAGTGCTGACCATTTTTTTTTTCCAAGGAAGAGTTGAAGGATCCATACCAGAAAACATAAAGTAGACCTATAATTAAGTTCTTGGAGCTTTTACCATTTCATTCATAAATCAGTGAAGCTTGGAATCCAAGTAGGATCTGTGCCATCTCTTCTCTTGGAAGGTTCTGACACACAGCCGCGGACTTCTTAAATTTGGAAACTTCATTTTGATTTCCATCCCGGGTTTGCTCAGGTTTGGGTAACTGCCTGTGATTTTCAGCCCATGATCTACAGGCACTGGGTGGTCCTCAGGGAGCTTCCAGAGGCCTCTTGGTCAGCACAGAGGCAACAGATGTGCATCAACAGTACAGGATGCACAATTACACCTGGGGGACATTGAGTTGTCCACCAGTGAGGTAAAGAATGAAAAATGTTAATTAATGTTTCAGGCATTAACTTTGTCACAGCTCAAATTGCTGTTTGCACATCCCACTGCTTAGCCATGAACGAGTGGAGTGCTGTGCAGTCATTTGGGGGCTGTGAGGGTGTTTTAGTTCTCTGTTCTATGTCCCACTCTTCTCAGAGCCATCCCCTGCCCTCACAGGATAATTCTGAGGTGTCAAACACCTCCGTGGTGAGGAGTTTCACCCTGGCTGGGTGTGATCCCCAGTGCTGGCATCACTTCCAGCCAGGAATGAATTTTCCCTGGGGAGCACTCACACAAGCACCACTTGGATTCTTCAATCTTCATGAATGTGCTTTATAGAGCACGAGCTGCAGCAGGATGCAGTGAAGCATTTCAGGTCATGTTGATATTTGGCTGCATCTTTTAATAATTATTGCTTGGGTGCACAGCAACTATTAAACACAATACAGACAAATAATTTTTTTTTCTCTCTCTCTCTCTGCAAAAACAAAAGGCCATAAAATGCTCATGTCTACCCATTCATTACTTTGACTTTGCAATGGTTTAGGGCAAAAAAGCCCAGTAGTATGTAGAACAAAAGCAAACAGGCTTAAGCCAGTGTTGTCAACACCATGTTAAAGCTCTTCACTCTGCTCTGACTAAATGCAACCAGCAAAGTGCCCAACAGTGTCCACCCAAAACCCTCACAAAATGGTTTGAAATTCTGATGTGTTGAAGAGCTCTTTTATTTTTTTGAATCCAATTTAAGTTTATACTCTTAAATAAGAAGCCAAATCCACATCAAGAAGCATGTTCAAATGTTCATTTTTAGGAGAATGTTTTGTAGAACTGGTCTAAACCAATTTTTCTAATGAGAATTTCTGCTGAAAAAAAAGAAGTTGCTTGAGTTTTATGTGTACTATCTGGCTGTTTCTTAGGAAAAAAAAAAAAAAGCCTCTGAAGTAAAATGTAATTCCTCAGAAGAACAAAGCATTTCAGGTGGGTTAAACAGCTCCTTTTGTCTTTCAAGATTGTATTCAATTGCTGATCTTGATTATGATGGCAACCAGTTTCAAAATATGGTGCATTTCAGTGAGGATCTTAAAGGAGTTTTGGTGGCTATTTCTCCTCATGTGGAAAAAAATATTAAAAGCCCTAACAAAAAACAAGCTTCAAACCTTAACAGGGGATAGGTATTCTTTAGGACTACTCTTCATTTTATGGAAAAGCAGGATTTTCAGAAGGAAAACTCACTATCTCTGAAGATTAAATTCATGAACCTGACTACTTTCAGTGCATTAAGTTAAGCAGGTGATAACATCTCACAGATAAAGTCCTGTATTGATAAAGTGCATCTGCCTTGGTCTTCTACAAGATTGTAGAGGGGCATTTTAACAAAATCAAACCTTCTGAATCACAGCAGGGATTTGGATGTTCTCTTATTTGCCTCCACACGTAATCCAAACCTTCAGAAATTGTTGTTACGGATCCTATCTATTTAAAAATATTTTAAAATAATATCTGAGGAACATTTAGAAAGATAAACACTTTCTGAAGGTATTACCAGCCCAAAGCTTGGCCCCAACTGCAGGAAGTTTCTAGAACAGATAAATTTGATATTCCTTTTATGTATGTCTGAGAATTGATGCAATTGCCACTTTATTTCTTCAGGCTTTTCTTCAGTTACTATGAGAACAGCAGTTCCTTCCTAGGTGGAAGCAGAGATTATTTCAGAACCTTCATTACATTACACAATTTGGTGTTCTAAGGAAAAACAATAACCTGAGATGGGACTCAAGGAACAACTCATAACTTGGTCTCAGTAAACCTTTTGAACCAATAAAGAAACTCCCAAGGTACCCGTGCTCTGGAACAAGAGTCTCTTGTTAACACAGTGTGAAAAACAGGCAAACTGCCACAAACAATTAATTTCCAGCACTTCTGAGCTTCTCTTTTTATAGCGACTTTCTTTTTCCTGATATGCCTTCCCAAAGGTAGTCAGGTGTGTGGGACAAAGCTAAATGGCTTCAAAATTAAAAAAAAAAAAAAAAAAAAAACCAACCCTCAGAAGATTTATGATTGTTTCTATGTGTTCCTATTTTCCTATTTTACCTGATGATTTAAATTGTATTTTGTCTTTCTGGCTAATTTTTAGCAGCCTTTTATTGGAAATAAATAAATAAAGTTTAAGGTAGGCTTTATCTCTGCTATCTTTAGCCTTCTGGAATTTCAAGGTCTAGCTGAGATCTCATTTAGTCACTGCCTAGAGAGAAAACAACTCCAGCAGCCTCACGAGGTAGAATCTGTAAGGACTCACTGATTGCATGTGAGGAAACCCAGGCTAAGAATCCCATGGTAGGGAGATGCTGGAGATCAGAGGAGGCCATGGAGCTGCTCCAAGGGCTGGAGCCCCTCTGATCTGGAGCCGGGAGAAGTGGGGCTGCTCACCTGGAGAAGGGAAGGATCCTGGGAGAGCTCAGAGCCCCTTGCAGGGCCTGAAGGGTCTCAGGAGAGCTGGAGAAGGACTTGGGATAAGGAGAAGCTGTGGCTGCCCCTAGATTGCCTGGAAGTGTCCAAGGCCAGGTTGGAGCAACCAGGTCAAGTGGCAGGTGTCCCTGCCCATGGCAAAAGCTGGAACTGGATGGATGCCTTAGGTTTTAACTATTATATTTTTTAGACTCTGTGCTGTTTCAGTGAGTAGTTTTAGGTTTTATATTAAGTGCCACTAAGCTCTCTTCACGGTGTAGATAGAAAAAATAATTCCTTCTCTAGTTTGATACCAAGGACAACTTTCAGGCCCAAGAATGAAACCAACGGTGAAGTGAGAAATAAAAACGAGGAGGATGGAGCTTCATAACCTGAAGCTGTAATTGGACAATTGATTCTAATATGCTAATGAACCAGAACTGATAAAAATGTGTGACCTCGTGACCCTGGGGACCATTTTTTGTCACCACTTTGGGGCGTCTTGGATGTGGTCTGGCTGGACTCTTGCATGGCCCAAGAGTACCTATTGAGAGCTTTTAATAAATCCCTACTTTATCCTTTGCCCTGTCTAGTCTCTGTTCCAGGTCAGCCTCAGAAAGGCATCAGGATGGTCTTGAAGGTCCCTTCCAACCCAAACCATTCTGTGACTCTCTGATATCATTATTTCCACCTGTTCAGCAGGTTGAATGTCATCCTTAAATTTCTTTTTCTTAAGTGAAAACCAGAATTCCTCGATAACAACAAGAATCCTGGATTTATGGCATTAACAATGCTCACCCCTCAAGAGCTGGCAAAAGCAATTTAGTACCTTGTCACACCTGATGAACAAACTGCTTCTCTTTTTCAGGTTATGAAATGTGTGACCCTGGGCTCCATCCTGCTCCCAAAGCCAACATAAAGGGATGTTTTGCTTTATTTTGTGGCAGGAATGCACCAGCTGTTCACATTCATTATCCCAACCATACAACAGCAAAGACAGTTGCAGATTTAGCTGTGGGTGTGGAATCTCCCTGAAAAGATGCAGGATGAGGGTGAAGTGGATCAATAACTGGATGCATCCAGCTACAATGATTGCTGAAAATTGACCCTCCCCATCTCTACAGTCTCTCTCAGCTGGGCATTCTTTTGTAGATTTATGTGCTTTCTTAAGCTTTTCAGAACAGACTTCCCCTCCCACAGGCTATAAAACTTAATTAATCAAACACATTTTTCCCATGCTGGCATTTATAGACCCAAAAATAAAGTAGGAAAAGAATTTATAAACAACTCTGTAGAGTGAGAGAGAAAATTCATCAAGGCTAATTTCTTACCTCTGATACTATCCAGTGGCAAGTCTTCAAGGAAAGTGGATAACTAAGACATTTACAATGAAATCTTTTCCCTGGTAAGTCAGTCAGTTCCTTCAGTCAGACAGTGGCATAAAGACTTGCCACTGCAGTTAATGGTTCCAAACTTACATGGACTCCTTGAGAAAGTCTTGTCAGGTTTTGAGCACAATCATTTAAATTTCCACAGCTTTCTCAGGTAATTTAATTACGCTCTGTATGAAATACTGTTTCACTTTGTTTGTTTTGAGCTGCTTGCCTGATAATTGAATTGGATGTCCCCTCTTTTCTGTATTTCTAGAAAGGAAGAGTAATGATTCCCTGCTCACTTTTTCAATGTCTCTCATTGTTTTCTCTGTGTCTGATCATGTCCATCCTGGTTGTTGCTGAGTTAAAGGGATTATTTTATAGGATTTTTCCTCATTGCCGAAGTTGTTACACACCTCTGGCTATCTTTGCCACCTTTGTGTGGTTTTTTTCCCCCTCCTTTTTAGGTGAATTATGCATTCTGAGATAACATAATTCTCAGAAGACACAAAAGATGTGAATTCAAACAGGGTTGTGGTGGTGGTTTGGATCTTCATTTCCATCCTAATGATCTCTAAGACCCCTTCTGGCTCCAAACACTTCCTAATTGCTGCCCCAGCCTGCATGGTCTCTGAGATCCCTGCTCTGAGTGGCAATAATTAATGTAGAGCCTTTCACTGGGAATGGATATTTATGGTGGATTCTTTCCACTTCGGTCCCTTTGTGTTTAGCAATGCTTGATTCCATCTGTCTCCCATTTCCAGACACCCATATCACAATTCCAATGAAAAACTATCCAAAGGAGTCACTTTTGTTCCTTACACTGCTTCTCCCAGTGTCCACTGAGGTCAGCAGAGAGAAATAAATGGGTGTTCAGCTGGTCTCAGATGCACTAAGTCGCCACAGATTTTACAAAGTTTTCAAAGCAAAAAAACCACTTCTGAAATAGAAACGTTTTCCAACTGTGTTCAGCAACTGAGCTGCACATTCTGGAGATTAGAAAGGGACTACTCTACCCACAGAAAGACTTGCTGGCAACACCACAAGAAAAGAAAGTAGCACTATAGCATACTTATTCAGATGCATATTAATTCAAATTGGATAGGATGGTGGGGGAGGAAATGCTGAAAGCCGCAGAAATAGTATTTTTCCTCTCTTGCTTCAGTGTAATTTAAAACATCAAACCATTTTTAATGAGTTTTTTAGTAAACCAAGTCTTGCCTGCGACTTTCTGTGCCAAAATTTAGCCTGGAGAAACTTTTCAAAGCTGATTTATAAATCCTATAAAACAGGGAGTTTGATGGTGGAAACAGTGATCCTTGGACACCAGCACTTTTGCTGCCTTATTTTTAGCTTTTAACCTAAAGAAAGGCTCTGTAAGGTGTATTTAACTTGTATCCCAGTGCTGAAATTCTGCCTGAGACTTCATCCTTATAAAACTGTGAGTTTGATCTGCCCCACTTTGTTGGAATCAAGGAGAAAACCACATTAGCAAAATGAAACATAGAGAGGGAATCATGTACCACCAAGCTTTTGCCTTAAAGAGAGGGCCCTCATTCACAGCAATAAACAGCAAAAAGGCCAAAAAGTTTCCTGTGTGGAAGGACAGCTTCCAGTGTTGTGCTGAAAAAGTGGTTTCTGCAGCCATTTCTGACTCTGGTATAAGGCTGAATCAGGTCTTCAAGGTACAGACCTTATTTCTGTCAGTATGGAGAGAGAGTGTAGGATCTCTAGGAGATAACTGCCATGCAGATAATTGGTAATGTCTCAGTTCATCAGTCATTTTTTTCCTTGAGAGTCAGTAATTATAGGATTTTGCCATCATCAGGTCTTCTGTGCAGAGCTGCCTCATTGATTTCATTGTTGACATTTCCTGCGCTTTGGACCCTTTGCACCAAAATGAAATTTGAAATAAACCAAGGTCCTTTTTCTCATAGTCCAGGACAGTGATCATGGCCCCTTGGCTGTCAGAGCCCAGTGAGGATTTGGACAAAGCTCTCAGACACAGGGTGGGATTTTTGTGACTGTCCTGTGCAGGGCTAGGAGTTGGACTGTGTGATCCTTGTGTGCTCCTTCCAGCCCTTTTCTCTCCTCAGCCTTTTTTTTTTTTTGTAATTGTTTCTCCATCCAAAATTGAAGACACATATAGAAATTATATAAACCAAAATGTTTTTGACAAACCAAGAAATAAATCACAGTATCCTTAAGGCTGGAAAAGACCTCCAAGAGCATTCACTCCAACCTTTGACCAAACACCACCGTAACAACTAAACCACAGCACTGACTGCCACATCCATTTACACAGATAAAATAATTTCGTTTGGAATTCACTTTCCTTCTAAATTTTGACTTTAGGTAGTGCCAGTGTCCACATGTGAGCTGGTGATTTAAATGGCTCTAACAGGAATTTACAATACAGACCAACACAGTGTGGATTTTAGGTGCCTAAGTGTGATGATATAAATGATTTGTTATAGGAGCATTTCTTTCTCTCAGTTGGCTCTAAAGGGATGCTGAAGAACTAACTCAGAGGTGAACTTCCTGTAAACACCCCAAGTCAGAGGAGCTCTTCTCACTTCCTTTTCCCACAAGAACAGAACATGATGTTGGCTCCATCCTGCACTGGCCTTGATTCAGGCAGATTTCTAGTTTAACAACTGAAGTCTTTACTTACTAGTTGATAACCACTTACATTGATCAGCTTTGTGAGAATTTCAAGGACTTCAAGCAAATACTGCAAGCACAAACCTCCTGGCAAAGCACAGATTTTAGCCCCTCAAATACAGTTTAGAGCCACCACCATTATGATTAACACTGTGAAAAACAGGAGAGAAGTTCAGCAAGGCTGATGACAAACAGCACTCCAGGGAGCAATAAGAAAAGAGTGGTTTTATTCTGCACTGAGCAGGGTTGGCAGATGGAGATGGTGGTGGTGGCTGGGTTATTTTATGTTCTATTGTTTTCTTGTGTGTTTTATATTTTCTTACTTCTTTTCCAAAATAAGTGCATGGGAGCCTGGAGATGGGGTGAATATTCATTCCATTACTTACTGCACTAAATTAAATGGTTTCTTAACCTCCCTGCACCTCAGATATCCCAGCTGTGAAACAGGCTTGCTCTTTTACATCCATAAAGCACCTTGGGACTTAGGGAAGAGCTATCACCACGTTCAAACCAAAACCAACAGCTCAAAACACACAGTCCTGATCCTAGTGGTCACACTGCAAACTGTGAGGACCATCCCTGCCCAGAGACCTGTTAGAGACTGATAAAAGCTAGGATGGTTTTCTGTGGTGCTCCTGCCCACCCAAGGGAAAAAAAAAATAAAAAAAATAAAAGGAGAGATGGAGGAGGGAAGAGGGGGAGTAAAAAGAAGCACTTCAAAAGGCAAAACCTATTGCCCAAGAGCATGAAATCTTAAAGTCTGTTGTTCAATATGTCTATGGCTCCTGAGGTAGGGAGAGATCAAAACTGCAGCTCCACCACCTCTTCTTTACAATAACACTAATCACATTAGTCATTTCACAAGAATAACTCACTTTGATTTTGCCTTTTCATTTTTATCTTTAAGGGGTAAAGGTTTGAATAAAAAAATGTTAGGTGCAAGGGGGAAGAGCTGATTGTAAAAGGATGAGACTGCAAGGTGGAGGCTCTGGAAATGGTCACCACCTACAGGGAAGATTTAAAATTTGACCCAAGGGTTCATTAATCTGCTTAAGGATATATATCAGCTCCTACAGTGTCCTGGCTTGGAGGGAGTTTTTTCATTTCAAAGCTTCTTTTAAAGGGAAAAACAAAAAGAGAAATAAAACAAATTTCAAAAAGCATAAGCAGGAAAATATTTAATTTTTCATTTCTGTGAGTTTTGTCATTGCAGAGGAAGAAGTCTGGTCTGGTACTGCCTGAACCCCTCAGCAAAGAATCTTCTTATGTCAAGGAAGAAAAGAGACAACAAAACAAGGAGTGCAAGAACCTCGAGGTGCTCTCCCATCCTTAACACCTCAATTCAACTTTATGTGCCTGATGCTGGGCCAGGTTACAGACTGAGGCCTCTCAGTTCAGATGCCTCTGAAGTTCTCCAGAAAAACTCAAAGGACTTCAGATATCTCCAAAGTAGCACCATCTACTGCCTGAGCCTCACCCTTAGTCCTTGCCACTTCATTTGCAGTGCTTTGCTTAATTGACTGTTACTTTCTTCTCTGTTGTACAGAATCAAGCCCCTGATTTTTGGTCAGCTGACTGTGAAGAAACAGATTAAGATAAATGGAAATGTTCAGAGATGTGTTTGGCAGTACAGGCAAGCTTTTCTTCTTCCCATCAAAAATTTAATCACAGAATGACAGAATGGTTTGGGTTGGAAGGGACCTTCAAGACTATTTTGTTCCACCCTGCTGCCATGGCAGAGACACCTCCACTATTCCAGGTTGTTCCATTCAACCTGGATTTTACAAATTTTAGCATGAATTACTTCAGCAGGCAGCACCTCAGTTTCCAAACCCCTGGACAAACTTGGTCTCCTGGCTAGGGGTGGGGGAGAAGAAGGATATGAAAATTACTCAGAAAAAACAGCAATTGAATTCCCAAGCTCCACAAATCTTTTCAGCTTCTGGTAGGCACAATACATCAACCCAGTTTGTTGTCCCCTGAAGGAAGCTATTTTTTCATGACAATATTAATCAGTTCTTCCCATTGTTTTCTCTTTTTTCCCCCTCCTGAAATCCTTCTCTCACTAACTTCTTAATTTCAAAGGCATTAAACAACATTCAGGCCTAAATAGTCAAATTATGCCATCAGTTTCTTACAAATGAAAATCTGAGAAAAATTGTGCTTGATTTAAGAGGACTGACTTTTTCTATAATCTTTTATCATGGGTGTCTAATAAGCCTTCATGGAAAAGACAATTGTCTTTTTTCTTTTCCTTTTTTTCTGGTTTTGTTTCAGGGTTTTCTTTGTTGTTGCAATTGTTTCTACATCTGCAATTGCAGTCCAGGGCCAGAAACTTGACTTTCATGAAAAATTAGAATGTGCAGCTTGTTGTGGAAGGAGCTGAGTTTTGCAGAGATGTGAAGACCTTTGTCATAAATGTAAAGGTTTAGGGAAGGGTGCTCTGTTTGGATCCCTTGGACAAAGGATTTACAAAGCCCTTGTCACTACCAGAAGTCAAGAGGTGATTTCAACAGGGACCTTTAGGCAGGAAAAACCTGACCAGCAGAGATTTTAGTCCTGTCATGGCATGAGGGCAGGAGAAGGGACTCCCAGCTGGATTTCAGCTGCACTAATGGAGGACATTAGAAATGCTCTGGGTAAAATCAAAATCAGAACTGGCAGTGCAGGAGGAATGCATGAGGGAAGGCTCTGTGCTCTCCTCACCCATCTCCTCAGGATATTCAGTCACAGCTGGGGTTAAATGAGTCTCCTCTGCTGCATAAATACAAATTTGGCCTTTGCTCTATTGTGGATGATGTCTCCAAACCCCTGTCATTAGTGTTTCTACTCTGCAAATGAGGAAACTGAGGCACAAAGTACATAAGTGACACAATCTGATTCTTCTCATGGGACATCATTTGGGATCTGCTCCACCCTATTTACATCAGAAAGAAAATAAAGGCTGTATTAAGTTTTATTTTAAATTTGAAATTTCTAGTGAAAGGTGTCCCTGCCCACAGAAAGGGAGTTGGGAATAGCTGGTATTTAAGGTCCCTCCCAACCCAAACTACTCTGTGATCATATTTGAAAAAAAAAAAAAGCATAAACTTTCCTTCTTTGCTTATTTTAAAAAAATTAATTGAAAAAACCAACTATTCAAGCATTCAAGTGTCTGAAAATGACTGGTAGGCATTAATAGGAACAGTTTAAATGGGTTTATTATCCATTCTAAGAAGCTCAGCATGGAAATATCTCCAGAATGACATAAACAAAGTGCAGGTAGTACAAATTCCTAAACATATTGGAGCATCAATGTTCTCTACAATGTGGTCACATGTGTCCAAAAGTGTAAGAATAATAACAATACTGTCAGCCTGGAGAAATGGGTGAATCAGGCATCAGGCAAAGGATTGCTGCTATGGGGGGATAGAGCTGTCACCTTTTAATATGTGATGCCAACAAGGAAAAGCTTCTTAGCTCCCTTTTCAGTCAATTTTAATCAGACTGGGGGAGGAGAACATTGTGGAGGGTGAGCGACCATATGTTGGGGTTATATGAACATAAACAGGCAAATTACCATTGTTATTTCTGAGTCTAGGTCTATCTGCTGCCCTTTATCCATTATAGGGTTAATAGGACATCACTGGGAAAAAAAAAAAAAAAAAGAGCAAATAGGATCTCTATGACAAGTTCTGGACCAGCTGTCTTAACTGGAAATCTTGGACTTTTATCCAAAACATGCATTATTTTTAGCTAAGAGGTCCCTGCTCCTGCAAATGCAGGCAGGTTTGTTTAGCCTCCCACATACAAATAATTTGATGAATTTCAGGGGGCTGCCTTCACTGTGAGCAGTGAACATCTGCTTAATGCTTGAAGGAGCAGCACCCTAATTTTCCAAATAAACCTCATGACGCATAAAGTAGTAACTGACAGACAATAACTGTGTAAAATTAATTCCCTCCATATGTGTTTACAAGGCCAAGAAAGAAAGCTAATGGAGAGAGAAATGTCGTTTTCAAAAATCCGTGAGAGGAGGTTTCACAGGAGGTTCATAAACTGTCTTATGAGAAGGGTAAGATGATTTGTCAGTGCATTTGTATCATGCTCATCCCTGGGGTAAGCCCAGTGCTTGATGTCTGTGGATTCCCCATTCCTGGAAGTGTCCAAGGCCAGGTTGGACAGAGCTCTGACCAGCCTGGTCTAGTGGAAGCTGTTGCTGCCTGTGGCTGGGGTTGAAGTGGATTGTCTTCCAGGTCCCATCCAATCCAAACCATTCCATGACTTTATGTTACTATCATTCTGTGTGGGAATGAAGAGGGGGAAGAATGTGGGAAAATTGGCAGAATTGTCCTCCAATTAAGGATCTGGACTGTGACTCTGTGGCTTGTTCCATTCCTATCTCTACAGTGTCAGAAACCCTTTGTAACCTCGGGAGTTATTTCACCACAGCCTCGAGAGCAGCACTCATTGCTGGAGTTTTGAATCCCTTCCAACAGTGCCAGACACCAGTAATCAATGGAGAACACTGTTTTTTTCCATTGGAGAACAGTGCTTTTTTTCATTGAGAACACTGTTTTTTTCCATTGGAGAACTCTGCTTTTTTGTACTGGAGAACACTGCTTTTTTCCAAAGGAGAACACTACTTTTTTCCAGAGGATCTGTGGACTGATGTAAAGATTTCTACTGCCACCATCCTCTTAACTCCAAACACAGGCTTCTTATACAAGGGCCATATTGAAATAAGCAGCACCACTGGCTCTCCTAATTTCACAGCAAAAAAAAAAAGTGAAAGGGGTATTTTACCCCTACTTTCATTGATTAGCTTATTGATTTATTTAATTTTATTTCATTTTTGGGGAAGGAAAGAAGTTGAGTACAAGAGGGAAAAGAAGGCTTGAGGACTCCAAGTGGAAATAAGCAGAGCTTTTTTTGAAATTTGATACTTCTTAGTGGGGGCAGAAAAAAGCAGAATGAAACAGCCTAATCACAACGTGTGCCTTTGGAAAATAACATGCAATAACTGCAACCTAGAGCCCAGCCACAACAAAGTCAAGGTCAAGTTGCATGAACAGCTTAAACTGTGGAATTTCCTGAGTTTTACTTATTTGGCTTTACAGCCTAAGCATTTCATTCTTCTAGTTATTTTCTATTCCATATATGAAACACATTCAACCTGCCCGTTATTCATTAGTAGCTGGTGTTTAAAAGGAAATGGAATAAAACCATGGGGGCTATATGGGTTTGTGTGGCAAAAAATCACTGGGGGACTTGTCGTAATATTTCTTTGGCCTTTTGTTTTGAGGAACTGCAGAGTGAAATATTGCCCTCAGGACAGAAGGAAAAAAAAAAAGTTATCTCAGCATTACATGAAGAAATTTCAGCCCTTAGCTCCAGGCAATCACAGCCTCAGCAACCCCCTATCCCTTGGTGATATTTTTCCATGTTTTTCCTCCACAGTCAGAGTTTATAGGCTGGGAAAGAGTGCAGACACTGGAGTGTGTTATGTGCACACGGTGGTTTGTTCTGGGTGTCTGTGAGGAGCTTGAGGTTTGTTCCCAGCAATTCAGGCCACTTTATTTTATGCTCTCTGAACATGTACATGCAGAAAGCTTTTTCATAGCAATTCTAGGTAGAGTAGTGAGTGAAAGGAGCTTTTTGTGTCAAATTATAGTGGGGAAAATAGAAAAAAAAACAAACCGACAAACAAACCTGTAAAAACAACAGCAGGTATTCAGATACCTTTCCTTTTTATCACTTTCTCAGTTATGCAAATAAGAAAACATATCTATCCAAAAAAGCTCAGTGAAGGCAAATTAATTTTAACTGAGAGTCTCTATAGAGGAAGTTTTGCCTTTGGATGGAGAACTGTCTTTCTGTCGGTGATGTGGATACCCTGTAGATCAGATATTATTTTCAGAAAGATGGTGTAAAATAATATATGGGATCATAGGATGCTAGGAAAATTCAGGTTGGAAGGATTATCAGGAGTGTCTGCTCAAAGAAAGATCAACTCTGAGGTCAGACCAAGTCAGGCAAGGCTTTGTCCAGCCTTTCTCAAGGGTGGAGACTGTGCAGCCCGTCTGGAAACCTGTTCTCACAGTCAGGAATTGGAGCTCTCCTCCTTTCCTTGTCTCTCAAGTCTGATTCCTTTTATCATGGAAGAAGTTCCTTTTGAACCTCAGAGATATGTGTCATCCAACCTCGTACTGAAAGCTGCCTTTCCAAGGGGATAGAACTCTGCATGGCACATGTCATCAGTTAGCAATCTTGATATCATAAAGGGAAAAACATTTCCTTCTTTGTGACTGATATGGAAACGAGTTCTTTGTTGTCACAGACACTCATCTCTTGAAAACTGATGGTTTAGATGTTAGATTAGCTCATTTAAATATAAGTGAAGTTTTTAATAAAGTGTTTCAGAGAAAGTTCAGTGGAAGAACAAGGGAGGAACTGTAGCTGCAAGGTAAGTAAGAGGATGAGAGGCAGTAAGAGGGTGTCAGTGGACTGGGCTGAAGAATAAAAGTAATTTTCTGAGGACAATTATGAATATTGGGTGCTGACAATGATCTTGATAATGCTTTCATTAATAAACTTGGCAAAACTGAGAGTATACTAATTAAACTGATGACAAGATGCATCACTGACACAGAGGCATTCAGTCTACTGAAATAATTGAATGGGAACTGGAATAACAGAAATGGGATGAGATTTAACACTTTGAAGTGATAAGGTCACACATTTGGAGATTAGGAACTATTAATCTAGCAAAGCTTCAAGTTTTCCAGGGCAAACAGCAGAGAGGAAAACATGACAGGGTGTGTTGGTCAGGCAGGGGATGGCTGTGAGGCACTGACATGGCAAGGCCATCAAAAAGACAAATGTGATTCTGGAGGCTTCAGGTTGAATGCTTCAAGGAGACATCAGGAAATGTTAATTGTGCCTTCCAAAGCAGCTGTTTTCTCATCTGGAGCTGTGCATGCACTTCTAGCTAACCCTGTTCAACAAAGATATTAAATAGAAAATATCACATGCTTGTTTGCTAGAAGAAGGAAATTAAAGCGAGATGCGTGTCAGGAAAGAGAGATTCCACCTTGATTCATGGCATAAGAAAGAGCCAGTGTGGGTCAAACAGGGAACAGAAAGTAATTTCTCCTAATGGGATGTCTCCGAACGAGCTATTTCATAGGCCAAGGTCAAATGTTCTCAAGTTCTGCCAGGGGAGGTTCAGGTTGGTTATTAGAAAAAAAATTCTTCACTGAAAGAGTGGCCAAGCACTGGCACAGGGTGCAGTCACCATCCCTGCGGGTGTTTAAAAAGTAAGTAGGTGTGACACTTCACAATATGGTTTAGTGGGAGGGGTGGTACTTGGTCAAAGGCTGGACTTGATGATCTTGAGGGTCTTTTCCAACCTTAAGGATTCTGTGATTTGCCAAAAATGTTTTGGTTGGCTATGAGAGACACAACCCACAATGCTGAATATATTATCACAGCAACATAAACCTGCTCAGAATTCTGTCTTATTTCCCAGTCAAACCAATTTTTAATTTTTTCCTCACAAGAAGAAATAGTTTGCAAAATCTTGGAAATCAGCTTCTTTTTTATTTTTTCCATTGAGTTTTGTATCCTTCCTGTCCTCTCAGTTAAATGATAACTGAGAATACAAAAAAAGATATTCAAGGAAAGGCCCTTTCTAAATGCTGGAGATGTCACTGTGCTCAAGATGAGGGCTGGACTGGTAGAATGAGAGATAAAAGTAAAATAATCCTTCTGTTTGGAATTGCATATTTTTAAATCAAATTTTGCACACAGAAGGCTCCAGGTAGATAATGAAGAAGCTGAGAGCAAGTAAGTAACCTGATGAATTAAAGAATTTACAGATATTCAGGGGTTTATTAGGCTTTGTTTAAACAGGGCCAAGAGCAATCAAAAAATATCTTTCAAAATGAAAAAAACAAAAAACAAGCAACCAGTTCCATGGATGTAGATGAAAATAATACTTTAGTTTGCTTGGAAGTAGACAAGAGAAGATAAATTTCTACTGAATGTTGCAGCAATTATCTATATCAGGTCAAGAATACATTCTCAACAGCAGCAGTCTGTGCTGAAACGCTGTGATTTTTATAACTCAGGTCTTTCCTTGGCCATTTTCTACCACATCAGGTTCCACAGTCTAATTTCTGCTTTTTAAACACTGCTCATTGCAATGGAAAAGATAATTTAATTTATCAATAAACCATTTTTAAAATCTACATATTTTGTTTAAATTTTAAGGCATATACCAAGAACATATTATCAGATATCCATCAGACTCCTCAAGTGTAAATTTCTTGAGAAAAAATCTAGAAGAGCGCCTAGGAAAAAGATCCAAGGCTAAAGAACTGCAATTCCCTCTTCACTGTGGTCTTACACAGGAGTAAATCCACTGAATTCCTGACTCTGAGCCCAAATGAAAGCTGTCTCAGCAAGCAGGAATTGAATTGTGCTGTGATGTTGATATGAAACCTGGAGCTAATGAAGAGAAGAGAAAAACAATAATGAAGTTATACTGAAGTTCATATTTAAGATGGAAAATCACCAGAACTCGTTGCTGTGTTGCATAGTCCGTCCCACACATATCCTCATTTTTCTTCTGCTGAATTTAAAATGTGTTGCACAAAGAGCTTGTGACATTGCAAAGTGTCTGGAGACCAAAACAATATTCCTTCCGTGTCTCTTGAGGAGCCAAGCCTGTGTACAGCCAGCAGAGCAGCGTGCAAGGAAATGCACACACTTCAGGAAAAGGACAGGGAACAAAATCCCCAACCTCGCTGCTTCTGCACGTCAAGAAGGATTTCCCTGAAATCACAACTAAGTGGAACTGAATGCTCTCCACAGCCATCCAGGCACAGAGAAGAACTGCAGGGAAAAAATAAAAAAGATAGTAACAGGCAGAAAAGCAGACAAATTGAGGATAACAGCACTCGCTGCTATGATCACAATGAGAGTGACTGGGTTGCACCTTGAAAGGTCACAGTTTTTTCGGGTGCTGTGAGGCCCTGGGTGTGTGGATTTGCACAAAAAGGCAGATGGCAGGAGCCAGCCCCTCCACACAGCCCCGTCTCCATCCAGGCACTTTCCAAGGGTTCTGTCACCTGAGTTATCCCAGATCTCCCCGGGGAGTCCCACCAAGAGCTGCAGGGCATGCAGCCCTCCCTTATGGTGCTGTGCCTCCATGCACTGCCCTGCCTTCCATAGGTGGGGGCTGAAACACACACCTGAGTCCCAAATCCAGATGTTTCTCTACTTAATAAAGCAGGAATTGGGCAAGAGTTTATTGATGGAATGCTTTGCAGCCAACTGATGGAAACATCAAGAAGAAATGCAGCATTAATCGAGTTATGCTGAGGTCTGGGATAGATCATTTCATGGAAGAAACACAGACCTGGCAGAGATCTGGCTTAGCCAAGGTCTCAAACAGGTTTTACACAGCATTTTCTACAGTGGATGCTTCTCTGTCACTGAAATTCACAGCAAAACTCAACACAAATAACCACAGGTTTAGAGTCCCAGGAGCAAAGAACTGATGTGAGATCACTGGCTACTGAATCCCTCCTAATTTCAAGGATAATTATTATTGCAAGCAACAGTATTTAATCAAATGTTAATGGTAATAAAAAAAGCCTGAATTCAGTGGCACATCATAGCCCTGTGTCACACCTGTGTCCAGCAGCAAAAGTCACCAATGCCTGCTAAAATCGAAAGCTCGAAGTCAATTCACAGATATTTAGGGAAGGTGTTTAGTGAAAGCCAAGTACCTGTGCCCCTTCTATACCCAATGGAGAGCAACAGCTAATTCCAGAGGTGCATTCATTATGCATTTAAAAGCACACAGCTTCCTATGATAAGGTGGCAAGTTTTGCAAATGTAAAGACAGGCAATTATTTCCATCAAGGACAAACACTTACCTATGGACAAGGTGGTCACCTGGAAGCAGCTTGATCAGCCCAGATCCAGAGCATCAATTGATTTTGTTCCTCTGGATTTATCAAAAAAATATTTCTAACTGATGTGTTACCCTGTCCATCTTACAACTGAAAGAACATGGAAAATATGATTTTGTGGAAATTACAGCAGTCTGTGCTGTTTTACTATCCTGGAATTAGGAGAATTCTGTTCATAAAGAGTCATTCTTTCCATTTGCCTTTGCCTTCCCATGAAAGGACCTCTGAATCTTCAGAGGAGCTCAGGATACCCCTGAAAAAATGAATACGCAGAGAATGTGAATCAAGGCAAGAAGGATTCCAATGTCAGTGGCTGAGAGGGGATAAAACACACAGGTTCAGATGACTCAGACTGAAGCATCTCAGGAGCTTTCTGGAAACCCCAAACTAAGGGAAACATCAATATGTGAACATTGGAGCAGTCAGGACCAGAGTTCCTCTCACTGCTCCCCTCGAGAAGTTGCATAATCACATTAGTGCATTAGTGCTCCTGCAGGAAAACAACCATGCATGGCCTGGGAGCTTTATGGTTTCCTGACAGGGCCTGGCTCACATCCAGCCAGCTGGGAGCTTGGGAAGGAAGGCTGGGCCTCGGCTTTGCTTAAATCTGCAGTGAAGCATCTGCCCCCTCTAAAGAGGGGCAATAGAGAGTCCTGGTGTATGGTCAGGCTGTCAGAACAACTGTAATTCATCCTCTAAAGAGAGTGAGGAGCAGCTGAGGGACCTGGGAAAGGGGCTCAGCCTGGAGAAAAGGAGTCTCAGGGAGCACCTCATGTCTCTCTACAACTCCCTGCCAGCAGATCATATCAAGGTGTCTCTTCTCCCAAGTAACAAGCAACAGGACAAGAGGACATGGCCTCAAGTCATGCCAGGGGAGGTTTAGGTTGGATATTAGGGGAAATTTCTTCACAGAAAGGGTTGTCCAGCCCTGGCACAGGCTCTCCAGGACAGTGGTGGAGTTCCTATCCTTGGAGGAATTTAAAAGTCATGCGGACATGGCACTTAGTGACATGCGTTAGTGGTGGCTTTGGCAGTGTTGGGTGAAAAACTGGACTCTATGATCTTAAAAGTATTTTCCAATCTAAATGAGTCTATGATTCTAAGGGAGTTGGCCAAGTTCCTGCTGTCCAGCAAAGAACAACAAAACAATAAAATTCCTATGTGGGCTTTAAGCACCAGCTCCAGACAGGGAGAGTAGCTCAGAATGCAGGTTGTGCACCCAGGCACAGATTAAGACAGGTGGTCAGATATGGAAATAGTGTCAGAAAACCCAGGTTCTATTACAGTTAATAATCATCTCAAAGCAAAATGCCAAGAGGAGCTGAGCTGTTCCAGGCTGCATAGCTGCTGCAGAAACATCCAGGAAGTCACAGGCTTGAGGGGAATGGGGGAGCTGCCTGGGACAGTGGCAGAGAGCATCACCTAAAATGCTTAGATATTAATTGCAGTTAAGGGGGGAATTTTCAAATGCACTATTAATATGGTTAAAATTGAGTTCCATCATTTTTAAAACTGAGCCAGACCCTTGGTAATCCCCAATTTGGTCCTCTATAAAGCAGTTTGTAGCCACAACACTGAATGGATCCTACAAGGAGGGCATTACCTTCCACACACTCTTGGGGGATTCAAGGCATGCAGGCATGGGAGATCCTTGGTGACAGAATTAGAAATCAAACAGGAATTTTAGCCTTGTCTTTTCCACTTGTCCTTATCTTTCTACCAGTCCAGATAACAAATCCAGGCTTTCACACCTGCTACAGCCTGCACTGAAACTGCCCCGGTGGTCGATATGCTAATGTTCTGTTTGTGAACTATACACATTTCTCCAATATTAATTATAATTTAGAAGTATCTTCTGTCTCTTACTGGTTCTACTGGTCTGTTCTTGCAAGGCATAGCATTTCTTTTTATGTTTTTTAATTCAGACTATCATATCAAAATAGTCCCTTCTGGCTTGAAAAAATGTAAGCTCATCAATGTTTCAGACTGGAAGAAATGCTGTCACTAAATATCAGCCAACGTCCCCTTTCCTCTTCCTATCTTCTTCAATGTTTTTGTTTCACTGGATCCAGTAAAAAAAATTTGGTCTCTCAAGCTACAGCAACCACTCCCAGCAATGAGAGTGCATTTCTGCTTGGGAGATAGTTATGTTTTTTATTTCCAACCACGTGTCCTCACTGTCAAATTCCATGTCTTTTTTATTTAATCTGATTCTCTATCAAGCTGATTCCCTGTCTCCCAAGCCTCCCCGTCTTCCAGCTGGACATTTTTAAAGCAGTGATTTGCAAAACATTAAAGAAGGCATATAAATAAATTACTGTCTGGAGAGTGAGTCATCATTATTTAATAGGACTGTCTCATAAAAAGTGGCTGTTTGTTGGCAAAGCAGGCCCAGGCTGCCCCCAAATTTATCCTGCTGCTTTCCAGCCTCCTGAGAGTTGGTCCCACTCTATCACTTCCTGATATTTTTTGCTTGCTGATAAAAAAGGTTTTGGTGTTTCAGGAACTCAGGGGAGAGCAATGAAGGAACTCCAAGACCAAAGACACAAGAGCTGCCCTGTTGTAATGTGGCTGCAGCATCACGGATTCACAGGATCATTTAAGGTTGGAAAAGACCTTTATGATCATCAAATCTAATTGTTAAAGGACAAGACGCTCTGCAAATCGCAATTAAGTCTTTATTTCTATGAATTTGGGGCCTGAATTTAGGGAATTTTTCCTGAGAAAAAACCTGAGTGTGCTTTCACAGAGTGCAAAGGAGGGGAGAAATCCAACAGAGATGGGTTTGACCAGGTCTGAGATCCCTCCCTCTTCTACCACCCCCACTCACTTGGCTCTCCCAACATTTCTACAGAGACTGAGCTTATTTCTTCATGTCCAAAATTCTGCTAAATAAGCAAACAGGGAGGATTCAATTAAAATAAACCTCAGGCACTATTCCTTCTTCTCTCCCACCTTACACCTGCTGTGGCCTAGCTCCCCTTTATATTCCATGTATTTAAACCCCACACAAGAGCCATTCAATGGCCCCACCTGAGGCTTCATTTCAAGTTCTCCCTTGTCCCCATCACAGTGTTGAGCTGCTGGCTCCCAGGCACTCAGAACTGCTGGTTTCCAGCCACCATCTTACCAGTGGAAAAGCTCCAGATGAGTAGAGGAGCTGCACGTTGCTGCCTTTAAAAAATTACTCAGCAAAGCCTCCCAAAAACTCCAATGGATGAAGACAAAATGCTGCCATTCCTCATTTCCACTTCTTCATCCATGACATGTAAGGACATGGGTTAGATAAACCCACATATGGGGTTTTGAGGGTTTTTTTTTTTTTTGATTGTGATGTCCTGCTGACAGGCAGAGTTCCCACTGATAGCCACCACAATACTGACAAATTCCTTTTCATTCCCATTCCATTGAAGTTCCCACCCATTCCTCTCTGAGTGCAGATCAGATGTGACCTCGGTGCTTCTATTTCAGGCCCTCAGTAGCATTTGAACAGGTGTGGGAGACTTTTTTGATGAGAATTCCAGCTAGAAAAAGGATCAGGTCTATGTCTGGTGCCAAACAGTGCAATTCCTGTGAAGCAAAAATGCAAGAAAAATTGAATATTTTAATAATTTCCACTGAGAACCTGATGAGGCTCTGTGCCTTTACATAAGACCTAATACACCTGAAGTGCCCCCATACTATAAAAAAATAGAGTACTGAATAATAATATCACAGTTTTTAAATGGAAATTTTATTTTCATTTTCTGCTAAGACTGTTTCCAGAGGTCACAGAGCAGGAGGGCAGAGCACCTGAGCTAAGGACCAGCCTCTCTCCACCACTTATATGTGGAATGGAAAGTTAAAAAGTGACTACGAAGCACTAGAAAACAAGCTATGAATCCCAAGTTATGGTGCTTTGAGTAACAAAAGGAAATTGGGAAAAGTTCCAGCATATGGAAAATGAAATTAAATTAGGTTTGGACAGGAATCTTGTAGTTGTTAATGAGAGCCAGCTAACAGCAGTGGTGATACTGGATCTGTGTCACCAGATATGGCAATCCTTTTTCCTAGGGATAGATAATTTTTCCTACCTGAGGAATGCAGAACAAAGGGATAGATAATTACTATGACTTTCTGCAATGAATGCTACGAATCAATGACCAAGGTTCTCTCCTCCTTTATCCTCCATCTTCTTCCTTTCGTTGGCTAAGAGTCAGGGTAGAAAATATGTTTATCCTCAGCAAAATCCTGATAAAATAAGCAGAAGAAAATTAAATTAAAAAAAAAAAAACCAAACAAAAAACAAACAAACAAAAAAACAGCTAACTAATTTGGGCTTAATTCTTTTCTACTTACACAGATAATCATCCTAATAGGTATTTTGTGTTTGGTTATGGTTGATCTAAAAATGGCAATTACTAGCATGCCTTGACAATGGAACAAGCCAAGCTACTAAAGAGGTGTAATTATAACATAAGATATATATAATTAAACATTATACATTGACAAGCCCTTGACAGCCTGCAGTGAGTTAATCTCATGGTATTGCTCACAAGGGTTGGAGTATTCAGTGCCCCTTCGGAGCTAAATGCACGTTTGGATAAAACATTTTCTTTTCCCCAGCTCTTCCTGCAACTGGATCACCCATTCCTCATTTCCTGGCAGTGTTTAAAGTGGAATTTTAGAAGATCCATTCAGACCTATTTGCACAATAGCCCAGAGTAATGACCATTACTGCAAAATGTGGTGTATATATTTGATATACTGGGAAGTGCCAGTATCCTGTATCCTGATGCATTGAGCTACTGTGAAGGCTGATGATGTTTGGTTGGAAAAGATGAGGAATATATGCAAGAAACTCACCTGGTGTGGATATTCCTGTAACAAAAACGTCATAAAAAGGTGATAAATTGCATTTTCATGCCCTCCTCACCGGCGCTTTAATGTTTAATGATTTTCTCTCCCAGTTCCTTCTGACTTTCAAAACCTCTGACTGGTTTCAAGCAGCCACTGTATTACTTTACACAAAACCATGTAAAGTTTTTGAGGCTTTTTCTCCATTTGGCCTAAACAAGGAATTTTTCTTGCCTGAGATCTTGTTTCATTTAGATGCAGCATGAGAAGTAGTGTTTCCATGCAGGCTGAAAATCAAGTATGTAATAATACACAGAGTTTATAAGCAAGTAGAGGAATTCTGTCATTGCAAAACAAAGATCTCTGGCTCCATTAAAGGCCCAGCATTTGCCTCTCAGTTCCAAGTTATGACATTTAACCTCTGTTGTCCTCCAATTACAGAAAACACCGGTTTAGCTTATTCTACATTAAAGGGTTTTCAAACATTAGCTTAGATTTCTCCTCTCTCCCTGTCCTCTGCAGCTGGACTAAGGGTGAATAAAGCACATGAGTGCACATATGGAATGAAAAATGAGTCACTAAAGGCTCTGAGCCATGTTGAATCTGTTTTCCCTAATTACAAGTATTGCAGCACTGCAAGTGTGGACAGTCCTGCCTCCCTGTGCCATAGAGGTATACAAAAGTTAAGACATTCTATGAATTGGACAATGTAGGTTTGGTTCTGGGTTTTTTTTTTTTTTTTTTTTTTTTTCTTCTCATGAATAATTAATAGAGAGCTCTTACTGCTTCACTTGAATGCTCATTTCCTGCTCATTGGCAGGAAAACATCTGTGGTCAGAAGCTCAGCTGGTGCAAAGAGGTGTGTAATGGACAATGGATGGCTTCTGCTAGCTGATGATCTGAAAGAAGATATTTCAGCATTGAAAATCTTCCATTTCTGATTAGACAGAGAAGAGGAACTCTGTGTGATGTGAGCAGCAGCTCCAAAAATCAGTATTTGAAAGTTACAAGGGGGGAAAAGTGTTATCTGTTCTTCACAAGTAGACTTGAAATTTTGGGACTAGTCCAAGATCACTTTTCTTCTGCTTTGGAGTCTTTTATATCAATATCGAGATCATCTCCACAACATCTGAACACTTTCCACACAGAGCATCTTATCAACATTATTTATCACATTTCTCCTTCTGTCTCTGCAGCAAGACAAACATGTGCAGTGAAGTGCTTCCCTTTAAAGGGTTGTGGGGTCAGTTTTGTTTCTGTTTTTAAGGATATTATTAATTAGGGGACATGAAGTCTGGCTGTCTTTTGGTATATTTATATATATTTTTATGGAGGTGTGAAAAATAGAAAAATAAGCCAAGTATCTGGCCCTTTACAGGAGAGAGGCAAAATTTATGAGGATATTGTCCTGGCCTCAGTAAATCTGCTGCACATTTGACCTTTCACGATATGGAAGAAAGTCACAGCGTGGTAAAGAAATGAACTTTTTGACCATGATATTTACTCCGGAGATTTACAAGGACTTTTACATATTGTGAGCTTACATCCCACGTCTTGGAGAAAACAAGTGAGTTCATGAATGGCAAAATAATATGCTTTATATTTGATTTTTGAAAATAGTAAAGTTGTGATGAATCTTTATAAAAAGCATGAAAACATAGAACCATAAAATGGTTTTGGTTGGAAAGGACCTTAAAGATCATCTTGTTTCACCCTCTGCCATGGGCAGGGTCACCTGCTTCTATCCCAGGTTGCCCCAAGCCCCATCCAGCCTGGCCTTGGACACTTCCAGGGATCCAGGGGCAGCCACAGCTTCTCTGGGCAACCTGTGTCAGGGCCTCCCCACCCTCACAGGAAAGAATTTCTGCCAACATCCCATCTAAATCTACACTCTTTCAGTTTGCAGTCATTCCCTGTTGTCCCGCCGCCCCATGCCCTTACAGAAAGTCTTCCTCCAGCTTTCTTGTAGGCTCCTTTCAGATAATGGAATGTAAAAAAGATAGAACGTGGTATTTTTAATGGTGAAAATTGAAAAAAAAACCACAAAAAACCTACAGCTTTTATATACTCTTATTTTCCTCCTTAAATCTTAGAAGAAAAATATCCAAGAAATCAATAAGAGAAACTAAAATGTCTGCAGAAAAGCAAAATGATAAAGTGATAAATACATTGTTTGAGAGAGAGAGATCCACAAAAAGAGTGGAGAGGTAGATGAGGAGGGTGGGCAGCAGACCCAGAACCTGGGCATGAGACCCTCAGGATTTTCATTCAGGGGTTTGTCCACTCAGACCACCTTCAAATGTATAAATACTTTCTTCCCTTAAGCTCCTAAGGAGGGAGGTGACAGCTATGTTATCCAGGTTTTTTTAATGGAAAAGAACCTTGGTTTTCCCCTTGGGATAGCAACACTGGATGGACACTGACTGACAAACCCCCTCAGTGGTTCCTGCACTGTTACTCCATGGAAATCCCTCGTCTTGGCATAAAACCAGAATTTGGGCTGGTACCAAGGAAGGATGCCAGACTAAGAATTCACCTGAGATCCTATTTAAAGCTCTGTCTCTTTGTCACACCTTACTTCCTCATGAGACTTCCTTAAAGCATTATATTTTTCCCTCTGACTCTAAGAAATTAAGTCAACATGGCAGGACAGGCAAAGAGTCTTCCTGTGGGCTTCTAGGAAAGGACAAAAACACCTGGACAAGGATTTAGCTGCAAAGGAAGAAAAACAGGTCCAAGAAACTCCTTTCCATTTTGTTAGAAAGAGTTACCAGTTGTATTTCACTTAAAGCTTGAGCAAGGAGGACAGAATGTGTGTGGAAAAGAAAGTTTTGGCTATTTGTGCCTATCTGGGTGTCCTTACTGTCCCTCCTGCCTTCTCTCCAGCAGCTCAGTAAAGTCTTGCTGCCTATTCCAGCACAGTTTCATTCCCTTCTCAGACTTCCCTCCAACACAATTCCCTCCTTCAATTCTCAGAGCAAATCTTTCAATGCCAAGCACCTCCTGCCCACCCCACTTTCTGCAGTGGAGCCTTGGCCAGTGACCCCGAGGTGGAGGAGTGACAGCCTTGAACAACAATAAATAAAAAAGGTAGCACTGAGGGGTCCTTAGTGCTGGAATAAAGTTTTTAACTCAATCCTTTTGAAACAGAGGGGGTGGATTAATCCAGACAACTCATTTTCAATGCACTCTTTCAGCATGAGCTGACATAACTCACGTTGACATCTTTGGGACCCAAAGGGCACCAGCCATGTTAAGCCCAGTCAGAAGAAAATAAAGAATGTTGCTATTTTCCATCCATTGATTTATGTCACCTTCTTTGATTTTGGCTTTCTTCTTTTTTAGTTATCTGCATTTGAGAAAAAATAAATAAATAACAAAAAGCTGTACTTATAGCAGAAGTGTTTTTTTGCTTGTAAATGTAGGTGGAAATTCCTACACCAGTAAACCCCAATAAGAGCAACGATTAATTTCATCTTACAAATTCATTTTTTATATATAGCCAGTTCAAACTATTGTACAAGAGTCAAAAATATGCCAAGCACTTCCAAAGTTACAGAACTGTGACTAAACTTGGTTAGGATTCAATAAGCTCTGCAGAGGTTAATTAAATTTGTATAGATTTATTCTTCATTCAGTGCTGTAAAAGGCTCTTCTCTTTGGCTGTCATTGCCAAGTTGGTGATGGGGGAAACTGAGAAGCCTGATCTACATCAATCTTCTGTGCTGCCAGATACTGAAATACTTTGCAGAATATTGGTCTGGCATAAATTGAGCAAAGAAGGAAGAAAACAGAACTGCAGCTAAAAGCTGTTTGGGTGATCTGTGGGCTGCCATGAGTGTTAGACTTGCAGGCACAAGTGACACATTGAAACCTTCTCTCCTTGGGAATTAGCTACGGGAAAATGAGCACTTTCCATCTTGCTTTCAGGCAAAATAGATGGTCACTTCTCTGGCAGGGCTATACCAGAGTGGAATGTGGCAATCTCATTTCCATGATGATATTCACAGAATTCCAGAATGATTCAGGTTGGAAGAGACATCAGAGATGATCTACTTTCAACTTCTGCCCTGAGCAGGGATAACTTCCATTGTCCCAGGGTGCTCCAAGCTCCATCCAACCTGGCCCTGGACACTTCCAGGGATCCAGGGGCAGCCACAGCTTCTCTGGGCACCCTATGCCAGGGCCTCACCTCCCTCATAAGGAAGAATTCCTTCCCAATATCCCATCTAATCCTGCCCTCTGGCAGTGGGAAGCCATTCCCCCTTGTCCTTCTGTCACTCCATCACTTGCCCCAAGTCCCTCTCCAGCTCTCTTGGAACCTTTTTAGGTACTGCAAGGTCCTGGAAAGTCCCCCTGGAATATTCTCTTCTCCAGGCTGAACAGCCCCATCTCTATCAGCCTGCCAATATTACACTCACAGACAGCATTCAAGCACTCTGGAAAGTTCTCTGACATTCCAAATTACTGGAAAGGTTGCTACTGCTTTATTACCAGGAGTACTACTGACATAAACAACATTTCTTCAGGAAACCAAGTGGGGATGGGTGCTCCCTTGTACAAGGGGGCAGGCAGGCAGAAGCAAAGCAGAGTGCTCAGTGTCCCAGGAGAATTCCAATCCCTGGATTACACACACAGCAGGTGGCTGGGATGGGAAAAAAAAAAAAAAAAGATGAAGGCAGAAGGCTGAGAGATTAAGATAACATTATAAAGAATACTTTGGATGTCCAAGTCCCTGCTCAGCTTAATCTGCTCTGCAAGTCACCTGTTCAGCAAAGCTGAAAACATGGTTAAATCCAGCTCTCCTGCACCAAACTCTGGAACTTGTGTTTAGTTTTTAGCTCCTGACAAAGTGTTCTGCTAAACACGGATTGACTCCTGGGTCTGAGCCTGAGGATGTTGTTAAAGTAGTGGTGAGAGGAGAAGCAGTTATCATTATTTATTAAACAGCTTTTAACAGCATTCCTTACAAAAAAGCTGCTTAAGAAAGTCATCTATCCTGGGATAAGGTTCTGCCTGGGGTTAAAAACTGGTAAAAAGATAAAAAAAAAGGGCCAGACTTGATAGTCACATTTCATGGAAAATTGTCAAAGGAATCCACAAAAGAATGAAACCCTGTAATGTTCCTACAGGGACACTGAGTAACCTGAAGTGTAACTATGAATAGTTGGGATTTTTTTACTGAAAGTCTTTAAAAATTATATATTTATGCTTTAGAAAACTATTTTATTTTAATAAGTTATAGTTAATGATCACCTTGAATATTTCAGTTTTACTGTGGATCTCTTTCCTCAAAACTAAACTCCTTGGAAGATAGCTTCTATTTCTTTTTTTTTTTTTTTACATGAAAATTATCTTGCAAAGTCCAGGCAGCAGTTGAGACAAATATCAACAAAAAGACTTTGGAGAATTCTAGATGGCTAGACTGAACTCTCTGCACAACATTCATGACAGATGAAATTCAATGCAGGCAAATTTGAGGAGACACATGCTGGAAAGGACAATTCAGCTGCTCATATGCATAGCTGAGTTATAAATTAACTGTAATTATTCAAGAAAAAGATCTTGCTGTCACTGAAGACCACTCCCTGAAAACATCTGCTCAGTGCACAGCAGGGATCAAGAAGCAAACAAAATGCCAAGATGTATTCAGAGAGGGTAAAGGTTTAAGGCAGGGAATATTATAAAGCCATGGCTTGAGTCAGAGGTGTGCAGACATTTTGAACGCTGTCATCAAATGTGATGCAGAATTAATTTATTGTGAAGAAAAAAGATCCAAGAAAAAAAAATGTGAGGGTAACATTAAAATAAGCCACAGAATATAGATAATCAGATAAATCTCATTTTCCCCTCTCCTGCAGCATAAGTTATGGGGTTGGACACTGTCTAAAGGACAAACTGATAGAAGACAAATTTTGAGAATTTTTTTTCATAATTAACATGTGAAACATATTCCTACAAACACTCAGCTCAAGAGCTTAAACATTTTTAAAACAACTGTGAACATCCAACTTAGAGGTAGGTACCCTAAGAAGTGACATAAACAACCAAGTGACAGGAAAGGAAACATCCATCCTCTCTGGCCAGGTTATTGAATATTTTCATAGTCATTAAAGACTTCTGAGGGTTTTACGTGGTGGGTTCTCCAGCTTGCCTGCAATATTCCATCTCATATTACAATACTCTAAGGATTTTTGGAATACTGCCAGATTTCTTCAGTGTATCCTGTACTGCTTAACCTGTCTAAGTCAAGGATTCAAACTTCTTGAGAGAGAAAGCATCGAGCCAAAATGTTGAAATAAAATGTCGAAATAAATATTAAAGTACAGCAAACTCGGAAAATAGAAGGAAAAGTAAAATTTAGACCAAAAAAGAATTGATAAATGAGATTCCAGTCCATATCCTTTAGTAAGCCAAAAATGTAAGAAAAGAGTTCAGTGAAGGAAAAGAAATATTAGCCAAAAACAGCTTTGGGAATTATTTCCCAACAAAAAACATTTTAAGGATGTGAAACACAAAAATCTGTTTTATGCTTCTCTATGCAGTTGATCATGCATTCCTTCAGGCAGGCAAATCCTATTGACTAAACAAGATTTATGTGCAGGGAACAACAATGGGATCAACCTGAGGAACCAAGCAGTTAATATCAGAGCAGAGCAGGAAGCAGCTCTTCTGTCTTGGCAAAAATATGTGAGAGTTGAAAAATAATACGTCCATGCATGGAGACAAATTCCAAAACAACATTACTTGTGGAAAAAAGTGGGAGGAAGGGAGGGAGGGAGGGAAGGAAGGTGTGGAAGGAAGGCGAGGAAGGAAGGCGAGGAAGGAAGGTAAAGTTCTAATATGTTCTGATCAAAAAATTCAAGAAATTTCCAAAATATTTCAGGATCTCAGCCCCTGAGTGGTTCAGACACTTTGTGAAGGAGAGATTGTTGGAGGTCAGGTGCCTCTTGAGCTCCCTTTGCAAAGTGGTACTAACAAAAAATGTAGAGCAAGGAAAGCAAGTGGTGTCACATGTTGCTTCCTTATGGCACCTAGAGCACACAAATTCAACTATTTGTGTTAGGAAAATGAGATCCAGTGCCTCATGTCTCTTTCCCACTGAGGTAAGAGCTCTTTGAAACAGGGGATGGTGTCTTTGTGTCCCTTATCCCCATCTCTTTTCAATTCTACAAGAAATTCTGCCTGCACCCAAATGACTTTTCTGAGAAAATTGATATCTAGTTTGCTTCAAGAAAAACAATATAAAAAAATATGTTTTGATGAAACTGCATTTCATCAAAGAAAAGGCAATTTCTTAGAAATGTCCCAAACACCCCTGGGTAATATTTTGTTTTCTTTCTTCAGAGAGACCTACCTTGCCTTGAAATACAGAAATACACTGCTGGCAGCTCTGCTTGCAGAAACTTAATCCCTCCATGCCCAGATGGAAGCTACTCCTGCACATGTACCTAAGCAGCAGAGTTTTCTTTTGGTGCATTCAATGATTACAAGACCATCTCCCTGCAAAAAGGGACTGTAGCATCAGTAAAACCTATTTTATACAATTTATGTGGGGATAAAAATTAAAGCTACTCTGCAACCACACTTAAAATAAGACATAATTAATTTGCAAAGGATAAGAACTCTGTAAGAACCTCATTCTAGCCTGTAGGATGCTCGGTTATTTACTTCAATTATTGTGGTGTTCGTTTCCTATTTTTCCAGTAGCATCTAGAGGCTGTAATCTGGGTCAAAAGCCTCTTCATTTAAATATTGTTTGTACAGGTAGGTCCCTGTGGAAATATTGCAAGTACTGACACTGCTGTGGTTAAAGCAGAGCCATTTATCAGCTAAACTGCACTCACTGGTCTTTTGAATGCTCTTATTGCAAATGCAAGGTAAAACAAGTAAACTGAAAACAATTTATATAAACACATTTTATTTTGTGCTTGCAATGGACACAGAGCCTGGCTGTGGGTGAACATCATCCTTGAAAAGCTGAAGGGGTAAAGCCTTGAGATCACTGAGCTGCCCTCTCAGCTGCCCTTGCTCTGAGCAGAAAATTTGGATTAGGATCTCCTGAGGGCTTTTCCAACCAGGGTGATTTTACAGGGCAGTGATTGCTGTTGAGAGAAATTTCCATAACTCATGGGAAATCTCCTACAGGTGGTTGTTTACCCAGAGCTCCAGTTCGATTTTTAGGGTAATTTTGTCATGCATCACTAAAAACTGCCACAAATCAACTGTCTCAAGGGTGAACATTTGCCCAGACAGTTCAAGAAGCTGATTAATTCAAATAAACTTAATTGCATGACAGTCAAACATTACTTTCCAAGAGGTTTAGTAAGGCACAGCTTTCCCTATGGGCCTGGGTTTGGTGTTCACTTGTCAGTATATGGTGTAAAAAACAACACTTGGCAGCTGGTGGTATCCAAAAATAATTTTGGAAATAGTTTTTCTGCTTGTTTCCCCTGAAATTTTGCATATTTCTTTTGCATGATTTCTGTCCATCCATCCTGTGTGATATCTTTGAGCTCAGTGAAGCAGTCACCAGCAAAATCCTGCACTCCAAGCAGGGCTTGCCTCATCCCTACACACAGGGAGTCCTTAAGAGGGTATAAATAATGAATTAAAGAGCACCAGAACACAGGAAGCCAGGGGTTTGCTCTGTAAGGACAGTTTCAAAATTGTATGGCTGAAAAACTGCTCTCCTTCTCCTCCTATTTTGATAACATATGAGCCAAGAAAACATATGGACTGTATTTTAACCTTTGCACCCTTTCTCCTCCTGGTCTCTGATATCCTGGAGATGCTTCTCTGCCCCCTGGTTTATTAATATGACAAACCAGAAAACTGCCATTAATTATGTATATAACATCCCTTAATGCTGCCTTAGTGGGACTCATTTCCATTGCCTTTTGCCACACAGAAGGGAGAGGGAAGAAAGAAGGAAGGAAATAAGGGAGGCTGCAAATCAGTTTATGGCTGGAGATTTCTTGATTGTAATCACTTTTTTTTTCCCCTAAACCCTTGGAAATCCTGATTGCTGCTCTAAGTACTTACATAAAGGAAACAGTGAGTTTGAATGACATCCTTATGTATTGTCCTATCCAGCTGTGATGGAAATTATTTACATTTATTCATTAATCTCTATAACTTAGTCCTATTACCTTGTTGTTTCACCAAAAATAGTTATAATAAGAGTAAACATGTTCCTTAAACTCTTCAATATAAACCTTTTTTTATCTTCCTTCCTGATCAAGTGACCAAGGTAAATCACATTGCTTTTAAAAACAACCTCCACAGCTTTGGCTTTAATTTCAAGAGGAGAAGCTTGAGTATCCATTCGTAAATGCCTCAGTCCTTGCTCTGGAGATGTGACCTCCACTGAGCTGCCATAAAGGGGTTAGGGAAGCATTCCCTGCTCCATGAGGCGTCCAGAGCTGGCACCACAGCTGCATAATCAAAAGGGAATTATCCTTCATTGCCTGTCTTTGTTCAGCTTAGAAGCTGTTCTGAATCCATGGTTAAATCAGATGTTCACTCCATCTGAATCCACCTGCACCTCCCATCTCCCAAAATCTTATCAGGAAAACCCTAGCTGGTTCTCATTGTAGGGTCCAGCCACAGAGGTAGAGGACAAATTTGTTTTGAGGACAATTTGAGGACAGCTTGAGGACAATGTTTCGAGGACAAATTGAGCGTGCTTTAACTGTCTCTGAAAATGACTGATTTAACCATGTCCTTAAAGGATATAGTGATGAAGTGACACTTTCTTGCCTGCTCTAATGCCAAACTATCTTTAGTTGGCAGATTTTCTACTTCTAGACCTATTTTTTGAGGATAACAGAGTTGATGATTATTATTAGCTGTCCCTGCCCACAGCAGGGAGATGTAACTAGATGATCTTTAAGGTTCCTTCCAACCCAATCCAAGCTATGATTCTGTGATTCTATCCATGGTCTATCTATGTAGGATGTGTCACCATCCTCATATGACATATTCCTAAAATAAAAAAATCCTTCCCCCCCCTCCCTTTTACCATGTAAATGATGACTCAGCCAATTATTTGCAAACTGAACCACCCTCCAGGCTTTAAATGTACCCAGCCTCCAGCATGAGGAGCACAAATGAGCAATCCTGTGGAATTCTTCTCAAAGTACCAGATATTTCCCTCTGCTCCCCCTCTGACCACCCCGTGATGCAGACAGGGCACAACCACAACTCCTGCATGTCCCCAAATCATTTTCACTGACCCACTAAATCAAATCACATGCAAGGGTGAGGCACGGCCACAACATGACACAATCCACTAGCAAAGTGATTTTTTTGAAAAGAGAGCTTTCCAAAATGTTTGTGAGAGCAGTCCCATTGAGACTGTTCTGGCAGGCTTACAGCATCCCTGGGCAGCTTTTGTTTTGTGCCCACATCGTGATAAACATCAGCCCATCCACCTGAACATTCTTGAACAAAACACAGATATCAGCAAGAAACTGCTCAGCCTTCCGTTTGTGTGAATGTCCAAAATATTTCTCCCCAATTTGTCCAACTCTGCTGCCCAATGCTGCAATTAATTCTGCTCTTATCAAAGGGCGCAAATGGAACCAATATCAAAGGAATAAGAGTATATGGTCATTGTTTATTCTGTGTACTCCTTGGAATCATTTTTCTGAGGAAAAAATCTGAATTCTTACCTCGTATTTCTGAAAGAAGGCATTATGTTGACTTGCATTTTCAGAGCAGTGTTAAAATGATATTTTTTGACCCTACTATATTGGGAAAAAAATGAGAAAATGGGAACCTTTGCCCCTTGAAAGATAGAACATGATTAAGCCAAAGCAGTTTGGTGTTACACTGCAATCTGATATAATGATATGCCAGCACTGCCCTGGTGAACCTGACACAGAACAGTGTCTCATACAATGTGAGTTTCCCTCAGCAGAGGAAATGTTAAACAAATGGACAGCAAAAATCTACAAATCACTTGAGCATGGCAAATGGGCAAAGTGATTGTGCTCCACACACTGCACAGAGGAGGAGGTAGAACACGAGATTAAAAAAATAGACACACCCATTGAAAAAAAACATTTGGGGGTTATTCACCAATGTAGGGGTTGTTCTGGAGCCTGTTTTACCCATTTAAAATGGGAGTGTTGTTCTCTCTGAACCCCATTCCATTGGTTATTTCACTGTCATATTCTGGCTCTTCTGGTCAGTTCAGCCTTAGGGCCTCAGGACTACCCATAAGAAGCCAGAACAATCCATCCAGCACCCCCAGTCCTTGCATGGAAAGTGTACAAACATTTAACCTGTCCTTGCATAAAAGGAGTCTCTGAAATTGCTTCCTTCTCTTTGAAAACTATGGTTGGAGTTCACTGCTGTATTTTCAAAGTGACACTCTGTGCCTTTCACGTCACTTGGTGGCAGCTGAAGAGCTCAGCATGAAAGCAGGGGGCTCAGTTCCCTGCCTTTTTCATTCTGAAAGGGTTCCAGCCCACTTATTTCACCTTGCAGAAGAGAAATTTCATCTTTTTCCACTTTGGGCTATTCTGGGTACTCTGTACTTGGTTTCTTAATGCTACTATTTGATGCATGTGTACAGGAGAGAAAAATGGCAGAAATTCATTTCTCTGTAGCCTGGTGCTTCAGCATGGAGAGGTCTCTGGTTTTCAGCTGCTTCCTGAGACAGTCCCTGTAATTTAACAGTCACAGAATGTGCTTAAGCTGTCCAGGTAAGATGGAGAGAATGCAGAATTACCTTTTTCTCTTATCTGTCAGCAAAAATTGTCAGTAACCAGTTTTTTATATTATGGGTTTTCTTGGTCCCCTGATTAGATCTTTGGCTGGAAAGAGTAGCAGCTTCAAAAGAGGCCAGTGGCAAATACCTCACCTAAACAATTCCTTCATGACCCCATAAATGATCCCTGTGTGTTAGGGGCTGAATATTTTCTTGTTCTCTTGGAAGAGATGAAGGCTCTCAGGCTGAGGATGGATTTCAGCTCAGCACCCACACCTCATGGATGGAAAGTATCATTCCCTAAGTCACTTATTTTCAGGCAGGGATCCCAGTTGTGTCTGTTCTTGGGTGTCCTGTGAAGATGTTGGTTATTTGTGACTCCTTCACATCCCTTCAGTCTATTCCAGCTTAAAATCCAGATGTTAAAACTTTTGTTATGTGACAGGTGGGTTTGTACCAGGACAAGCATTATTGAGATGCTTTTGGGCAGTTAATAACTGTATGGATTGTATGAATCAATTTATGAGCTGTGTTCTTTAATTTTACACAGATTCTGAGCTTCTAGCCTCTTCAAGGACCTTCTCTTCATCATCTGCATCAGGAATCAACAGCAGCAGCAGCTCAGCTCCTGTACCAGTCACCAAATATTGGATGTGGACTTTGCCACAAGGCAGCAGCAAGCAATTAGCTGGAATGCCTGGAGTGGAGAGGGCTTCAATGTCATCCTTGTGGTGTGTCTGTGATTTTCCTCCTCCTGTGCATATTTAAGACTCGCAGATTTTCTTTTTATCTGCAAGTCACATCAAGCTCCAACTGATGCTTCTGACTTTAAATACTTGTAAAAGAGCATTTTATTTTGCCTTTTGCATTCTGACAGCTGCCATAGGGGGTTTATTATTTCTTCTTGAATACTCTTGTTCTTTTACCTTGTATGTCCCAGGACTGATAAAAATTAGCAAATCAAAAATGTTGGCTTTATTTGGATAATCTTAATATTGTACAAGCATCAGATTTTGTCTGACCTCAATTCTTCCCCTTCTTGCATTACATAACCTGGCAGCTCAGACTTCTGATTAGGCTTTGTAATTCCTAAAATGTGTCAGAACATATATGTTACAATCATTTGACACATCTAAGTGTAACAGGTGAACCCACAGGAAAACTATTCTCCTGAAAATTGAAATGGTTTCCATTTTGGTATGTGGAAAAAATATATCCTTTTTTTTTTTGACTTCTCACCTCCTCATGTGTTTGCATTGCCATGAATTTTGCTGTAATAAAATAGCCTTGTATTTGTACTAAAAATATTTGCAATAAAAATATAGGCCACATTGCAAAAGTCAATAATTTCAAAGTGTATTTTTGTTTCCCCTCAGAAGAGTTTGTGGGTTTGTTTTAAACCAACCATTTTTCAACAAAGATGTTATATCCACAAGGAAATACAAAAGGATACAAACCCAGTCTGGTTTAAAGCTTTTGGGATATCTAAGCTTCTCTTAACATTTTAGAACATCATTTTTTAGGAGGGAGAGTCAGTCTGGGTTTTTTTGCTGTTTTTCTTTTTTCCCCCTATGCTTTATTTCTGCTGGTTTTGGTCTTATTTTTCAGAGAGGGCTCATCGTGCTGGGCAGAAGTGATAACAGGCTGATGGACATTAGACAGGCTCAGGGGAAACTGAGAAAAAAGGAAGTTCTTGAAGTGTGTGAGGTTTTACCCTGGCTTTTTTGAATTTTTTTTTTTTTTTTTTTTGTTCTGTAGGGAAGAGTTTTCAGATGAGAAAATCTAGCAGCGATCCAGAAACATGTAGCTGTGTCCCTCTGGAAACTGGGAACTGCTGATTGCTACAAATCTGTTTAAGGCTGGAAAATCTGCAGCTGGCAGAGGCAGCACCAGGGATCCCAGGGCTGCCCCCGAGGCTCATGATGGGACCAAGGGAGCACATCCAGGTGTCACTCAGCTCCTCTCTCTCACTGTGCTTTAGCCTGGAAATCAACCCTCTAAAATCAGCCACATCACATATGGGCACATGGGAATGAGGGCCTGAAGAAAAGTGGCAAAAATTACAGATTGCACCTGAAGGCAGCTTGACACGACATAAAGACCAACCCTGAACAAATCGATGTCAACTCAAATCCGCTTGTACAACCACACAAAACCCCATTTTTCATGATGACTTCCCATCCCCCAGCTCTCCAAACACTGCAAGGTTAAATTGTGGAGGGTTTGGTGGAGATGAACAGCTTTCAGCTGCTGGTGGGCAAACTGCAGCCCGGAGCCTCCCATGAGGAGGTGATGTGAGGATAAACCAAGGAGAGGATAATGAGGGAAAAGGGACTGACCACAGGGTGCTAATGTGAGCTGCTGCCATGGTGAGTGCTCCAGACTGCCCATTCCTGGGGCTGTCCTCACCAGTGACTTTTTTGGTGAGAAAAAACACACTTTGTTTAAATTATTGTGCTTGCTCTGAGTGCAAAATGCTTGGAGTTTCAATGAATCAAAGGCAAAGAATTCAGCTTATCCCAGACATGGAGATCTCAATCCTTCAGAGAGATGAAAAAGCACTAATGCTGAGTGGCTGCGTGCACTTCCAGTAATTACTAAAGAATAAAGTCTGATATCAGTGGTATAGAAATGTTAGGTTATGTAAAGCTTGCATTAAATGAAGGGAATTTTGGGGAGAGAAGGATGTGCATTCATGGCTTCATTTTCATTTGAAAAGTATTACCACTGGTAATGTAAATATGCCGTCTCTTCATTAAATAAAATAAAAAACATGCCATTTCCCTGGAAAGCCTTAACAAACCCCCACTTTTCCCTGCCAAGCCTGGTCATTCTCTGATTCTACAACTCTGAGTTTAAATCAGGGAACTTGGACTCAGGATTCTTTTTCTTGCCTTATAATAAAAACACTTCTATGTTTCCTTGACTGAATCATTAAATCTGTAAAAACCTAGAAAAAACCTCCTGGCTCTGAATGCCATGAAACACTGAGAAGTCTGCCAGTTCCAAAGGTGCTCAATGCCAACAAACTGATTGAAATCAGTGAAGCCTGAAGATGTTTATGACCCAGTAAAGACAACGTGTGCCCAAAACCTGAGGCAGTCATGGATAACAGGGACATGTGAAAATGGATTCCTACACATGCAATGCACCCTGGAGCAGAAGTGATACAGGAGAGGTTTAGATTGGATACTGGGGAACATTTCTTCACAGAAAGAGGTTTTTGGCCCTGGCACAAGGGAGTGGTGGAGTTCCCATCCCTGAAGGGACATAAAAGTTGTGTGGATGTGGCACTTGGGGACAGAGGCTAGGTGTGGTCTTAGCAGTGCTGGGGGAAAGGTTGGACTGGATGATCCTAGAGGGTTTCCCCAACCTAAATTATTTTGTGATTCTACAAAGAGGAAAGGGCTGAATCAGAAGAGGTGCCCCAACAGATGATTAATTTATAATCATAAATCATAACAGATGATTAATATCCACCCAAAATGTCATCAATATTGCAGGTATCTTTTCATTACTGCAAATATTTGGTACTCTGGCAAGCGTCTTTCAAGCACTTTTAATTCTCTTTGCATCATCTGGATCTGAGGATCATCATCTTCTGCATGGAGAATCAAGGTTTTAAAAGGTGAGACCATGAGCCAGAAATAGATTTGGGCTGTCTGACATCTGCCTTCCTCATGGGACTGGAATCATAGATTAGCATCAGGGAGGGATTCCTTGCTGCTGCTTTATTTGTGCTTCTGCAGAGGTTTTTCTTCTGTCTCCCTGTCATTCAGCAGTGCTCAGGCATAAATTCCTTGCTCTGCCATTGCCAAGAGAGGAGCCTCTCGACACTTGGAGGTGTGAAAGTGGTGAGTGCAGTTTATTTAAGTGCATGGCAGGAGGCCAGGCAGGTGGGGGGTTTGGCTGGAGCCAGAAGCTGCCAAATACACAGGGTGAGGTATCTTGGGAGGAAAATAGGTCTGAATCCTTCCTATGTCAGGCTGACCCTCTTGGTTAAAAGTAGAAGATGTCCCTGCCCATGGCAGGGGCTTGGAACAAAATTATATTTATGGTGCATTCCACCCAAGCCATTCTGTGATCCCATGATCAAAGATGAAATTTTAAACCATCCTTCCCCACCCCAACACACACAGATGCAGAAAAGAATTGAGAACTTTTCCACCATTGTTTGTTGCAAGAAATAGAAATCCTGTAGCAGAATGGAGTTTCTTTCTTTCTTTAATTCCTCAGATAGTTAGATTTAGTCATTCCCTTAGGACACCAGGAATGCTTTTTGAAGATGCTCATGACATGCGTTAAAGAATTTATTATTTTCTCTTCCTTACTTTGGAAGGCAAAATAGAGAAGATGTCCAGAGATTTTTTGTGCCATAAGATCTCAGTAGTTTGATTTTTAAAAAAGTAATATAATAAAAATAACCCCAACACAATAACAAGAAAATCTGCAACAAAAACAACAACAAAAAAAAGGCAGAAAGCAGCCCTCCTGAAGAAGTTACAAATTCAAAATGCTTAAAAGTAAGAGGGAAAATGACTCACCCCAAGGTCACACAAAACTTGGGAGCAACAGTGGTGAAAGAATGCAAAAATCCCAGTTCGTAGTTCTAGAGAGAGGGACCCCCAGCATTCCTGGGAATCTCTGGAAACAGCTGGGGAATGAAAGTGACTCTCCCTGCCTGTTTCCTTGGAGATGGAAAGCAATGTTTGCAGCAGCAAGCATGAGGGAAGTTTCCTCCTTGTACAGGGAGCCAGGTATCATCCTGCCCTCAGCCTGGTCAGATCCATGTGAGCCAAAAGCCTGTGGTGCACAACAAAATCTTCTTTCAGCTGAATGTGTGGGACATGGGGATAGGGGGAGAGGTTATTTCAGAGCAGGATGTAGGAAATCCAAAGCTAAAGCTGACTTTTTCCTCAAAGCCTGTACATTCAAGTTGCAGAGAGTGAGGTTTGTTGAAAATGCAGGAGCCTGGAGAAGGAAGGAGTTTGCCAAGTTACGTAATGCAGTTGGATGTTCTTGCTCTAACTGCTGACCTGGATCAAATCTGCCGCCAACTTGCTTGTACAGAAGTCAGCAGCTGGTTCCTGTACTGGCCTGGGACGTGTTCTGTTCATAACCTGCATTTTCCAGTGGAAAACTTACCAGAGAACTCAGAAGAAAAACATCCTCCTGCAGATTATATATGTAGAGCTATACACTAGAGCTAAAAATACTCCTTTTCGTGCACCTCCGTGTAGTTTTGTGACTTTTGGCATTTTGTGCAAGTGTCTGTGCTTGTTACAGGGTGTTTTGCGGAGGAGTTTGTGTCTTCTGACGTGCAGGAGTGACAGGGAGGGATGTGAGACTCTGCTGGGCGGGTGAATGTGCTGCCAGACGCCTGCGCTGGGACCTGGGCTCCGAGCACAGACACCCCTGCCAGGACTCCCCTCTGAAGAGATTTTTCCTTGACTCCAAGGTGCTGTGGCCATGCACTCAGAAAACAGGCAGCTTTCATAAAGCATTGCCTGACAGATTTGTGTTGTGTGTTGGTATCACTTTGCACTAAGCCAGCTCAGATTTATGGCTCAGCCTGAAAACAACCTCCCAGTTTATCTGAGCTGTCAGGTAACGGGACCCATCTGTTTTACAGGCAGCACATTTTAGGTCTTTAATTTTGATCTGGTTTTATTTATTTGCTTTATCATAGAATCATATAATTTTAAGGAATGATAAAATGGTTTGAATTGGAAGGGGCCACAAAGCTCATCTCATTCCAACTCCTTGTCACGACCAGGGACAATTTCCACCAGCCCAGGTTGCTCCAAGCCCCATCCAACCTGGCCTTGGACACTTCCAGGGATCCAGGGGAAGCCACAGCTTCTCTGGGCACCCTGTGCCAGGGCCTCACCACCCTCACAGGGAAACAATTTTTTCCTAATATCCCACATATTTCTGCCCCCTGTTAATTTGAAGCCATTCCCTGTGTCCTGTCCCTCCATCCCTTGTCCCAAGCGTCTCTCCAACTCTCTTGGACCCTGTGTAGGTACTGAAAGGCCAAATTAATTATTTTATATTAATTTTCATTCGTAAAAATAGATGTTTGTGTAGTCACTATTCTGGCAGGCTGGTCTAATTCTTCTCTGGTGTGAAATAATCGTGCTTTGAAATGCTGGAAATCTGTGGCTTCTCCACCTTCCCACTACCTCCACAACTCAATTTCTTTCACTCATCTCAGCTGTAGCAGCAACACTATTCTAAGATCTTTGCACTGAAGTCAAAGTCATTACTCATGCTTGCAGGCAGTCATAACAACCCCATAGAATCATTGTAGTAGATCAAAGGGCAAATGAATTTATGACAGCCAATTAAGGCACAATTAATAATTAAATGGTGATGTGAATTCTTAACATGAAGATTGTTTTTTCTAGCAAGAATGCTGGCATCTGACTCCACATCTCAGTGGAGTCTGTGGCTAAGTATTAAATAACACAGCACAGCAACAGAGTGGTGTCACTCCAACAGAGTTAATGAAATATTACACTGGAATCTGGTCCATGTTGCTCAGCATCCAAATAAAGTACAGAGATTTTAAGAGAATACATTAGATGTGAAAAATAAGTAACATATTTATGCCTTGCTTTCAGTTTTGCTGCAGGCCCTGTCTCTGCAGAGATCTCTCTGCTGAACCTCTGCTGAATGAAGGTTTGGTATCAACTTGCCAAAGGGTCATAAATTAAACAAAGAAAGATAAAAGAGGCAAAGTAGGAAGCTGCAATATGGTTAGACTTCCCTTCCTCAAGCATTTAAGTGAGGAAGTCAGATCTGTCCCATCCCTGGGATTGTCCAAGGCCAGGTTGGACGAGGCTTGGATCAGCCTGGGCTAGTGGAAGGTGTCCCTGCCCATGGCAAAGGCTTTAAAGTCCCTTGCTACCCAAACTATTCTGTGATTCATAGACTGAAGTTGCAGGTGTGTTTCTGGCTCTCACAGCAGGAGGGAGGAAGGAGATTAACAGGGTTATAAAGCACAGCAAAGCTCCTGCAGCCCTGAAGGGAAATGTAAACATTCCTGTTGCTGTAGTTGAGTCCCTGGACACCAATGAGCATAGAAGGTCCCCAAAAGGGATTGGGGCAACATCCTCTACCTGAACTTTTCTCATGGCAGATGTAGTGACTGACCCTGGCTGGACACCAAAGCTGCTCTGACACTGCCCTGCACAGCTGGACAGTGGAGAGGAAATCTAACGAAGGGTTCATGGGCCAGGATAAGCACAGAGGGAGATCCCCCACCAAATACCATCAGGGTTCTGACCTGGGGGCTGCAGGGCTGTTCCTCCTGGAATTGGCTCCATGGATGTGGCAGAAGCTTACAGCAGATTCCCACAGGAGCTATCCCTGTATCCCCCTCACCACCAAAATGTGGCCATGTGAAACCAATCCAGCAGGGAAACATCTACCAGGGACAGGGGTTTGGTTGTTTGTTCTTCCCCAAAGCCTCACAGATCAGAGGATCTGCTGTTATTTTATTATTCCTCTCTGCCCCCTGTTATTTTTTTAACAGCTTCCCGTTTAAAATTTTTTAAAATAACAATTGCTCTCCATGTAACCAGAATGAAAACATAGTTTCCTACCTCAACCCATGTGGTTAGGAGGCCCTTATTTAAAATACTCTCTCCCCACCTCCTTCCTGTACAAAAACAACCCAAACAAATTAAAGAGGGATTTTTCCATTTTTTTGAAAGTTGGCAGCAGTTTTCAGAGCTCCCACTGTCATTTCTTTAAGATCTTCAACTTGTTTGTTTAAATGTTCATGTCTTTAGGCCTTTCTTCCTGCTTTTATTGCTGGAAACCATGAGAGCTGCTATTTGTTCCAGAAAATAGATTTATTATTTCTTCTCTACCCCAACTATGACTTTCCTTCCATTTAAAGTAAAAAAACTCAATTTACTCTTCCAATATGCACTTTATCTCCTGTGACTTAGAGCCCCAAGCTGTGAAACAGCCCATCTTTGGTGGGTTGTGACAATTGAAAATCAAGAGTAGAAGGCACTCTATAAAATGTAGGTGATGCACGCCCCAAACAGCTGCAATCTCATCAGTTCCAGGGTATGGCCTGATGATGGGAGGCAATATGCCATAACAAAATGTTATAAAAACAAGGATAAATATGCATTTTGCATTACACCATATCAAACCTTGTCAGAAGGGAGCTGGCTGGGGAATTTGCAGATGATAGCAGTTACGTGGTGGGTTTCTGAAATATTAATGAGGGTTTCTCAGGTTTGGGGATGCATTTCCTGGAAGCACAGGGGGGTGGGTGTTTGGGAGCCTGGCTGGGGAGTGTGAGGGAGGTCAGCCCTGCTGCTGCCTCAGCAGCAGATGAGGGAGGTGCCACTGTGCCAGCACCAGCCCAAAGTGACACGCTGGGTTAGCTGGGATCAGAGGGTGTGCACAGAGTGTTTGGGGAAAGGGGCACCTTCACTCACAGATGTGCACAAGACCTGAGATCATTTGTCCAAATGAAAACTTTACCTAAGGAGTATATTTATTTAGTGAAAAATACTCCCATCAAATGCAATTTTTCTTAGTTTCCCCAAGAAAACAGCCAATATAGAATAATGACGGAAAAATCCAGGAGGCTCTGAGAAGGTGAATGCCCAGGATTTATTTTTTCTTTGTCATCTCAACAGACAAGGAGGAGGAATTTGAATCCAGCCTCCCCACACCTCCTAGCAGAGCTCCAGACACCACAGTCTCTGTTCTAAGGAAGACAAGAGGTTATTTTGTATTTGTCACCAAAAATGCATTTACAAATCTTCATTTCTGTTCTACATCAGCCTGGAAAATACATTTTGAAACCTGAGTTTTCTGCTAAACACAATTCTGGTCTTCTTGCTATTCTGCTTCAGAGATCAGCATCTAAAATGGTGCAATGGTCTTTTGATTACCTTCAGAGTCCTGGTTCATCTGTATATGTAAAAAGGTAATTCAGGGCATTCAGTTGTAAATGGAAAGATGATTTCTGGCAGGCACTGAAATGCATGTGGGAATTTATTTATTTTCCACACTGAAAGAAGTTCTTCCTGCTAACCAGCCCTGCCCTGAACACAGTCACAGCTAGTGGCTGCCAACCACGCTGTTCTTTTGAGATCCATAACCACTACAAAAAGGAGAAACACAAAGAAGGATTGGTGATAAGAAAAAAAAAAACTGGGCTAAAAAAGGCTTCTGTGCTGATTGCATCTAAAGATTTCTAAATTCAAAGCCAAACCATTATAAACTCATGATAAAAGAAATTCTGCTTCTAATGAAAGCTTAGTGGTGCACAACCACTTCGACAAGGAGCATTTGGCAGTAATCTGAAATATTTCAGGATCCCTAGAAGTGTGTAGTACTACAGGTTGTGATGTCAGAGTTTTGGAAGTTACACTGGCTCCTGATATTCCTGGTGATTTTTCTTTTCTGCATGAAATATTTTAAGATAAAACCTCACCTTACAGGAATAAACTTATTTTTTCCACCTGGTTCTGGGGTACCTTGAGCACTGTTATAATTTCACATTGCTGTGAGTGGCAAGAGGGGATTAGTGTGAGAGGGAAATTGATAGAATATGAGGATTGTTAAATTTGGCCTCTGCAGGAGCATTTCAGGGAGACATCCTGGTTTGCCAGCATTTTCCGCACACATTGAACAGCAAAAAGGATGAATCCAACATCTTTACCACCTGTCACAGATGCAGATAACTAGACATGAGGCAGCAGGATCTTAAGCAGAGATGTGAGCAAAAAAAAAAAGTGATTCAGTCCAATCCATGACTCCAGACTCACTGGGATCTTCTCCATAAATAACTACAAGGTTGTTTTCATTTCTTTTTCTTGGGTTTGACTCCACTCCCACAGGACTCTATGTGTATTTCCCACGGTGTCTCAGTGGAAAAAAATCTGCTTTTAATGGGGAGCAAACTGGTAGATCCCAGCAGCTCCAGCTGCAATCAATTCAAACTACCCAGTGAGGAGACAGTGATGCAAGGAACAGAATTCAGTCACTCCAGTCTAGGAGAACAGTGATACCTCAGCAGGGTCTGAATAGGATGAGGAAGAGCAGGATCTGTGTCTTATTCTTTCTTTTTGTCTATTCATTTTCACTAGAAAAATATTGTATTTGTCTGCTCTTTGCCTTGCCTGCACCCAACGCATATGTGGGTAAGGGTCTGTTTTCTGTCACATATTTGCTGATATCAAATTTATAAATGACTCTACTATTTCAGCATTTTCTCCCTGTGCATTTTGATCCCTGAATCTGAGGAAATTAGGACCATACAGCTGAAAATATCAGCAACTGCTGTTGATTTTTCTCCCTCTCAAAGATGTCTTAAGCCTCATAACAGGCCACATGCAGTAGGCAAATACAGTTTGAAAAGAGCCTGGCTGAGACAACCATTCACTACTATCCTATAAATGAATCCCTATCTTAAAAGTAAATAAAACTACTATAAGTCTGGGGAGAAGGAAGAAGCGCTTAAGTTAAGAAGGATTTTGAAGCTGTTTCTTCTTTGAAGCAGTTTTATTGCAAATCATCTCACAGTGTAAAACTCAGCATTAAAACTCATGTCTTCTTCTCAGATCACCAGTGTGGAGTACACCCAGATTTTGTGGAATCAAAAAGCAGACTTTTTACATCACTGAGGTATTGCCACATGATGGGGAGCTTCATAATCCCTGGATGGAATCAGTTTATCCTCTCAGGTCAGGCTGCACAAGTGGTTTTTGGAAGATCACTAAATTTGGAGTGAGCTGTGTCCACTGAGCTGGTTCCCATCATGGACTGACTTTGGAGAATCTGCTGCACCTTATTTTTGGAGGATTAGTATTAATCCATCATGAAAATACTTAAAACACAGTGGGCCAAATATTTCACCCCACAGATCTTTTGTTTTATTACTTGGCAAGGAAGCCATGGACACAGAGCATCCCAGAGAGCCCCAGCTTTCCTCATGGAAAAATGGACTTTCCATTGGCAAGGCCACCTTTAGAGGCTGGTGGCAGTGCCAGGACCTGAGTGCTGAGATCCTGAATGCCATTTCCTCTTCTGAGCAAATACAATGAATTGTGTCTGATTCTTTATCAAAAGTGGAGCATTAATTGAATTTCTCTTCTCGTTCCTAGTGGGATGATGGTCTGCAATTGTCCTGTAGCTGCATGCCTGACTGCAGCTCTGCTTTATCTCACACACTGTGATTATGAAAACTGGCTGTACAGTGAATCATGCTGTGATTTACTTTGAAGAGGTCAGCTTAAAAAAATTCCCTGAGAGGAATTTTATTAGATGCAAACAGCACCAGGACTGAATTAAAATGCAGCCTCAGTAGTCTCATATCCATTTCATCAATATCATTATATTCCTCCCTCTGTTCCACCGTTGTAAACTGATTGGAGGTGCTTTTTTGCTTTAAAGTGGACGGGTCAAAAGAAGTTGTCTTAAAACACAAGGTCAACTGTGCTCCACCGAAAATTATAATAAATAGCTTCAAAGCCTCAGTTACACTCTGTGGTAAGTGGATAGAGGGTGTAAGAGAAGGGCAGATGTGGAAAGTATCATTTAGTAATCACTCAGCCCAAAGGTTTGCTGCATCTTTACCAACAGGCATGAAATGATGAGGCCACTGGATAATGAAATAACCATTTCCCTCTTCATCTGAGCCAGATCTTCCTAAAGCCTCTGTCTGTGCATGCACTTCTTGGCTAAATAGAATAAATCATAAGAACTGATGTAACACAGAGTACAGAATTAGTGTTCAGTGCTCCACTGACACCTGATTCCATCAATGACCTTCTGCTTGAGGACAAGACCCTGAACTAGAACCCTTGCATCAATCCTGTAGAGTCTGTGTAGGCTTTGAGATCTTGCAGAGGAAGAAATTCTTCCCTGTGAGGGTGGTAAGGCCCACAGCGTGTTCAGAGAAACTGTGGCTGCCCCTAGATCCCTGGAAGTGTCCAAGGCCAGGTTGGACATTGGGGCTTGGAGCACCCTGGGACAGTGAAAGGTGTCCCTGCCCATGGTAGGGGGGGGAGCTGGAAGATCTCAGGGGTCCCTTCCAACCCAAACCCAAAATTCTATGAATATTTGTGTTTCATTTGAATATATTAGAGGAATCCCTCTCTCATGTCCAGTGTTGCCAGGAAAGATAATTATTTTTCTGTGTTACCGAATAGAAAAGGAATAAAGGATGCAAAAAACCAGTTCAGCAGGTTTGTCAGTAAATTTGCTGTTCTGTACCAGGAATGGATGCCTTTTCCACATGTTCTTAACAGCACAGTTCTTTTATTACTACTAAGGACACTGCAGAGCTATTAAATAACAAAAACTTTGCTGCAGTTTTGCCTGGACTGCTATCTTTGATCACATCACTCTAAAATGATTTGCGTAAATCCAAGATTTGGTTGAAGCATCCATTAATCTCTCCTTCCCAAGGTGGAGGTCGGCAGTGGAAATGCAGCATTTTCTGGTGTGGTAGAACACTCTGGCAACCTGCCTGTGGTTCTGGCAGGAGGACATGGACATACCTGGTAGGAGGGCAGAATTAGGGAGTATTTTGAGGATTGGGGCATTTCTGCTCTGGAAGCAGCAGTGGTAATATTGTATTCAGTGTGTAAATGCTTCTACACATACCTGACAAGGATTGTACGTAGTTCTGTGCCTGCAGAAAATACTTAGGTATCTGCTAAAAGGATAACAAGAAATTTCTGCCATCATGCAGAAAACAATTAGGTATCTACTAAAATGACAATACAAAATAAAGGAATTTTAAAAATATAAAGATAATTGTGTTTTCTGAATTCTACCTGTTCCTGTTTCTTAAATTATCCATGTTTTAATTAACCATGTAAATTAATGTTTTAATTTAATCCATGTAAATTAACCTCTTCATAAAACGCTATTTGTATCTACAGCTTAATATTTTCTATGGCTCATTAGCCAATATTTGGTTGTAATTATTCTGTATTCAAAGAGCCAGTGATGCTCAAAGACTTCATGTTATGTGCCTAAAATCACTTTTTAGATGACTGTGAATCGCAAAATGAGGCTTCTAATGGGGTTGTTATCAATTTCTAAGTCGATTTTCAAAATTCTGCTGCTACAGTTGTCTGTGAGAATGGGAATTGTTGAAAAGAAAATACCATAGTAATTTTAAAGCACTTAAAATATTCAAGCAATCTCTCCCTGATACTGGCCCAATTTAGAATAAAGATGTCCCAGCTCCTAATTTCTTTTTCTTTTTTTTTTTTACAATGCCTAAGCTGATGTCATTCAAGGTATATGATTAATTGATCTTAGCTTTGTTAAAACCTGTACTAAACCACATCTTTATGTCAGAAAAGCAGCACTAAAAGTCAGGGAAACATTGTCATTTGAATGCCTCTAAAGATATAATTGTATATCATCTGCATATAATTAGAAGCAGGTGCACTTTCAGGCAACAAAGAGGTAACAATAAAAAATTCAGTAAAACAGAAGTCTGAGATATACAGAGCACTTCCAGAAGATAATTAATCATCCTGGGACACCACAAAGACAAATTAAATGGAGTATTTGATATAGCAGCATGTTGGGAAAGTTCATTTGTAAATTTTCCTGAATGACTTAAAAATTGTGAAGTGCCAAGAACGGAGGTGGTAGATCAAAAAAGATGCTACAGGGGAGAGAATTTGCCCCTGTTAAAATGTAAACCCCAAAGTTCTGTGCTTCACACCCTGGGAAGCATCCACAGGATGCCAGTCCCTGGTACTGGTACCTGTTCTAGATGTGGGGAGAAATTTGGGATTTATTCCTAAACAAAAAGGGTCCAACACCTGCCATCACACATGCCCTGACTCTATTGCTTCTTTTCATTTTCCAACTTTTAATTTCCTTTCTTGACCCAAACTCCATTCATATCGAGGGGAATTCTTCCAGCAATGAGTTTGGATTGTGTCCTAATTTATCCATTCCCAAGAAAGTGAGTCTAGACCTATCTGACTGCTGTAAAATCAGCATTCAGAAACATCCATTTAAACTCAGAATGGTTGCTCAGTTCTTGGTTTTGACTGAACTCTGTAGAATCAGGTATTTGCCCAATGAGCAGCTGTTCTGCACCCACTTATGTGCACAATATTATACTATTGCTATTTTTCATCTCTTATTCACCATCCTCCTATGAGATATCACTGACGTTTTTATTTCTTTTTTTTCTTTTAAAAGAACCACCATTTCTCAAGAAATCTTATTTTTCTCTTTGCCCAGAATTTTGCAGTCATTGGTTTTTCCAACAGAACAAAAAGCACATCAGTATTTTTGGCTATTGTCTTCTTTATATTTCCCCATCCTTCTTTTCCCCATGGCTTTCAACAAATAATGGGGAAGGAAAATGAAAACCCAAACACATTTTATTTGGCCAATAAACAAAACAAGAGTTCCAAATAAACTATGATCACCTCTTTTTGAATCTTCCCCACTTTGATATTTCAGATATCTATTCAGGGAAGAAGAATACCATGTCTCATTGAGAAAAAGGGAAAAATACCCCTTAAATCTAAATAAATAGTGCATGAACATGTCAGGAGCTGAAATGAGTTCACTTAAATTAGTATTGAACAATTCCAGGCAAGAAATAAGCATGCAAGAAATTCAGTGTGATTTGCAAATTATTTGAGTCCAGGAAAAGAGCAGCCAAATATATGGGATAACTGATTAATTGTAATTAGAATGTGGGTCCCTGGTCATGCATAGCAAATTTCCCACTGATCTGGTTTCACTGAAAATAGAGTCTGGTCCCTGTTAATGAAATCTCTCCTCAAGTCAATTGATTTTAGTTCTCCTAAGGAATATACTTGGTTCAGTTCAGCAATAAAATCTGTCCCCATTACCTAAAAAGGTTCATAAAAATGACACACTATTTCTGTAAAAAGTAAGAAAAAGAGATGCTTCTACAGGACCTGTTGTTTGACAAAATTATTTGGATATCTGGTACCACAACACAGATCAGCATGACAGAGGCATATGCCCCAGACATTGATGGATTTATTTTGTTTAAATAGAAGTTTTGCACCAACATATTCAAGAGTATGTATTTACAACAATCTTTTTCTCCACTAGTGCAGAAAACCAGCAGCAGAAGTGGATTTTTCAAGAAAATCCATATTTTTTTACATGGTTTGATAGGTGGATCAGCTGCCAGAGCAGGTGATCTTCAGTGTGGCAATTGTAAAGAAATAGTAAAGAAAATCAATTAACATGAATGTGCCAAAATGGCTCCAAAATTTAGATGTTTCCCTTCAAACTATCAAATTCAGTGGTATTTTCACCTTATTTGCCTCATTTCTCAGTTGCTGAAAAACTCCTACAAGAGTTTTGGCTTGAATTCAGGGGTGCATGAGGACAAATGAGACTCACAGGTTGGAGAGAAGGTATATTGGAAATTGCTATATATATTAAATCTGAGATTAAAAATTACTTTGGCTTCCTAACTGTGAGCAAACGGAAATCCAATAAGCAGAAACAAACCAAAGGAAATGCTGCTTGTTTGAAAGCAGTAAGTTACTCGTTTTCCAGCTTTAAAAATGAAAGTTTTTTTGTTTTTTTTTTTTTAACAAATTGAAAGCAGAATATTTCTTCAATTTTGGATCAAGGAATTAACAGCCTGAGGATTTATTAACAGTCCAAACATTGTAGGAGAATTACAGAGGCACAGAAATCATCCAGGCCATGACCAGCCCAGGAAGCTGACACACACACTTTAACCTGATGATTTGCAGAGGCAAAGAGGCAGAACCCTGGACTCGGGTGTTTGCAGTTCTCACAAGATTCACAAAAGGGGAAAAGTGCATTAAAACCAAAATTTTTCTCAGAAAATTTTGGAGAGGCAAAAGATTGTGTAGCTAAAAGTGAGGTGCACTGAAGCAATATAGTGCAAAGCACAATATTGCAGAGCTCTGATGAGTGTCACAGACAGTCAGGCTTGTAGTAAATAAATGTTATTAGGCTGCCACAATTACAGCATCTTCCTGTTTTCAGGCTGGTTGAGCCATCTGGCATGGGCATCCAGATAAAAGTTATGCAATTATTAAAACAAGCTAAATTAAATTAACTTAAATTAATCACAGTGTACGAAAATGACTGGCCAGAAGCATTGAATCACAGTTGTTTTGAACATGATGACCTATTTTTCTGTTTTTCCTGGGCTTTCTCTAATTATGAGATAACATGTTCTCTTTGGAACCAGTGGCAAAAGTCCAGCTGAGTGAAAAGAAAGATGTGCACAGGGTAATATCTCCCTTGTACACTACCAGTGTACATGCACAATAACAACATGCACCTAATGAGGGGCACAGATGGGGTTTTTTATTCCTCTATTTGGATACCACGTACGATGTGAAGATCTCACATTGCAGCAAATTGTTTCCCACACTTTTTTGGGAAGATCCAAAAGGTTTTTTCATTCCCTTAAATTTTGCATCATCCATCAAACAGTTCATAACAAGGTGTTTTTTACTTAGATGCTTCCAAGATGATTGTTTAAATGCTTTATTTGCCACAAATCTAGGGGGGTTGTTACAAATTCCGCCAATCTTTTGGTGACAATGTGTTTAAAAAACAGTGCAAAAAATGACTAACTGAAAATGGCTTGACTTAAAGTGCTGAAGAAATTGGGAAGGCATTCAACTAACAGCCTCCCAGAGCTGCTAGGAATAACAGCAGTTGAGGAGAATCCCAAGAAGGAGAATCCTGAAGCATTTATTTCTGTATTTACCAAACCTGCTCGCTGGTAAATGGAGGGAGAAGCCAGCAGCTTGCCTGCTGCTTCCTCAGATGCAGCCTAGCTCCAGGTTTTGGGAGATGCTCATGTCCTGCTGACCCAGCAGGATGTGTTTTCCACACGTGAAGCTCCTGATCGGTGCCTGAACCCTAGCACTGAGGACAGAAGGAGAGCAGCTTCCACAGCTTGAGTCATGAGCATCCCCAGCTTTCACTTCAGTGCCTCCAAATGCTTTCCTGCATCCTAAAACCCAATAAAAGCCACCCAGCAAGATTGTGCAGAGCCTCCTACACCACAGGCAGAACTTTTTTTTCAGCTTTTTTCTTCTCTTTTGCCCTTTTCCCCAATTACATTGGCTTTAGGTAAAGTCTTTTACAGATGTTCTTCCAATACCTGCACTGCATAAAGAGCCAGTTCAACCAGTTTGATGCATTGCATTGGAATCCCCACTGCAGATAAGATGTGCTATTTATTTGGGTTTATGCTCCTGATGTGATCTCTCTCCATAGGCAGAACCACATCTGACATCTTGAAGGGGATTTTGGGGGCTTCAGGGAAAATCTGTCCTAGATATTGACAGGTCTTCTGTTCAAAAGTACACAGGGAGGAGGTGGAAATTGGTTTAAAACAAATCATGTCTTGCAAGTGGAGTTCATACTTCTCAGAATAAAGGACAGGAATGTGCCCAGGGAAGATGGAAAGACCCTCATCTACCCAGTTTTCTGGAAGGCCTTTGAGATGATCCCACATGACATCCTTCTGTCCAAATTGGAGAGAACCAATATTTGATTTATGGAGTACTCAGAGCATAGAGAATTGGCTCGATTGACACATCCAGACAGTGGTGAGTGTCTCCATGCCCAGGTGGAAGACAGGAATGAGGGGTGTCCCTCAGAGCTCTGCCTTGGGACCAGGACTCCTTCTCAGTGACACAGAGTGGGATTGAGGGCACCCTTGGTGACCTCACAGATGACAAGAGGCTGAGGGGGGCAGCGGGTGCCAGAAAACAACACGGACATCAGGGGGACCTGGACAAACTTGGGAAGTGGAGAATTTCATATCCAAGAGAAGGGGATGCACCTTGGTCAGGACGATCCCAGTTCTGGATTCTTCAGCAGAAGAAAGTTCTGGACCTGTTAGAGAGAGTCCAGAGGAGGCCATGGAGCTGCTCCAAGGGCTGGAGCCCCTCTGCTCTGGAGACAGGCTGGGAGAGCTGGGGCTGCTCACCTGGAGAAGAGAAGGATCCAGGGAGAGCTCAGAGACCCTTGCAGTGCCTGAAGGGGCTACAGGAGAGCTGAAGAGGGACTGGGGACAAGGGATGGAGTGACAGGACACAGGGAATGGCTTCCCACTGCCAGAGGGCATGGATAGGTGGGATATTGTGGAAGAAATCCTTCCCTGTAAGTGGAAGGTTCCCCAGAGAAGCTGTGGCTGCCCCAACCCAGGAAGTGTCCAAGGCCAGGTTGGACAAAGTTTGGAAGGTGGACTGGTCTGTGGAATGTGTCTCTGTCAATGGCAGGGGTTGGAACACAACGGTCTTTGAGGCATCTTTCCACCCAAACCATTCTGGAATTCTACGGTTCTGTATTTTTCACTGGAAAGGTTTTAAACTTTCTTAAATAGGAACTGTGAAAATGCAGTCAGTGGAACGTTCTGTTTAAAAATCAAGCCTAAACTTGCTGTTCATCACCTACCTAACAAAATTAAATTGCAGAGGTGTAGCAGTTGTAGAGAAACCCAGCTGTGAAATATGTGACTTGGACCACTATGAAGTAAAATGTTAGACAGAGGGGATTCTACAGTTGTAATTAGATTTCAAGCATAAGGAGCTGCAATTTTACAAATTTCTTCTGCTTCCAAATTGTAGAAAAACCCTTTGGAGTAAAGCTGATTATCAGCATACCAGTCTACGGAAATGAAAATGAATAAATTACTCGCCCAAAACGACAGAAGCCTTTACAATAGGAATCCTATCTCTAATAGCATTGTTATTACCATTATAATTGTTACAATAATTTTTCTTTTACAATCTCATAAGTCTGTTTCTCATATGGGCATTTAATTTAGATTCTCTTTCAATTAAATATCATTCTTCTTATGTCTAGGCCTCAGTAAGTTTGCCTAAAATATTTTCTTATAGAAGTTCTCCCTTTCTGAGCATGTGATTGATCCTTTAAGGTACCGTGGTTATCTGTTGGGGAGAGGGATTAGGAGTCTGGAGGTGTGATCCTCTTTGGCCTTCTTGTTTGGGATTTGTGAACTTGAGCAAAGCACCACAAAATACAACAACAGAAAAGATGCAGTACATTGGCCCTCACATTTCTTCTGTGAGTCACCAAATTTTGCAAAAGGAATGGACTAAATGGAAGCCTTTCTCTTTTTTTTTTTTTTCCACAAACAAGGTTTCAGATCTTCAGCTGGAAGTCCCTAGAAGTGCTAATTATTTTTATTCCAGCATCTCTGTATAAATGATCCTGCTGAACAATCAAACACTGCAGCCTTTTATATTTTTTTATCTGATTTGCTCTACTAGGACTAAAGTTATTTTAAAATATACACAAAGGGCTGCATTTATTAGCAAAAGCCTTAGAGATTCCTCTTGACAGCGAGGAGCAGAGGGTTAAAGTCAGCTATTTGGAAATACCTGCCTGAAAAATGCCCACCAGACATGTCAAGTGCCTGGGTGTGTGTACCAGGGAGCATCGTGTTAGCCATCTGTGTTTGTCAGCTAATAAACCCCTGCACAAATACCTGATTTATATGCATACCTCGAGGTTTGAACACACAAAAAGTGGCAAGGGCCAATCCCTGTGAACAATTGCATTTGCCTCACTTGGAAAATCTGGATCTCTCTGTATATTTTGAGAAAGAGCCCATCTTCCCCTTTCCTCCTGAGTGATTAATGCTGTAATGACCAAGTTAGACAGGAAGCACAGGGAAAACAGGTGAACGTTTAAAAGGGGGCAAGAGGGAGAGGAGTACCCGTCAGATGATTAATCAGACAAATGAGTTATTTGGAGAGAACTGTTTGCTTGCAGCTGAGTTTTCTAAGATGTAATGAAGTAATTGCATTATGAAAATAATCAGCTGCTCTGCATTCTGATCATTAGATGCTGATGATATAATTGTGGTATAATGAAAAGCAGTCTGGTGATTATTCCATAGAGAAGTTCTCTGTAGATAATATTCAAATTTACTTTATTTTGGCATCTTTTCAAAGAAGCTGCAAGTACAATATAAACAGCTGGACGGTGAGGTAATGTTATTAGAACTTCTGAAATACGTCCCCTTTTTAAACTATAATCTTGAAAAAGTTTTTTGAGCTTATCTGCATAACGCCAACTGAACTTGTTTGTGTTTTATGGCAGCTCATTAAATAACTTTGTTCTCTATTTCCATTGGGAACCAGACGTTGTTTTTTAGGGTTTTTTTTTCCCTCTGAATAATTAATTAGAAGCCATCCTGAAGCCATACAGAATCAATTCTCTTGTATCCTGAATTAGATTTTACCACTTACTCTCTTCTACTGATACACTATGATAAATGCCAACATCATGTGTGACAGGTGATGGACATTTATGACCCTTTGCAGGGTAAAACATCAGTCTGATCTTCCTCCAGATGTAATTTCACTGCTGTTTGAAAGCCATTTTCTCAAGTTAATCATTAATCTCCAAAGCAGGCACCTGGTACCTAAATTGGGATGGCCTTCCCAATTTTTTGACACAAGTCAACCCACGGGGCTTTGATGGGACAAGCAGCTCTATGCAGAAATCTGCTTTCCTCTTGAACATCTGTCAAGTTGTGAGGAAATTAATCTCCCAGCCAAATAAGAAATCCAAGTTATTTTGCTGTCTTGTTAAAAGTTGTGTATTTTCCTGCTATCAGCACAGTATTTGAATACACCTTGAACAGTAAAATGTAGTTTTATGCTCTGCTGACTATATTGCTTGCAGGGAAATCTCTGGGCTACAACATGGGCTAATCTTTGACTGGTAACAAGCTCTTTGTTTTCTACTCACAGTTTCTTCATTATCCTTCCCCAGACAAATATGTAACTGCAGCCCTTGTTGATGGGGAGCAGTGGTGAGAAAGCAGAGTTGAACATCATGCTACTCAGTAAGACCCATTAGTTTCCCTTTGCTACAAACAAGCATTTCCAATCTTGGAATTTCCCAGCTGATTTAAATCCCTTCCCTGCCTTTCTATCCATGGTACACATGGCTGTTTTATGAATTTGTTCTCTAATGCAAAGAGAAAAAATTGCCAATTCAGTGTGGCGTGAAGCCAGCCAAGCCTAGCAGCAGGAATGGGTGGAGGGGGGGGAAAGGGAAATAGTAAATGTTGAACAGGGGATCCTGAGATCTTGACCTCAAATGTCCTCCTGTTGTATCAAAAATATGCTAAATACAAAGTTCTTGAGTTGAGGTTATCTAAAGTTCTTAAAGAACATTTTTTTTTTTTTGTAGTTACAGCCTTGCACAGCCAAGCCTGTGCTGTTTGGAGGTCACTGTGCTCCCTGGGTCAGTTTGTGCTTGTTCCACTTAGACCTGTAAAACCTGAGTAATCAAATGGTTGCAGCTCCAAAAGCACAAAACCAGCTCCATCTTCTCTCCTTCTCAGGGCTTCAAAAAATATGCTCACAGCTTCACTACCACACCTGTGATGTGCTGAATCAAGTAAGAAGGCTGGAATAAAACACTCTGTTTCATTTGATAATGTTTTAACAGGGAAAGAAGAAGCCCACACCTCTCATTGACTCTAATTAGAACGGCAAGTAATTGGCAGAGCTGAAAGAAAAGCACTAAAAAAACCCCACAGATGTTTCTTGTCTTAGAAATCTAAAAAAAAGGGAGAAAAAGGCAGGACCAGAACTTGAAAGGGATCTGCAAGCTTTTGAAAGGTGCTTAGCTGCCTAATTCTAAATTGGTTTACTAAAACTTAAGCACCTGTACCTTAAAGATGTATTTATATTTTATATATATGTACACACATATATATATTTATATATATTTCTCTCCATAATTACTTAAGACAATAACTCCATTTTAGACCTTTAGAGCCAGAATTCCATTTCCTGCTTTAACTAATAAGTGTCACTGCCATATGGAAAGAGGTACAAAAAGCCAACAGGACAGAAAAATATTGCTGCACTCCAGCTTTTGCATTTCAGCCAACACAGGGAACTTCTGGAGAGTCCAAATGCACTAAAGTTGGAGTTGATATATCTTAGTCTATAGGCCTGTAGAGTTGATTGCTGACTTGCTTTTTCTGACTTTCCTGCTGCAAGGGTCTCCAAATGGCATTGTTACTCTAAAGCGCTGTAACAAGGAGTAACGACTGTGACTCCCTCCTCATTACATTCCTTTACAGGGAGCTGGATTTCTCCTGTAACTGCAAGGTAAGTTTCTGAGATGTTGCTTTTTCAGTGCTTTTTATTTTACTGCAGTAATCAAAGAGAAAAATCATTTCTTTGACATGTTATGTGAATCCAACAGAGAAACGCCGGAGGGAGACTTTGGGAATTGCTGGCTGTGTATTCTACTGGCAGCAGACAGGAAGGATCGGGATAATTCCAGCACTTTTGATGGGTTGTGCTATCTCCAGATATTGCTGAACCATTGAGGCCATAGAACTTCCACCTGGAGCTCGTAAAAACGTTGCGGGCAAGCAGCATTTCTGCCTAAAATTTACCACGTTGAAGAACATACTGAATTAACTTCTTTTGTTTCCTTTTTTTTAAATGCTGCCAAGGAGAAAATTGCTGGATATACCTACAGGGTTTTTTCTCACTACCACCCTCAAGTCTATCTAGGACACAAATGGAAGCTCTAGATATGAGGGTCTTGAAGATAAGAAGAATAATATTTTGCAGCTTTTTAATGGTGTATAAATTGATTTATTAAATACTATGAAGTAAAAGACGATTTCATCACTTATTGGGTATTGGCATCATCTTTACATTGAACAACAGAACTAAATCTGTGAATGTCCAAGTGACACAGACAGAAGAATCATGGATACAAATGTGGTGGGGGAAAAGTCCTGGGAAACATCAGTGCTGCTGACAGGATGTAATAGAGACAGGTTATACCTCTGTCACTGATTACGCCTGCAAGAAGGGTCCTCAGAGAAATGGTAGCAGAACATCTCTATTTTAATTATTTTAAGACCAGAGCTCTGCTAACAACTATGCTTGGCTATATTATTATTACATGTACTGCTGGGGCAGCACAGCTGATAATATTAAAAATAATAGCAAAAAACATTAAAGGTTAAAACACATCAGCCAAGCTATTTTCTCCTTCCTCCCATGCCCACTGTGCTAAGCATATCACAGGTATAGTTAAAGAAAGAAATCCTACCCATTCTTGCTCCTAATTCACACAGTTTAAATGTTCTTCAGGGCAGGGTGCTGGTAACAGATGGATTGTTACAGTGAGTGCCATGAGTACCTAGGAAGAATGGAATGTATTTTGTGTCAATATTGTGGTTGGGAAATAAAAATCCTTATGAAGACTCATTCCTGTGAGTAAGCAGAATAGTCTGGTGATGTAAACTGGTGGAGTGGTAGGGAACAACAAAATAATCATCCCATAGTAATGGAATAACTACCTCCAACAACTCCATTTTCATAGGCAGGCAATTCTGATTTGTAAATAGCACACAAGCTAAATTAAGGGAAATATTAGTGGCTCACAGAGCAAAACTCTACAGAGGAAAATTTTAGTACTTGGTGTACTTTTGCAGCAGATCTAGATAAGGTGTTGGGGGAAGTTTTGAATGACCTTTAATTAAGATAGTTTAAGGGAAGCCTTTGAAGTTCAGACTAATCTTTCTTATACTGCATCGTACATGTCCTTGGTATCTGCCATAGTGTTATCATCTCCTCTGGTAATTATAGCCAAATTCTATGTAGTGAGACTCCCTGTCTACAAAGCTTAATGTTTCACACCTCATTTTATGGTGTCCTGCTAAAAGCAGTTTTCTACTGCAATTGGATTTTTATTGCATGTCCCACCCATACTGAACATGGTCTGTTATGACCCATTTCCTCCTTTCCCCAGTCCTCATTGAAAAGCAACCAATTTTTACTGTGTGTCATACACATGTTGCTCAGAGCTGAAACATTTTGCTTAAAGCCAACTTTTTGTTGGTCCTCACTGACCGTCTTCATTGAGCCCAGAGGGTTGTGACCAGTGGGACAGAGTCCAGTTTGAGACCTGTAGGTAGTGACGTGCCCCAGGGGCCAGTGCTGGGTTCAGTCTTGTTTTTATTATTCAGCAGTGACCTGGATGTAGGGAAAGCATCCCTGAACCCTTTTGCTGATGATACAGAACTGATCCACCTGAAGGTTGTGGGGCCATTCAGCTGGACCTTGGACAGGTTGGGGAATTGGAAGAGAAACCCAATGAATCTCAAGGAAGACAAATGCAGGGTCCTTCCCTACCTGGGGAAGAATAACCCTGAGCACCAGAAATCCTTTCTTGTGAGGGAAGTGAGGTCCTGGTACAGGGTGCCCAGAGAAGCTGTGGATGTCCCTGGATCCCTGGAAGTGTCCAAGGCCAGGTTGGACAGGGCTTGGAGCAACCTGGACTAGTGGAAGGTGTCCCTGCCCACAGCAGGAGGATTGGAAGTGCACAATCTTCAAGGTCCTTTCCAAACCAAACCATTCTAAAATTCCGTGGTATTTAAAGAACTAAGATAATGCCCAACAAACATCTAGTACTTTTTCATTTATTTTACCAGTGGAATGCTGTCTGACAGTAATTGGTGCTTTATTCCTTTGTTAGGACAAAAAAAAAAAAAAAAAAAAGTCTTGAATTTTAGCAAAATTCTTAAATAAAATGCAGGGTACTGCACCTGGAGGGGGAACAACCCCAGGCACCAGCTCAGGCTGGGGGTGACCTGATGGGGCAGCTCTGGGGAGAAGGACCTGGGGTCATGGGGGACAAGAAGTGTCCATGAAAAGCAGCGTGTGAGGCACATCTGGAGTGCTGTGTGCAGTTCTGGGCTCCTCAGGACAGGAGGGACATGGAGCTCCTGGAGAGGGTCCAGTGGAGGCTACAATGATGAAAGGAGACTGGAGCATCTCCCTAACAGTGAAAGGCTGGGGGAGCTGGTGCTGTTGAGAGACAAGAAGAGACAACTGAGAGGGGATTTAGCAATGCAAAAAATATCTTAATGGTGGGTATCAAGAGGAAGGGGCCAGGCTCTTTCCTGTGGTGCTCATCTACAGGACCATAGGTAGTGGGCACAAACTGAAGCACAGAAGTTCCACCTAGATATGAAGAAAACCATTTTTCCTGTGAAATGACAGCACTGGAGCAGACTGCCTGGAGAGGTTGTACAGTCTCTTTCCTTGGAGTTATTAAAATCCTGCTTGAGTGGAGTGGTTGGATTAAATGATCTTAGAGGTTCCTTCCAAACCCAACCATTCTGCGAGTCTCTGGAAACTTCCATTCCCATCAATGAAACCAGGATTTGTCCACAGCTTCTTATTTGGAAAAGTGGGCTAGGTTTGTGCTTGGAGGCTTTGCTATGTCCTTCCAAGAAGCTGATAACCTTTCCACAAATGCCCTCCCTGAAAGGAAACCATCAGCAGAATGAGAATTAGAATGAGAATTAAAATGAGTTGAAGCAGAAAATTAATCAACCAGGAGGCGTTAATGGATTAACTCCTTTCCAGGCAGTGTCCCTTCCAGCATCTCTCCACCTTTCCAAGGACAGGGTGAGCATGAGAAGTGTCCCTCAGCCTGGAGATGTGCCTAGCAAAGCCTGGCTCAGCTGGTCAGGGAAGCGTGCCCAGCTTTCTGCACCACTTGCTGAACAAACAATCATTTAATCTCCAATTAATCAGGTCACTTAGGCAAATGCTAAACTGACCCCTAATACTTCTTTCTCTGACATCTGCAACAAAGTACTGAGAAGCCTGAGTTCCTCGAGGGTTTTCTTTTTTTATTATGCTTTCTGCACTAAAATCAAAGAAGGCCAATGATTCTATTATACAATAGAGTATCTGACTCACCCTTACAACAATCCTTAACGTTTTTGCAAACCCCAGGATTGCTAATGTTTAAATCAACAAGGAACAGAATTAGTGCCATCATTCTTTTTATCAGGAACTCAGCAACTAAAAAAGAAAATCTCACTGTAAAATTGCTTCCCACTCCTAAATCCTGTGCTGTGTCGCAATTGAAATAATTCAAAATTCCCACAAAGTTTCTCTGTTCCTGAAGGAGGTAATCTATCAGCTTTTTTTCATGGTGTTTGCAGGTTAAATATTCACTAATGGTTTATTAGCACATATATTGTAGATGATCAACTTTGATTAATGTCCAAGTGCTTCAAAGTTTCTCATATTTAATAAATATTTTCAGTACTCCCTTATTGCTTCATCAACATAAATTACAATAACTGTCTAATAATTGTAAATCAATACAAACCCTGCAGTAAATCATTCAGAAGCAGAGAGCTGTTAAAAAGGGAAATCATAGAATCACTTAGATTGGAAAAGCCCTCTAAGATCATCAAGCCCAACAATTTCCCCAGCATTGCCCAGGCCACCACTAAACCATGTCCCCAAGTGACACATATGGTTTTTAATCACCTCCAGGGGTGTCCCAGTGATGCCATAGTTTTCCTTTTCCTTTCCCATGCTAATCTAATCCAATGCTAATCTAAGTTCTTTCATTCCTTTTTTATACTTTCGTTGCTGATTTTTACTTTATTTTTTTCCCCTGAACCCTCAGCAACTGGGACAATACATTGGTTAAAACATCCCATTTGAACATAAATTTTTTTACCTTGTCTCAGTTCACTGAGATTAGGAATGTGGAGCATTTGTTTGTTTTTTCTTTTGCCACAGGCTGAAGATACCAAGTGTGATTCTTGAGGTTCTGTGGTTAATTTTACTTTGCCTCTGGCTATCTCTTGATGTCTCTTCTATTTAGGTATATACTGAACCTTGTGTATGCACTGAAACCAACACACCTTTGTGCATAAACCTTGAAGAGAATGAATTACAGAGCCTTGGTTTCAGCAGAGTGAGCCTTATGAAGGAACTTCTGAGAATCACAGGATGGTTTGGGTTGGAGGGGATATTAAAGATGGTTTTATTCCACCCCCTGCCAGGGGCAGGGACATCTTCTACTAGCCCAGGGTGCTCCAAGCACTGTCCAGCTTGGCCTTGGACACTTCCAGGGCATCCACAGCTTCTCTGGGCAACCTAGAGATAGAGCAATCCTGTCTAGATTTAGGTTGGAAGATGTTGCTTTCTGCTGGCTGCTCCCCTGGGTGTCCTCCACAGCAATGGAGAGAGGGAAGTCTTTCTAAATAGCAGTTCCCAAAGAAGTCATCTGGAGCAGGCAGGATACATCTTCCTCCACAAGGGACAAAAAAGGAACCACTAACTTTGATTCAACACCTACCTTTTGGATGGCTAAAGTTAAGGAGGATGAATCATGCTGCTGCTGCTGCTGCACTGGTTTCCCTCCTCTTTACAGTACAAGGATTTTATTGTTGCTTCTATCTTTACGCAGTCCTTGCCCCAAAATCTCTCCTAGTTTTACAGTTTTGGAAAGACCTATTTTATAGAGTCATGCTGTTGAGTTGAAATCACAGGCTGGAGTCTTGGTATGAGGAGAGCAAAACCCACTGGATTTAACTGCAGGATATGCTATTTGGTGAACTGCCTTTCAATAAATTTTCCTATGATTATTTTCTCTGGATTGGCCAATATGTTTAATGTTTCCTGCTTTTTCAAAGTAGGCCATTATGTCTGGGATGATTTCAGGCTCCTAATGTGAGTGTAAGTACTTTTAACAACAAAGTCTTTACTGTGCTGGTGTGAGTCACTCCCTGCCAGCAGAACTGTTCGTTAAAATTACTGCCAGTTCCTGCATTATTTGTCAAAAATCACTTCTCACCAATTCTATTTGCTAGGACTGAAGTGCCATCCCTGAACATTTCTGGTACAAAACCTCTGCTCAAGTCTTCCAGTGCTTGAGGAGCACAACTTATGACACCCTCCACATACCCCCTTTAGAACTTGGTATCTGCATTTGCACTGCTGTGTGAAATCAGCCTATCTGAACTTTTTTAGTAAACAAACCAACTGTAATTTACAGGTACTAGAAAATGCTGTCAAATTCTTCCCTCTTGCTCAAGAGACTGATCTGTCAATATATTTTCTTAGCAATATCCTGTAATATTCCCACAGAGATAGGTCCCACCTGAAACTTTTAGAAGCACATCCAAAACTTCAGCTGCAGCAATAGATGCAGAGACAACCCAACATATCCCAGAAAGGCAGATTGTAAGAGTATTTAGGTGCTGCTGCTCTGTAGGAAGTTTTCTGGCTTTCTTAAAAATATCAGGGACAACAAAAAAAAAAGAAAAAAAGAACAAGTGATGTGTGTGGGAGAATGATGGACACAAGACATTAATTCTTAGAATCTGTGAGCTGTAGTGTACAAAATGAAGCCCAGAGACATATGTTTGGGAAGTGTTAAATAACACCAACTCTCCAGCAGGCACAAACCTGCCAGCTAGACTGGGAGATGTCATTAAAGGAGAAGAATATAATAGAATTATCAACTATCAACTTTATTTTTCTCCAAAGGACAATACAACTTATCTCAGAAGTTACTGACATGCATTGCTATGGCCTAATATTGAAGATTTATAGGTTATAAACTCAGAATACACCAACATGTTCATTTAATTGGAACTTGGTGCAGTTTGTGCACTTTCTCAGAGCACTTCTTGCATCAAGGCTGTAACTTTTGGCAGCATTAGGACTGAAAAAAATATCCAGGGATCCAGAAAAGCATCCCCAAAGACTCAAAATGATGGGGAATCAATAAGCTGCTTTAGCAATTTGTTACGCAGAACCCCCATGGTTTCAAAATGTGTTTCACTTCCAAAATGATTTAAGTGATTTTGTCCATTGACTTTTGCCATGCTTCTGTCAGCCAGATTAAAGAGCTTTCCATTACCAGAAGTCTTCTCTCCATGTTCCTTACTTATAGATTAGAAGGTGACTAAATCATAATATTTCCTCAGATAAATTAAACAAATCAATATTGTTTAGTCTTTGGCTGTAACAAAGGCTTTCCAGACCTCTATAAATCCAAACACTCTTTTGGACTCACTACTTTGCAAGGCGTGGTATCATATCTGAAATATCTGACATATTTTCTGCTCCTATTTGTATCATTTTCCCTGGTTTTATTGAAGTTTCTGTAGCTTAAGTCATGCCACCTCACAAAAGGGTTCAGAACATTCTGTGAAATCAGTCTTTTATTGCTCTTTTTTATCACTGAAAGCTCATGTTGATAAATGATGTAGGGGTGCTGTCTGATCACTTACCCCATTTATAATCCAGATTTTATTTAGGTTTTACAGAGTTCTGATGGATCATGTTCACATTTTGTTTACAGTCTCCTCTCAGACAACCACTAAAATAGCCTTCCTCTATGATCTTAGATGTCTTTTCCACTAAATCATTCTATAATTTATTTTTATCAGAATTTCACATACTGCTTCAGCTTTTCATTTCTGGATGGCTTTTTGACAGACAACATCCAAGGACAAAGCTTGGAAAACACTAAGACTTGATTGGTTGATTTATTTGCTTTTAACTGAACATGTTTGGGGGTCTTTTCCTCTGAAATTTGCCAAAATAACACATAGAGTTTACATCCTGATTGGTCAAAGGCTGCAAACACCATGGGCTGCTCTCTTTATTGCACATACAAGAGGTGCTAACAGTACTTGTGACAGCTTGTGGGCTTGTTTCACATCATTTCTAAAATATTTCCAAATTTACATCATATGGTGGAGTAGCCAGAGATATTTTCACGTGGTTATTCAGCAAACGTACACCAGGAAATTCTTCTGTATCTCTAAGCCTAAAGGGGACAATGTAGGAAAGAGTCTCATTATATTGCCAAATATTTCTATATATATACTTTCAAACTTCTCATTTACATGTGTTTCAACAGTCTTACAGAAGGTGGTAGCAGCTACCCTAAAGAAAGCTTTGAGCCTCTTGCATGACTTCCTTTTCCAGGAAATGCATGTCTTTTTTTCAGTTGGAGACCTCTTTGCTCTTTAATCCTATACAGGTTTTATAGAGGAAGCAGTTGAATCACTCTCTTCAAGTGAAAATATGCTAAGGAATAAGAATATTTCATGTGTTGTTCATGTGTTTACGACCAAAAAGTCAAATTTAAATCAGAATCTCAGCACCATAATCTTCTAGCAAATGTTACCAGCTGTTCAGCTCCACACTTTCTTCCTTCTTGAAGCAAGTAGGAAAGTGAAAATCCATCATATCAGTCAGCTAGAGGTTCTGAGTCCCTTTACCTTGACAGATGATACAGCAGAGTGCCTGTCTTCTGGAAATTTTAGTTTTAATGGGCTGGGATCCATCTTCCTGCTGATACTAAAATAAAAATATGCATCAAGTCATTTAGATGACTTAAGCCTATATATATATATAGGCTCACTTTTTGATGTTCTTCTGAGAAATAGGACTTAATTTTTCTTCTCTGTCTATTTATTATGTCACAGTGTATTTTTCTTCTTTGGAATGGCCAATGAAAACAGCACAGCTGCTCTATTATGATATCCTTCCAAATGCTAACAAATGTGTGATTATTAAAAAAAAAAAAAAAAAAAAAAAAGTAGAGATGTATGATAGACAGAAAAATTAATCTCAGTGAAATTCTGAGAAATTTGCCAAGAAAATTAATGCAAGAGAGAAAAAAAAAAAATCATGAAATGGCAATAGGAAAAAAACACCCCACCCACCAGGGAAAATATTTTCTAAGTGTTACAGTCAATCAGATATCAGGAAAATTCCTTTTTCAGACACATATAATTCTTTATTACATATAAACCTAAATTACATGTGTAAAACATAAATATATTGTTTCCTGTATGGTATAATACCTACTTTGCATTCTTCCCTCATAGCTGTGCAGAGCCCTGCATGACAGAGTGTGGATGCTAAAAATCCTGTTAGATGATACTGTAATAAAAATCAATATACAAATTTACTGCAATAAAGACAAACAAATTATCCAGGGGTGAGCGTGGCTTTTGAACACTATAATCTTTGTCCACACAGCAGCAAAACAATGTCTAACTCTGAACATCTGAAATATGGGAAGTAAAACAGCTTCTTAACCAAGGCTTTTATCCACATAGGTGTGACTGTGGTGGCAATGGGAAATAACACAGATTACACTGTAGATTTCAGGTAGCACAGAAACAGTCCTGGAAATGAGGGTTTTAAACGTTTTAGCTCCTCTGGCAAATAAGAACTGCTTTGAAAAGTGAGCTGAGACCTTGTGCCTCATGTACCACCCAGGGCAGCCTAACATCACTGGAGCTTTTGAGAGGAAAACTGGATGAGAAAATGAGGAAAACAAACGAGGCATGCTTATATCCATGACATTTTGTGTTGGTATTTCTTACATAGAATCATTCAGGTTGGAAAAACCCTCCAAGATCATTGAGTCCACCCCTTAACACCCCTACCAAGACTAGCACCATCCCATGTCCCCAAGTGCCACATCCATGTGGCTTTTAAATCCCTCCAGGGATGGGGACTGGGCAGCTGTGCCAGGGCTGGAAAAGCCTTTGGGTGAAGAATTTTTCCCCAATATCCAACCTAAACCTCCTGGCACCATCTGAGGCTGTTTCCTCTTGTCCTGTCGCTGGCTGGTTTTGAGAAGAGCCCAACCCCCAAATCTGGGGAAAGTTTCCCAGACCAGGATGGTTCAGCTGGAGCCTCCAGTGCACCTCTCCAGCAAAAAGTGGCTTCTTGGCTCTGTGCCCACACCCCAGCAGTTCCCAGCTCCAGATTTTAGATCCGTTAGCCCATTAGGACTCCATCCTTCCCCAGCATTCCCAAACTTTTCTGTCCAGCTAACAATTTATCCTGGATGTCCACACTGTTCCTTGGACACCACTTCAAACGTAGAAATGTCATTAAAATCCAAACATCTGTTACCTTATCTTTCTTTAAATCCTGGTTTACAGCTCATTCTTCTCATCAAACCTACTCACATTTTCCATTTGCTACTTGTTTACCTCCAACCTCTACCCTGCATTAACAGCAACAAAAATACTAGAAATGCCTAATTACCTCATTTCATTTTTGTTATTGTCCGTGGACTGAAATATTTTTTTCTGATAATTCATTTTATTTTCATTTCTAGTCAGCCTGGCAAAAGATAAAAAGAAAGATTAAATTATTTTGACTTGAAAGAGTATTTGTTTGACCTTAAACAAAGTAATTCAAATTCTTTCTTAAACTCAATTTTTTTACTATAAAGAAATTGACTTTTTAAACACTACTTTTAGTTTTAAATGATCCTTTTAAGCATAATCTTTTTTTTTTTTTTTTTTTTTTAAACATTATGCACATATTTTGCTTGAAATGATCCAACTTCTTTTTATTTTCATCAAAAAGATTTGATGGAAAAATTTCCCATACTCAGAGACATAAATGGACCACAAAATGTTTTAATACTTTACTATGTTCATTTATGTGCAAATTCAGACTTCATGTCCAATTTCATGCCTTTTTGTCTTAATCTATAAAGTTTGCTGGGCAATGATGCCTCCATTTAGTGTTTGTGCAACACCTGCCACAAAAATATTTGGACCTCAGTGTGGATTTTTTATTCATAGTCCAAACAAAATGCCAGGAAAGGATGGAAATTTTCTACTTTTCCTGTCCTTTCCAGATTTAACTTGGGTCAGGTATCTCTCAACAAATATGCTGAACAGAAATATGCACATGAATAAAAACCTTATTTATATAGCCAAGTGGGAGCACTTAGGGGTTGTTTAATATCTAAGTACAAAACTATTAACAAGAACATAAATTTTGCCAAGAATGTTGGCAAGAGATGATGTATTCCTTCAAGGATTTATCTGTACCCATTAGTTTAGGCCTTTAGCAAGATGTTAAACATCAGGAAATTTAGTTAAGGTGCCAGTTTAAGGGCCTAAAAAATGTTGGAGAGGGTTTGGACAGGAAAAATCACCTTTTGGTATGTTTGGTGTGTTTTAAATAGCTCCCAAACCCTCTAGGCCATCTGTATGCCGTTACTTGAGCAATATTGAGTTGTTTTCACGTGGCTGGTGTTGGGAGATGAGGGTGGGAGAAAAAAACAAAGAGGACTGTTTGCAGTTGTGCCACCAGAACAGGCAGCTATAGAGGGCCTCCTAATTTTGGGAGTTTTCAGTCTTATCCCCAAAATAACAATGATCCTGAATTTTAGGCTATGATGGAAACAAAGAATGGTTTGTGTTGGAAGGGAACTTAAAAATCATCTTGTTCCAACCCAACCATGGGCAGGGACACCTCCCACTATCCCAGGCTGCTCCAAGCCCCATCCAACCTGGCCTTGGACACTTCCAGGGATGTTTGGCTTCTTCATGCCATCAGAGCCAAATTAGTTAAGAAACAAAAGATAATGACACAACATTAGTTGTGTCTCCAATGCTCCTCAACTGAATTACATGACAACTTTTGGAGTTCCAAAAAGGACTTCCAGCTGTATGGAAATGTCCCATTCAGTGGCAGAAATGCTGGTGGGGAGCAATGATCTCAAATTTCTGGACTATTTTCAATTGGGATCTTCAGCATCCTTTTCTGGTATCACACAAAGGACAGCGAGTTTCAGTATATCCTTAGGATATGGTGTAAAATAACCGCACTAATTATTCCTAGATGAATTATGAAATCACCCACTCCATTTTTAAAAATATTTTTATTATCCTTTCTCCCTCTGATCCTGCAGTACTTTTCAGGTTTGGGAGTATAATCAGCAATTCTGTGTGAAAACTTATCACCCCATTAAACACTGTTGGTTCAAGTTGATAGGAAGAATTGCCTAAAAATAAGGAATCAATTTCAAGCCAAGGGTTGTACTTTTAAAACCACTACTTAAAAGGGATATGGCAATGTAATTAGTCAGGGGTGTAATTAGAAACATTTCAGTGATGGCTTGAATGAATGACATATCTTGCTTAGCCGTGCATTTTGGAAATGTTACACCCTGATTCAAGTTCTCAAAGTAACTTTCGTCTAGAACTTTGAGCACGGCAGAAGTGGAAAAATAGCTGTCAATTGCCTTGAGGGGATGCTCCTCTGAGGCTGCCCAAAATGTCTTTGCTACAACCTTGCTCCTGTATCATGGCCTTTTTTCTGATTAAAAGGGAATTTCAAGCAACTGTTTCGTGTCAGCTTGAGCAAAGACCAGCCAGACTTTGGATCTTGATGACATTTAAGGAAGCAGCTTCTAGAGACACAATTAGTGATCCTTGGGCTAGGACTGACTTTTGGCTCATGTTCAAAAATTTGGCTGAAGTGACACAGGGCAAGGTTAGATGGGATATTGGGAAGAAATTTTTGGCAGTGAGGGTGGTGAGGCCCTGGCACAGGGTACCCAGAGAAGCTGTGGCTGCCCCTGGATCCCTAGAAGTGTCCAAGGCCAGGTTGGATGGGGCTTGGAGCAACCTGGGATAGTGGGAGGTGTCCCTGCTCTGGCATGGGGTTGGATTTATCTCGTCTTTATGGTCCCTCCCAACTCAAACCATTCCACAATTCTATGACATCTTAAAATTTAAGATTGTTGTTATTTTGTGGATAAGACTGAAAAGTCCCCAAATTAGATGACATTTTGTAGTTGCCTGTTCTAGCAGGGGTTTTGTGGCCAGATGTTATTCTCTAATTGTTTTGGTAGAAACAAAGTGAAGAAAGGTACTCAGTGAAGGGTTAATAAATATGAACAGAGCAATATGAAATGGATCTGGATAGAAAAGATTCGTTGAGGGTCAGTGTTATGGATTGCTCTGCATGAACTTTAGGAAGGCAAAATGGTTTGGAATTGAAGTTGCGACTACAGCTCTAACAACAGGTCTCATTTTGGCAATGTAAAATCTCAAGTCTTTCACACGTAGGATCTGAATCTGCATTTATATCTTAAATTAAAAGATTATCTTTTTTAAACAAAACACATTTCCATGGTATATTTGAAAGCTTTCCACTGTAGGAGAACAACTGATGTTTTTAATGACTAGCTGTTCAGAAACAGCCTTGTACACACAAAAAAGCTGTACATAAATTTGCTTCCCTGTACACAAAAGAAAAATTGCATATTTTCAAGGATGTATAACCTGTTGTTTTTCTTCCCTCTGTAAAAGCTGAAGGGTTAAGCCTCTCTGTAATTTAACAAACCAAATGTTCTTTCACATAATCAGTGACGGATGGAATGTACAGATGTTTCATCATCATTTAATACTGAGCAAACCCCTCCAGAGTTTCTCCAGACCTGCTTATCTGTTATGTAGTACCTGTTTTAAACTATGACTGATTTTTATTTGCTGTATTAAATCCTTTCTGCAGAGTGACTTTCTTTAACAGGATGTCATTGATTATTTTTCTGTTTAAAAAATTTTTTTTTAATGTCCAGCCTTCTAGGATTGGAGGGTTTTTTTACAGTTTGGAGAGCATGTGGGGTCTGGTGAGGTATTTTGGGATAAGCCTATCTTTCAGTGAAGGTAGTGTCAGTTAAAAGCCCTTCTCTCTGCCCCAGGCTTGGTATTTCTGGTGGCTGAGCTGAGCACAGGGAAGGGTTAAACAGATGTATTATGGCAACTGCTTAGTACAGGGCAGCGAGTCCCCAGCTCAGATGACACTGCAGCCACTGTGGGAGAGGGACTGATTAACCACCAGTGCCTCAGAGGAGAGCTTTGCCTTGCACCCTGTGACTTGTTTTTCTTGCTTGTGACATGGTGCAGGCTTTTGTTTAAAATGTGCATAATTTTGTAGCTACAGTAGTTGCAGACTTTAATCAGCACTAAAGATAAAACAGTATTGCTTTTGTTCCCTTGCTAAAGCTCTTTTCATGTGGTGTCACTGGCTGCTCTACAGCCACATTTATCCAGGATGTTTTGTCCAGCCCATCCAGTCCACGGGAGCAAGAACATTCCTTTTTGTTTTCTTCCTACGGCAAACATTTCCCACAAATTTTCTCTCCCACGTTTATGAACCATGATCAATCCAGGAGTAACATCCACCTTTGCTCATCCCACAGCTGTGCATGACACCCCAAAAATGTCAGAGCACAATTCCCCCACTATTCCACAACCCTCTCCCTTGGCTGATGGACCTGATTTGGCTAAAAACTCCCAAATGTGAATGGTGGAGGAGAAGGAGGTCAATTTGATCCATAATGGGATAGTATTGACAAAATCAGGTCAGAGGATTTCTTTTCCTTTCACACAAGCAGATAAGCAGACCAGAACCAGCAAGTGCCAGATATAAATCTTATTTATTTCCCATCTGATGATTTGGCCCTTCATTTCTCATTGGTAATAAATAAATAAATACACTTTTATTGACAGAATCAAAAACATGCTCTTAAGACAGTTCATCAGTTGTGTAACACCACTTGGATTAAGATGGAAAAACTTAAATGAAAACCACAAAATTTAAATTTCTCATCAGAAACTAAGAGTAATGTGCTTCCTTCTTTCCCCCATGTGTTGTTATATGTTTCCCCCTTTTGTTGCTGTTAATTTTTTACTGTACTGGAGATTATCAAAATAAAACTGAGCGTGGACTCTGGTTGCACTGTGCTGTTTAGGGGTAGTTTTGTGCTCTCCTCATAGCAAGGGACAGGAAAGAACCTGACATTTACCTCTGCTGTTTGCCAACAGCCAGCTGGTCTGACAGCATATGTGCATTAGCAGGACAACTGGCAAAGCCAAGCTTTGTGAAGCACGTGCTCATTTCTTGCAGGGAGGGGGTCAAAACCTGGCCCAATAAAAAGCTGGAGATACTTTAAGATTTTTAGGAGATTCTATAGAAAATATAGGACAGAAATCCACAGGAAGGTAAGTCTTTTAATGCTGTTCATAGAGGAGCTTATTCTGTGCATAACTGAATATGGAGGCCCATTAAAATGAGCTTTCCCAGAAAAGCTGCCATACCTTGACTGTTTTAGTCTCTCATACTTAAATAATTTTGAGTCAATTCTTGTTAGAACAGAAAAGACTATGGCTGAAATGTTTTTCTTGCCTCTCTTCACATTTGTGGTGCAAAAAACGATGTCTCTCATTCTAAATAGTATAGGGTTTTTTCTGGGAAAGGGGTGTTTGACCTTACAGGACCAAGATTAATTCGGCAAGAGAAGTGGTAATAAAGAATTTGGATGCCTTAAGTTGATACCTGATTGCAAGACAGAGTTCCTAACAAAGGGATATTGCTATAGATTAACTTAAAGGAGTGGAAATTAGGAACCTAATTTTATTGCATTTGCTGGAACCTTGCTCACTGAGCAGGAGGAGAGGGTAAACAGTGCCCAGACCTCCTGCCTGGCACAAGAAGTGAAGAGTTTGGAACCCATTTATTGCCTGAAACTGTAGTCTGCTGGTCTGCAGTCCACTTTTCCCTTCAGCACTGGAAGATGGCATCTCTAATTTCCATTTTACTGACACTGAAGTGCTTCTAGGATGAAATGTAAAGGCACAGAAGGCTCGGAAGGCACATCTGAGCCAGCATGCAGGAGGTCTGTGTGACAGCCAGAGCCAGCACCTCCTCTGCTGTGCTGCAGTCCCACATCAAAGCACACATAATTTTCCAAGTCTCTATCATTATGGTCATTTACTTCAGCAATTTAGATTGACTCATTAAAATGCTTCCCCTTCGTCTTCCCAGATGAGGCACGTTTTAATGGGTGTATTACATAACCTCACACCTACCAGGACTGCTCTGAACTTACATGAAGGGCAGTCCAGCTCTGTTCCACCACATTTATCTAAGCATCCAAGTCCCATTTTTAAGATGCCAAGTCTTCTGTCAATTACTATTCTGGTCACTTTTTGAGTTTCATTACAATTTCTAATGATACAGTTTTCAGAGGGAATTTGGAGATAAAACACAGAAGAGATTAGGCAATTTTTCAAGAGATAACCACTGTCACCTTAGAGAGGAAAAAAAGAAAAAAAGATTTAAAGTACATGTCCTCAGTGTATTAGAATGTCTTGGAACACCTGAATGTTTGCCTACTAAGAGAACACTCCTGAAACTTAGTGCTTGGAAATAACATTACAAAAAAAGTCTGAGAAGGGAGATGTGAGATGCATAACAAGGTATTATTTAAGTTTATTTGATCAACATTTTACTTTTACAGTTTCACCCTGTATCTGATGTCCATGCAGCTGTAACTTATCAACTTACCTTGTAATTTACAGCTTTATAATTCCCTGCAACTAATAACAGGCACAAGAATTGAGGTCTTAAAAAGCTGAGGATCTTGTGGCAACTTTTGCTCACTCCTTCCCTTTTCACCCCTGCTAATCCCATTAGGTGCTTTGCTATGTCACATTGAGAGCATGTTATTCCTTTATTTTTACACCACCCTGTGTTGTGGGCAGTAACCAGGAGCCCCCTCCTATCACCTCCTCTTGCTGTTTAAATGGGAAACAGGCAGTTTTTACCAAGAGGCAAAACAAGGAGCCAGTGCACAGCATCATCATTGCACTTTTGCAGCACTGAAGACATATATTTCAAGATAATTTGCCATTTATATATATCAGAATACATCCTGTGGCTGCTGCTCTGGTTTTAGGCAGATCAAGGTCAAAGGATATCACAAAATCCAGGATTTGGACCCTTTTGCTGTGTTAGCTCCTTCTGTACCATTGGGATTTTCCTTTTAAGAGGGACCCACGTTGGAAATGCAGACTACGTAAGCCTTGACCCACTTTTGGGGAAGAGATGTTATTATACATTACCTTAAAAGGCTCCTAAGATATTTTTGGCCACTCAATACCTAATGAAAATATATATTCAATACTTTAATGAAGCACATTTCTTCGAAATGGGTCAAGGTACCACACCCACATTGACTTTAGGTAATGCTAATTTTTTTTTTTTTCTGCTTGTTTGAATGTCTTTTTCTTAAATATTAGTAAGATTTTTAAAACATTTACAGAGTCAAGTAAATCACAGGTTTGAACTACTCTGACAGTATTTTACTGTTGGGTAAGTTGAGATATTATCAGTAACACAGAGTTGAGCACCTATTGGCCACTCACCTGCAGGAAACCAGACACTGAATGGTAATTTTTGCTTCTTTTGTTGATTCTTTCCACACCTTCTGGAACATCTTTGTTTTGTCATTTGCTCCTATGACTTCTATGACTGCTCCCTCCAACATGATCACACCTAGTGTAGCAAATACAGATATTCTTGGCACTCGTGTCTTTTTTACTGGTACATTTACACCTGTTGAGCCTTGAAGTGGATTGTGTTACACAAGCTGAGTCCCAGTTGTACACATATTTTCCATGTCTAGAACCCAGCTGACTGTCCAATGGCTCAGTGACAGCAGAAATCTCTGGACACAGAATAATCCTGTATACTCCTAACACATGCTGACATTTAGAGGGAAAAAAAAAAAAAAAAAAAGTAATAAAAAGCACCTGATACACATCATTTTTCCACTCCCAGCACAAAGCAGTGCAATAACAGACACACCTAAATGTGTGCTCCAGCAAGTACCCTGTCCTCGAGCCAAATATCCCTTAAGAGAGTCAGGACCCTCCCATAAAACACTTGTTTTCTCATCAGCTTTATATAAATAAGCAGTTTCCCAGGAGCACTTTCCATTTTACTCCCTATTACTCCAAACTCTCCCAAACCCGAATGCATTTATAACCTGCTAACGCGGGAAAAAAACATTGAAGCATTAAAATAAAAGTATAAAATACACGTATCTTTGTCCTTCAAGTCAACTGCAATAGTTGTATTAATGTCAGTGTGTGGGGGGGGAGGAAAGAGTGAAGTTAGCTAGAGCTTGAATGTATAAAAAACCCACAAACCAGGAGTTTTTTCTCAAATTTCATGACTAGAATCACTTTTCACGGGGCTCTGTGACTTCTCATCACAGTTCTATTGACCACATCTCCCTTCCATTCCCTGCTTTATGTCTCTGAGACAGCTCCATGGCTTGGGGTAGAAAAGACCAAGAGAAAAGTCTGTGTTCTATTTCTTTGAGCATAAAGCCTTTCACCATGTGCTGAAAAAATGTAGGTACCACTGGCTCCTGCAGTTCTCTATCTCCTTGATCTTAAAGCAGCTCTTTTCCAGATGCTTTTTCAGAATATTCCACCCTCTGTCACTTTTATTTCAGTGTGGTCTCTGCTTATCTTGTTTCTTGCTTTGGGATATTCCCTTTTCCTTCTTTCTCAGCAATTTCACATCACCAGAAAATAAAGTAATCAAATGATTTCCAGTTTCCTGATAAAATTCAAGTATTTATTTCTGCCATGTTGTAGCTCTTGAATCACTTTTTGAGAACCACAGCACAAAGCAACACAGATGTCAGCCCTTCTGAGGAGATACCATCAGTTGATAATCTGTGATAAAACCCGTGCTTAATTCATGTATAGGACACATCTGGGTTAATTTAAGGGAGTTAATTTATATGAATTTTAATTTAAACAATTGCTTTAACAGTAATTCAGCAACTTTATTGTCTCACACAAATAAATTCTGTCTTTGGCAACTCCTTCTCCAACTTAACCATCTCTACTTCTGATGTAAAAAAATCCCAAATCTGAAAATACCCATTCCTTTCAATTCCTCTTGAGGAAAAGACTCAACTGCCAACTTGCAAATATCCCCCATAAAAAGATTTTGTTTTTACTTACAGTGGTCCACCTGCAGAAAATGGAATGAGTTCCTTATGTGAGGTTTCATCAATGATGTCTGCATGATAAATCTGTGCTATTTTTATGCTTTTGAGATTTCACCTGATTCTTATTTACAAAGGACTAGAAGCAACTCCCTGCATCCACTTGGATTTCACTTAGCATTTTACTACTGAAACAAACCCCCAAACCAGCAACATTTTCTGACAATGGTATGTGCTTATCGACTTCCAGTTCAGAAACCACTAGAAAAGTTTTCACCAATGTTAAATATCTTTAATTTTTCAATCACTGTTATACAGAATAGCAAACAAAGTCAATTAAACTAAGAATACTGTATCTAATGACATTACTTATTTATAAGACTAAAGCTATGCCCTTGTGGGTTTATGGTTATGCAGATCTAAGTTACAGCATTTGAAATTAGCCTTCATCTTGACTCTGGAAAGTAAGAAATACTTTTTAAAAGCCTGAAAATTTTTTGTTTGGGTGGAAATGGCTTCATTTTGACATATTTATAATACAAAACAAAGCTAAACTACTTGTAGGAACTGCCATAACAACATGTTTTGCTTTAAAGTGCCAAAATTCTGTTATGGAAATCACTCAGGTTTTATAAAATATTTCATGTAGTTTGCCTGAAGAAATCGTGAAGTGGAATGGATCCTAGTTTCCTGTCAGAGAAATTCCCCCATTGGGATAGTGACAGTTTCACCCCCCCCCCACAACACATTACTGCAAGTCCTGTGACCACTACAGTTTGCTTTGTGTCCCTTCAGTATTTCTGAGCAGGTTCATCAATTTAGTGAAAAAAACATTTTCCGTTTTCTTTCTTTAATTTTTTTTTAAGGTAGTTCATTCAGCTGTTATTCAAATAGGAAGAATGATTTGAAAATGTCAATATTCCTGCAGTGCCAATCCCATCTAAGGTGTGCTTTCTGTAAGGCCTGTGAACCCTTAGGTAACACTTGACCTGACTGACCAAGAGGTGCAAGCATTTTCAGAAGCAAGGAAGATGCATTATTCAACAGAAACATTCACAGCATTTCTGATACTGAAATCAAGGGGTTTTTTTTCTAAATGTGGCACCCTTGTTTTACAAGGAGCATTCTTCTCACACCATTAGCAGGTCCTTGTGGGTTTTTGGAATGTCATTTGCCTTCTGTGTGAAATTACATCCATCTCCAGTCTCCAGTGGATGAGCCTGCTGCTGCTAACTGCATAACCCTGGGATCATTCACACACACAAACACAAAAAGGAATTATTTAATGAGGACAGAGCAAAGGGGTGTGAAGTACTCCAGGCTTATTGCTCATGATCCGTTAATATGTTCAGAATGAAAACCACCTGAATTTTATGTTGCTGTATTGTTCTGTAGGTGAGAAAAGATTTCTTAGTTGAAGAACATGACCTTTAGCAGAAAAAAGGGTTTGACCTTTCTAAAAAAGTTAATTAACAAGGAAGACTCTGTAAATTAGGTCAAAATGTCCATTAAGATTCAAGAAATTCCAGCTTACAACATACTGGTCACCACCAGTAGTAGCTCTTGTCATCAGATGTCTGTATTTTAGTTTTTTCCTGATTTTTCCTCTTATTTTACTTATAGAACCTGTTCCATTAGAGAAATTAGCTTTCTATCATTTTCATGACTCATCAAGGCCTGAAGGAAAAAACCAGAATCATCCACAGTCTTCTCATTTGTGACACAAACTATTAACAACTTCATTAACTTTCTTCAGGCCACATTTTAGTTCAAAGTCTCTTGTGCATTTTTACAGGAGTTACTGGAAAGATGTGTTGTCTTGGGCTTCTGTCAGAGAAAAAAAAAAAAAAAAAAAAGAATTAGAAAGTTTACATTCTTTAAGATGTGGAAAATAATTCCTTTAAACTTTACTGTAAGTAAAAAAAATCCTGATCATTGCTTTGTGCTCAAAAGATAGAAAATACATTTGCTTGAATTTCTTTGCATTAAGAAACAATATATCACAACCATCTGCTTTAACCCTTGATTAAGCACAGAGAATCATTAATGTAGAGCAAACCATAAACCATAAACAAGAAAAAAGTTTCTAAACCCAAGTTTTTTGTTCTATACCTAGTTATCTCTACACTACCAACATGTAACATTATATCAGATCTATTAGATATTTAGATATAAATAATCTGTCATGTTCTGTCCTCTATAAATCTCATAAAGCTGTATCTCTCTGTAAATCTCAGAAAGGTATAATAAGGCCTGAGAAAGGACCAAAATTTAGTCCAATACTAACAACATGGAAGAACAGTACTGGGATACTGAGGGATCCAGCAATTTTCACTGTGATGAGCAAGTATTGGACAGCTTTCCATCCCACCTATGTGGAGAAAGCACAAGAGGATGTAATAATGGAAAAAGCAGAAGGTTTGAGGGCAGTAACTTCCCTGAAGGGAAGCAAATCCATTGGCTGTTTCCTCCAAGAGCAGAAAACTTCCTGAACTGGATGTGCAGCCATGACAGCACAGAAACCCTTCTGCTCCTCAGACTGACAATTCTGAAGTCAATCTTATTTTGTGACAGTTTTTTAAGATCTGGGTATTAATCCTTCTCTCTATGCTTTTCTTTGGCTGGGAAAAGAAAGGGATTCTAGGGACAGAGATCCAGAAGACAACTTTTAACTAGTTCTGCAAAGGCATGAGCCAAAAATACATCCTGCAGTTCTTAATCTGAGCATCTTCTGCCTCATTCCTCTGCCACCTACTGTCCCTTTTAACACACTCAACCCAGTTCCCACCTCCTCTGGTGTCTCCCTCTCCTTGCTCTCCCCCCTGGACAAGATTCCTTGAACTCAAAATTCGTGCCCAGATGAACCACGCTGAATTTCAGCTTGAATCATCATTGTTTACCTCTGACAAGTTTCCTTAATTGAGATCTCCAGCAAGAAAAAAACTATTCTGGCATTGCGTGGGCTTCCCAGCCATGGACAGATTTCCTGTTGTTTTGATGCAGTGTGCAAACAGAAGAAAATAGAACTTGTTTTCCAAGGAGCTAACAACATCAGCAGCACAAGGCATGAAGTGTTTACAAACAACAGATGGGAGACAAACAGCTTGAAGGTGGCGGTCAACATGGGAAGCAGCAAGCTCTGCCTAAGAGCTGCTTGTCTGAACAAGGAGGTTGTAGGAAAGAAGAGCTCTGAGGAGAGAAAGAAAATGATTTTTTTCTGAAATATGTACAATTAAAAAAGCTCTGAGGTAGAGAAAGTGAGGCAGCTTTAAAGAACTCAAGTCAGCTATTCAAGAAGAGAGGAGAAGATATATATTCCAGAGTCTCAGTCTTTGAGAAGAAACACATTTGTTTTATAAACGTGAGACAACGAAGTTATGGCATTTGAACTGAATATTCCAGAGTTTATATCCCATTCTCTGAATATATGCAAAACTTCTAAACCCTTCTTTCTCTATCCCCCTCCAAAATACAGAGACTCAATGAATCCACTGCAAAATGCTCTCCTTGCAATTAAAAGCTGATCTCCACAAATACATAACCCCCTGCTCTGGTAATTGGTGGCATCAACTGAAGTTCAAAGGAAAATTTTAACAACATTTAAAACCTGTTCCGATGGTTTTGAGAAGAAACTATTTAAGGAAAAGACCTTTTAACAGCCCGCTATAGTGGGCATTGATCTAAGTCCAACAACAGCAAAGAGCAGGTGTATTTTTTATGTTTCTTTTGAATTTTAAAATTCAGCTTTCTGAAAGCAGTGAAGGTATCTGCCCCATCCTCTCTGGCATTAAAAGGCAGATAGACAGACCCCCTGTGGGTTTTTTTTTCCCAAACAAACTGCACCTGCTGCTGGCCTGTAAGTTGTTTCAGGGGGCTGAGGCAGGGTTAAGTCCCTGGAGGCTGTGCCTGGAATTCTTTTGAGCCAGAGAAAGGCAGGGGCCTCTGCACCACAACCCACCTTGCAAGTGACTCTCCATACAAAATCCAATTTAAATATCCTGCAGGCTGGGTGGCCATCACAGTGCTGCTCATGGAACAGAAGTGTCTCACTGCACAGGAGAAACACGGAATATTTTTGACACATTCACTTGAGCAATACAGTGCTCGAGTAAATGTGCCAAAAATGACACACCCAAACTGAAATACAGATACCCAATTGTGTTCAGGGATAAGGAGTGATGGTAGTCAATCCCTGGATATTTATGTGCATTCAGCCAAGTCCAAAAGGAAATGTCTTATTATACAAGGCACTGAAAGATCTTTGGAGAGCTGCTGACAACCTCCCTTCAGCACAGGTAGCCAACTATCTACATTAAAGCAACAAGTTGGTTTGTCTTGAAAGATCCCTGGGCCTAAAGAAGCTTAAAATATTCCAAGTTCCACCTGCAGCTTTCAAAGTCTGTTTGAATTGCCTAAGAGACAGATCCTCCTAAATTTCTCTCACCTAGGTATTAGTTAAATGATTCTTTTCCTTAAAAACACCCACTAGTCTTAGTTTCCCTGTTTTCCAAAATTCTCTTTTTTTCACTAAAGCACAAATGCTGTACAAATAGGATCAGGCATCCAGGACTAGGTAGTGAAGAAAGTCCATTTAGACACAGAGGTATTGACATAATAACAGAACATGTAAGAACTCAAAAGAGTTCATGTTCTTGAAGCAAACAATCAAAACGGTTTACAGCAATAATCTCTCTTGGTGAAGAAGAAAGTTCTACAACAGAAAAGATGAGTTAAAAGTGTGGAGGGTTTTTTTGTGTGTACACAGACACAACGCTGAGACTTTATGGTGGGGAAAGGGGGGTAATTCCTGCTGTGGTGTTCTCACAAGAGCAAGATGTAGAGATAAAAACACTGTTTGTAATACTTCAGGAAGCAGACGAAGTTATTGCAAGACTGAAAACATGTCAAATATTAAGTCTAACTGAAGAAGCTGGTATTGTACAGTACTTAGATGCAAGGAAAATACAAGAAAACAGAGGAAAAAAGAGGTAAGTTATGTGAGAGATATCATAGCAAAAGCTAAATGTCCTGTTAAGCCAAATGTGAGGGAAAAAAGAGATAAATTGGTTGCTACATTAAAAAGAAAATAAATAAAAAAAGCTAGAATTAGCATGAAGAAATAATATTGTGATTATATTTATAAACATGCTCAGTTTAATTTTAGATCTATCCTCAATGTAAATTCTTCTGCTATGCTGGAAAGGATGAAAGGATGAAAGTTTTAGATTGTTCTCCCCATTATTGAAGTAACTTTGTCAGAATAATTTGATGGAGAAAATCTGTATTTGCTGAATTTTAATGGTATGCAGAAGAAAATGACTTACACTACACTACATCATGTCAAGGTGCCTCCCTTCTAATGTTGTTACTAAAAAAAAATTCAAAAGATGATTCAGAAAGTCAAGTTCAGATCTGTCTGGGCACCAACAAACTATAGATTAACATCTGAAAACCAGGACTGAAATTTGCTGCGTGATACCCTTGGAACCAACAATCTGCCTGTAAAGCCACAATTCCCACTGTAGAGCTCCTTGAGCAGAGAAACTTAACTCCCCTTGATTTCCTTTCCTTGTTATCTCAGGGACCCTACAGCTTTGAGTTCTTCCAAGAGGAATGCACTCAAGAGAAGCCAAATGCTCATCGTGCCACGTAAATCCTGGGAACTGTCCCCAGAGTTTCCAAGACACCATCAATTCTCCTGTGCATCCTCCTTCTGGTTGGTAACTCTCTCCTTACAGAGCCAGGTCCTGCACTGGTGTCTTTCAGCAATGATCCCACTCCTTCCCTGATGGCCTTTTCCACAGCTAAGGACTACTCCACCTATATGAGGTGAATGGGCACAGTCAGAGGGTTCATCTTGCACAAAACCCACTGAGTGACTGGCTTCTAGATCGTGACAGACAGTCCCAAAGTTGACACAGAACTAAAAAAAAACCAACAGAAAGCATCCATGCATCTTTTCCTCAAGCAGAACAGTCCTTTTGTCTGTCTTGCTAATCCAAGTGCCCGATATTTCCAATGGTTTGGTGATGTTTGTTCTCTCTCTGTAGCTGGATGTTGGCAGTGGGAGATCTCATGGAGTCAAAAGCATTTATTTGGAGCTGTCAGTTGGCCTCCCTGGGCTGGTGTGAGCTACATTCACTCACTGAGCAGCTTAGCAGCTTATCTCAGTCTTTAGTAAACAGTGGTAGCAAATTCAGTTTTCTTCCTTTCCTTTGAGACAGTGATAAAAATAAGGGTGATTTCAAAAATCAGTTAGTAACCTAAAGGACAGAAAGAAAGAAAGAAAGAAATGACAGAGCCTCTTTCAGGACCATGAAAAAATTAAGTTCATACAGCTCTTCAGATTTCATCATGGCATTCTGGGAGATCTCTTAGCAACAGTCCAGCAATCCATGTCTTCTGTCTCAGATAAAAGTAATCTGGGCTAGGTAAGTAATCTCATTATTTCTGAAATTGACACACTTTAAACAAAAACATACAAAACCAGCTGAATGAGTCCTTAGGTTGAAATTCACAAGAGATGTATTTGAAGCCTTGCTGCTGGTGAAGGGGAGAAATACTATTTTTCATAATCATGCTTATTTATTATTTGTGGTCTTACACTTACACTAAAGCTCACGCTCAGTCAGATGCCTGGAGGAACATTTAGCTGACATTCAATTAGCAAAGTAATGCACAGTGATAAAGCAGTAGGTAATTTACCATGTTCTGTTTGGGAACATTCCTTGTTGCCATTAAAATTCACAACACACCAGTCAGTTTCAAGGAAAGCACTGTCCCTACCTAGAAGAGTCACCAGTCCAAAACATTTGGATCACAAAAACATAGGCAAGAAACAGAAGGCCTGTAGGTAACAGTTTTCTAGCATCAAATGACTCCATTTAACAGGGTGGGAAGGACAATAACAGTGCCTAGAAAAGGATTTTGGTGCCACCCGGAAGCCTATGAAAGACAAAAACTAAATCCCCAGTTTGCCTTGCACCAAGAATTTGCATCTCATCATAAAGGGGAGGTCAGCCTGGCACGGTCTCTGTTCACACCTGACACTGTGAGGTTAAAATAATTCAAAGTATTTCTGTACACTACTGACTCTGACTACTTCCAGCTACATAGCTGCATCGAGTATGTGCCACGAAGCATCTGGTCACATTTAAATTCATACTTAAATGAGTTCCTCTCTCAGAATTTCTTTTCCCGGTTTCAATCCCTGAGAGAAGGTTCCTATGCAGCACCGCTCCTTACTTATTCACTGTAAACATGAATATAGATCCTGACTATATTTTTATATGGGAAAAGAGCAGGAAAAGACTGGAAACTGCTGCCTCTACTTGAGGCCTAACAGGCACCTGTACCACTAACATCATTCCCATGCAGGCTGAGATGCAGAAATTGTTTCGGCAAGATCCCTGCAAGCCTAAAACCGTCAAGCAAAGGTAAAAGTGTGGGAGGAGTCCTCCCCCTCTCCTCCTTGTTGCCTGTGAGTTTATGTAGAAGCCAGGGAAGCAGATGGATGCCACAAGAGGTGCAAAGGATGCCTGGAACAACAGCACGTCAGTGGGATTCGCACTGCATGGGAACGGCAAAATCCCCTCGTGACACCCACGCTCCACAGGGATCCTCCACCACTGGGCTTTTCAGGACTTCGGGCTCCGTGGTTTTGGAGCAGGATGGTGGCAGCACGTTCTGTCTAAAAGAGATGGCAGAAGGTGCTGCCAGTGTAGTGAGAAGAAAGAAAAAAAAAAAAAAAAATGTTGGTTAAAATGAGCGATCCAGTTGAAATAAAGAGGAAATGAAAGTGCAAGGCTTTGAAGAGAGGACTAAACCCTGGTACTTGGCACACAGAATCACAGAATCCATCAAGTTGGAAAAGACCTCTGAGATTATCGAGTCCAACCCACGACCCAACACCAGAGAGTGCCATGTCCTGTCTTTCCTTAAACTCCTCCAGGGATGGTGACTCCACCACAGTGCCCTGGACAGCCCATCGCAATGTCTCATCTCCCTTTCTGTGAAGAAATCCCTCCTGATGTCCAACCTGGTGCAGCTCAAGGCTGTGACCTGTCACCCTGCGGCTGACACCCTGGGAGCGGAGCCCGACCCTCTCCTGTCAGACAGGGCTGCCGAACACCCAAGGAAGAAAAACACACACAGAATTCTTGAAGGGAACAGGAGAACTGAGGCTCTCGCAATCAGTGCAGACGGTTCATCCACAACTCACCGATCTCCCCCTGCGAGGCACCTGAGGCAGCGCCTGGGACCATGACAGGAACGCACCCGGAGAACGCGTCCAGCTCCAGCCCTGCTGCCACAGCTCCCAGCGCTGGGCCGGGGCCACCCGGCTGTGCTTGGAGAGCCCCGGCTGCCGGCACTGCCTTCAGAGAGTCACGGAATGGTTTGGGTTGGAAGGATACCCCGGAGCCCCCCTCGCTCCATCCCCTGCCCTGGGCACAGACACCTTCCACTATCCCAGGTCGCTCCAAGCACTCCCAACCCGGCCTAGGGCACTTCCAGGGATGGAGCATCTCCGGGCAACCTGTGCCAAGGCCTCACCGCCTCCATACGGAGGAATTTCTTCTTATTATCTAATCCAAACCCACTGCCTTTCAACGTGAGCCCATTCCCCTTGCGCTGTCACAACCCGCTCTGGTGAACAGCCTCTCTCCATCACTCCCGTGCCGCCCCTCCGCCCCCCGCTCCACACCGGGGCCGCGTCCCCCGGTCCCTCAGCGCCCGTACCCGCTCTCAGCCCCACCACCTGCCGCAGCCGTGCCCGTTCCGTACTCACGGCCGGCCCCGGAGCCGGGAGCGGCGGCGGGTCCATCCCTCCCTCCCTCAGCGGCAGCGCCCGTGGCGCAGGCGCGCTGCCGCCTCCTCCCCCCGTGGCTGTGGCGGGGCGGCCGCGGCGGCAGCGCCCGGCTCCGCTCAGAGCCGAGCGAGCGCGGCTCGGGCCGGCGGCGGCAGGAGGGAGCGGGGAGAGCGAAGGGAGGCGGGGACCGGGCGAGGGAACCGCGCCGCACACCCGGCCCGTCAGTGACCGGCGCTGCTGGGGCGGAGGAGGAGGTGGCGGAGGAGGAGGCGGCGGCGGCGGCGGCGAGAGATTCTCCCACCCCCACCCACCGAGCTGAGGTGAGGCCAGGGCAAAGCATCCTCCTTTCTTCCCCTCATCCCTTCCTCCCTTTCATCCTTCCTCCCGACCTCCTTCCTTTCATCCTTCTTTCCTTATCCTCCTTCCTCCTTATCTCGCCTTCCCCTCATCCTTCCCTGCGCTTCCCGGTCCTCCTTTCCTTTCTTCTCTCCTTAGCCACCTTTCTCCACTCCTCCCCATCCCCCAGGCTCCCTCTCCCCGTGCCCACATTTCGCACCCTCCAGATATAATAATCTTGCCTTCCTCCCCCCACCCCCCGCTTTTCCTTTTTTTTTTTTTTTAAAAAAAAAAAAAAAAAAAAAAAAAAAAAAA
>CM031860.1:62638964-62875191 GCA_018697195.1 Certhia americana | reverse complement strand
CGTGCCCAACATTTCGCACCCCCAGATATAAAATCTGCCTTCCTCCCCCCACCCCCGCTTTTCCTTTTTTTTTTTTTAAAAAAAAAAAAAAAAAGCAAAGCAATTTCAATTCTCGCGCAGTGAAAGACCGGGAGAGGGAAAGAGACAGAGTCGGTCACAGAGATAATCCCCCCTCCTGTAAAGAATGGATTTGAATTAATGGTCATTTTGTGGTGTGTGTATTATGGGAAGAGGGGGATTATATTTAGGAGAGAAAAGAGAGGGTCAAAGGTGTGTTGTTTCACTTATTCATCTATTTACCCGCCATCACTTCGAGGTGAAACCTGGCTCCGTATTATCTTAAGTGTTTGGGTTTTTTTTTTTTTTGGGGGGGGGGGGGGGGGGTATTGTTTGAAATGATTCTCCTTTCTTCAGGCGTCAGAGGCTCCTTTCTCCCTTTTATCCATCGCCCTGTGCGTCCCTGCGATCCGCAGTCGCTGCTGCTCCGATTGTGTGAGCCGGGAGCCGGCGGGGAAGGGTCGCGGTGGGGATGGGGGCTGCGGGCACCTCCTCCATCCCTTCCCTCTAGGCCTCTCCCAGCCTCTGAGACCTTCCCGAGCACCCAGCTGCACGTCCCAGCCAGCACCCAGCCCGAGAGGTGCCAGCTCCCAGCAGAGGAGCGGAAAGTTTAAAGCCTGGCTTTTGTCTTTGCGTGTGGAGCGCCGGGGATGGCGAGGAGCCGCGGGGATGTTGGCTGGAAGGCGACGGCAGCCAAAGTGGGGCTCCTTGTGGGGCTCCTTGGAGTGGAAGAAGTTTTGCTCGGCCGTGGTGGTGGTGTGGAGCTGCCAGGCTTGCCTGGCTGCCGTGCCCATCTGGGAGGTGGCGTTGGGGATGCTCGGCGGGACATCGGTGCGCCAGGGCTTCGGGAGAGAAACTTTTATACATATTTACAGCGGGGTGTAGCCTGAGGTGGCAGGAGCTTCCTTCTCTGCAGGTTGGAGGGGTGAATGCCCACTCTCGTGTCTGGCTGGCTCTGTGTGATGCCTGGGTTCTTTTTAAGGTGATGCTCTGTCACTTGGTGCTTGTGTCTGTCTGCTCTGGAGCGTTTATTATTGTGCTTCAGACAATTCCAGCCTTTTCCAACTTCTGTTTGCTGAATTTGAAGTTAGTTCGTACTTCACCAGGATAGAAGTGTTTCAACCCCCTGATGTTTTAGAAATCCACAGATACCACAGCAGCCGATGCTACAGCACAGCTCTGTGAGCCTGGATATTTGACATGTTACACATTACCTTGGCATGTATTCCTGAAAAATTGTGGACTTGTCTGGACTGCCGTGGGTGCTGTGTGTGTTTTGGAGTGCCAGGTAGATGAGGAGCATAAACAGGGGCAGGCTCAAAAGGGTTGCTGATGGGAACTCCAGATTTTCCTGGCTTTGTGGCTGTTACAGTGCTGCTGGTTTTCCTTTCTTACCTGTAGTGCCTGTGATTGATACAATGCATTTTATCAGCCTTTTCATACTCCAGGGTCAAACAGGATTCTTTCTCGAGGAGAAAAAGTACTGACATGAAGGGTGAAGTTCTACACTCAGTTGTGTAAACGCTTGTTTACAGAAATACCACCTCAGCTGGGTACAAGGCAGCTGTAATTCCATTAATGGGCTCTGCTGGTGACAGAAGCCTCAACAGGAAAGCTCCAGTGTCACTCGAGCCCTTACATGGAAATACAACTGTAATTCATGCAGATTTTCTGAGAGCTCTTTTAATATTAATGTTGAGCCTGCACGGTACTACTGAAATGCCTTTGAAACACTGAAAACCAAGAGTATTTGTAGGCTGAGGCTTGAAAGCCAAAGGAAGCAATTAGATCTCCTGCTCTGACCCCTCTGACTTGTAGTCAGTTGGATTTCATCCAGTTACTCTTGAATGCAATAACGTCCATTTGGCTGAAACATGTTTCCCAGAAAAATTGGAATTTTGATCAGAAGACAGTAAGAGGTGGAGAATCTGCTGTTTATTAAGTTATTTGGCTTCAGCTTCTAGTCACTGGTTAGTGATGTCCCTTTCTCCACTATGCTAAAGAACTCAAAGTATTTTCTTACCGTGGAAGTATTTATCTGCTGTAACCCAGTATTCCCTCTCTTTTCTGCCTGAAAAACCAAGTGAACTGGAATTCTTTAAATTTGTCACTGCATGCATTTTCCTCACAACTCAGTTTCTGTGGATTTTTTTTTTTTTCCAAATCCACTTTTTCAGCATTTTTATGAAAACGTGAGCTGGATGCAGCACACCAGAGCCTTGTCTCAGGAGTGTTTTGTGTGTTTAAATATTACCTCTCTGGTGTTACTCTCCTGCTTCTGCATCACATTTACATATTAAACCTTCATTTGCAGCCCTGCATTTTGATCTCCTTTTCTCTGGGTACTCTCACAGTAGCAAACCCTTTGCAGGACTGTTCTTTTCCACAAGAGTTCATCATTCCCTAGACTGGCATGTGTTTTCCTGATTGCAGCTTTATAACTTTGTACGTGGCTTTTTTAAATAATGTTTTGTTTCTAGCATTGATTGATTATACCCAACACTCCTGATGGCTTTTTGGAACTGATTTATCTCAGTTGTGCAGCACTCTATCAATTTATACTTGTGCAAATTATGTTATGATTTATGGTGTAGACTTACAAATAATTGAAAAGGTGTTTTGTGGTAGTGGCTCCACCTTTGGGGAACTCCACGTTGATCTGAGTTGTGTTGTGATGAGCTCTTCTCAAAGCTGTTCTTTTTTTTTTCTTCTTGAGATGTAGCTTAACCAGTTCTTCACCAGTTTAATTGGTTCTGTTTTGTTGTCAGGCTCTCACAGAACACTGCACCAAGTGCCAGAGAAGTTTATACATGCAGACAGATATTTCTGCCACTTAGAAGTATCAAGGAATTAAACCACAATCATTTTAGAAAGTCAGCTTTCATAATTTTAATTCTTATTATTTATTACAGAGCTCTGACACATCAGTTGAGTCCCATATAATTTTTCTGAAGTTACTGTTTTGCTCAGGACTGCCATTGCTCTCACCTTCCTGTGGTTACAACTACTGTCTCACTGGGTCTTCTGGAGCATGGTTGTAACAAAAACGTTCACTCAGACTGCTGGAATTTCTCCATGTTTTTCAGAATTCCCAAAAATCCATGCTGGTAGGATAGAGAACTCTTTGGACACTTCTGAGAGTGCTTCTCCATGGTGATCTTTGGTCCTGCTGACTAAAAATGTTTACTGCAAAGTAACCCTATTTTAACATTGTATTTGCAATGAGATGGAAAAATTATTAATATTCTCATGAGGTACCAGCACATCATCAACATTTTTGCACATGCAGAATTACTTTTTGAATCCATCTGCCCTTTTGCACTATTGGTGTAGCTCAGAGTCCCAGTTTAGCACCACACCTGTGTGACAGCTGAGATTTCTTTTGTTCCTGCAGTTCCCCCCTGCTTTTCTTCCTGCTGCCAAGAATTGTCTTCATCCTCACCTATTAGTTTTTTACACCTACTGTTTCAAAAAGTATGAATTTTTTATCCCTTAACGCCTTTCTTATTACATATGAATTATAACCACAGTATTTATTGAAATCTGTTTTGTGGCCAAATTGTAGTAGTTATGACAATGCCTTGCAGGTATTACATGCTGTCTGAACACACCAGCATGAAATTTTTATTTTTTTTTTCTGTCTACAGCGACAGAAAGACATTTTATTACATTATAGGTGAGTAGACTTTTTAATACAGCATATTCCAAGGCTTGGCTAAAGAAAGCTGAACTCTATTTACTTGCTCCACAGTTTGTTCAGAGGTATATAAAGCAAAGGAATATTTTGAACTTAGATGCAATTTAAATGGGCATGGAAAGATGCAGGGCAGCTATACAGAAATAATCATAAAATCAGAGAATGCTTTGGGTTGAGAGAGACCTTTAAGATCATCCAGTCCCAGTCCCCTGCCATGGGCAGGGACACCTTCTGTTATCCCAGGCTGCTCCAACCTGGGATGTCCAGCCTGGCCTTGGACACTTCCAGGGGCAGCCACAGCTGCTCTGGGCAACCTGTGTCTCACTCACAGGGAAGAAGAAGAAGAAGTAAACAAATAATAAAATATGCAGTTGGAAATGAGAAGAACAAGGGACAGAAATAAAGAGTAGCAGCACTAACCTGGTAGTTATTAAGGTGGCATGCTTGGGATGTGACTTGGCAGGAGGTTTTGTGGCTCAGGTCTGTAGGAATTGTTCCCTTAGAGCTGCTTTAGGTAAGATGCAAGAAGGAGAGAGAAAAAAGTCCAGAATGGGGAGGGAAGATGAAATTTACAAAAACGTCTGTTTCACAGGAGAGTGAGAGCTACTCCTGACTAAGATAAACTTCTTGATTTTGTACCAACACTACATTTGTTAGGATTAAGTGCTCTGAAAACATTCCTGAGGCACAGCTTTCCAAACCAGCAGGCTGCTGCAGGGAGCAGGAGCAGCTCATTCCTCTCTGGAGCTCCAGTACTGATGGGTGAGACCCTCCAGCTGGATCAACAACACCTGAACCTGACTGGGAGCAAACTGGTGCTGAGTCCAGCCTGCCTTCAGCAGTGTTGGAAAGTGAAATGAAAGAACTTTTTTTTTTTTTTTTTAAGACTAATTTTCTTTAAGAAAAAAGTTGAAGAAGTGACAAAAAGACCAGAAGCCAGGTTTTGTCCTGTATAAAAAATGTGGTTGATAACTACAAGTTAACAACATTGTAAATTCTGGTGTCCCCAATATAAGAAGGACATGGAAGTGTTGGAGCAAGTCCAGAGGAGGGCCAAGAAGTTGCTGAGGGGACCAGAGCAGCCATGGGGGACCGTGGAGCTTGAGAAAGCTGGGGCTGTTCAGTCTGGAGAGGAGGAGGTTGTGTGGAGACCTTACAGCACCTTGGAGTATCCGAAGGGGCTGTAGGAAATCCAGAGTGGGATTCTTCATCGGGAACTGTAGTGACAGGACAGTGAGTGATGGATTCAAAGTGAAAGAGGGGAAATTTAGGTTAAAAATACAGAGAAATTTGCCCCTGTGAGGGTGATGAGGCCCTGGCACAGGTGCCCAGAGAAGCTGTGGCTGCCCCTGGATCCCTGGAAGTGTCCAAGGCCAGCTTGGAAGGGGCTTGGGGCAACCTGGGCTGGTGGAAGGTGTCCCTGCCTATGGCAGGGGGGTGGAACAAGATGGTCTTTAAGGTCCCTTCCAACCCAAACCCTTCCATGATGATTCTAAGTTATTGTATTATAACTTCGTATTATCTTAGAGGAATCCATCATAAATCTAAATATATCCCGGGGTGATAACACTGTTCTGTCAAGTCTTTGGTTGGGCAGGCTCAGCACTCTGCAGCTGTAAATGAATTTTGTATCAGGTTTCTGGATAAGAGATCTACATTTCAGTTTTCTCATGGTTTCCTCAGCATCACACACGAGCCACTGAGTGAGCAGTGATATCTGGTTCCAGGCAGTGGTTGATACAGAAAGGCATTCGTGAATGTTTCCAAACACTGGGATAGGTTGAAGTCATATTTATACAACAGAAGATCAGTTGCTCTGGGGAAATGAACTGTTGTGACCATCAGGTACCAGTGGAACTGGTTGGAAGGCAGGGGTTTTTTTTTGTGTTCCTTGTGTTCTGAATCATTTTTTGTTTTGGCATGGAACGAGCAGGTGAATTTTAAAATTGCCAGCAAAATGCAGTGTGTTTCCCCTAGCAGGACTATCCCTTCTCCCCCCACACACATTTTATTGTTTCAGATGTCTTGTGCTGTCATCAGACAAAGCATTTTGACTTTGTAAGGGGCAGGAAGAAAGCTTTTCCATAGTTGTTCGTTGAGTGTGTGGGAAAAGCACACCTTTCCTTGAAGTACTTTAACTCTGCTGAATCAGCATTTTCTGATAGCCAGGCTTTTTTGTTTTTTTTTTTTTTTTTCCCTCCTCTGGAATATTTTTTGTCTAGCTGTGCTTTTCAGCCACATCACCCCCTGCATTAGTATTCTAGTACAGAGAACAGTGGAGAGACATTTTCAACGTTGCAGCAGAGACTGCCCAACTTTCCAGGCTTCTTAAGTAATGAGAATTACTCAGTTAAGTGAAGCTGAATCCTGTAACATTAAGAACATCTCACAGGGATTGCATTTGAGAGGTGAGGAAAACAGGAGATTTTGTAGTTGTACAAAAGAATTTCTGTATTGAGAGTAGTTAAAAGATATTTTTGTAGATACTCCAATCTGCTGTTATTACTGGTGTTACAGTTGTTATTATGTGACATTTCTTTCTCCTCTGGACTTGTCCTTTTCTTTGAAGCTTTGTATTAAAAAAACCCAAAAAACCCCAACAAGCATATGTTATGATATGCTTAATGCAGACAAGAATATTCAAATGGAAGGCAGTTTGAATGTAAGTGGAACTTAAATCCTGAATACAAAAAGTGGAAGTGGTTAAGGTCAGGGGAGGCTCTCAGTTGCCCAGGTGACTTCTGCAAATGGGGCTTAAGCTTTTAAGTTACTTAAAGCTTCTAAATGGATTATTCACTTTGCCCTTTTCTACAGCTAATCAACCTTAATTTTTAATGCGCTGTTATTTACTAACAAAACCCACTCTTCCATATTCCACTGAATCTCTTTTTGTGGCAGTTCTCCATTAAAGCCCATTCAGCACAGCAGGAGCAGCTGAATCTCTCAGTTCTCTCAGTTGTGCTTGTGAGGAAAGGATCAATTGGAAATATTCCTTATGTTTTAAATACAGAAACTGTGCCCATCCTGTGCAGAGCTGACAAAACCACTTTTATCAGTTCTCTGTGTCTTTTCAGACATCAAAAGAAACTCCAAAATGCTTCTTCCTAGAGATTCAACTTTCAAGTTAGACTGTGGAGTAAAGCACTTAAAAAATGGAGTAAAATTTTGGTAAGCACTGGTTTTAGTTCTGTTGTAGTGTCATCATGTCAGTAGCAATAGTTGTATCCTTTCCAGTGGATCCTCACTAAGGAAAAAGAATAAACTCTTTCAAAAAGAGGCATAAGAATTATTAGCAAACAGATAATCTGAGGCAGATGTTTTCATGTAGTTAGGTATTTTTTTCTCCTTTGCTACTTCTAGAAAAACATTTTGTTGTTTGCTTCTTGGGACAGTGAAATTTCTTCTTCAGGGCTGTTCAGTAACTTCTAAACTAATTCGAAGAGTTCTGTAAATTAATAGTTTTAAATAAATGAATGAATGTAAATCAACAGAGAATAGGTGTGATGTCCTCTATCATTAAATATTAACCTTCTTGAATGTTACTATCAGGTCTTTCTTCCAGATATAAAATTACCAGCTGTGATAAGTTACTCATGGTTAGTTCTTCATGATATTTATGGAGAAATTTTGAATATAGAACCCAAATAGTGTTTTTTTCTTTGGCACCTCTGTAAAAAATCATATGATGAAAATAGTTATTTCATTTTTTAGAAAAATAGAACAGGATTGATTCTAACATTTTTTTTTTTTTATTGTGACAGAATATTTAAGCAAAATTGTGTCATCTGTGCTTGGTTTTGATAGAGAATTTATCAAAGTGCTTCATAAATGGTTGTCCCATGATTACAAATGTTGACTGTTCAGGTAGGAGACTGTACAGGCTTATAAGGAAAGGTATAAAATAGCTAACAACTAAAATATGAAGTGAGAAATATCCAGGGTAAGCAGGAGAATAGTTCTTCCACTTGTAGAATATAGAAAAGCTGCTTAATTTAATTCTTGCAATTAAAATCCACAGGTGACTCTTTAAAATGAAGTTATAGAATAGCTAAGAAACAACTTCCATAGAAGTTCCATTTATTACCTTTTTTTTTATTTTCTCTCCTGAATGGGGTCAAAGTGGGAGAGATTCATATATTTCTATTGCAGCATATGAACTCCTTTCTAATTCTTGTGCAGATAGTCTTCAGTGCTTACTATAATCAAGTCAGAAATGCAAATTCAGAATTACAGCTGCTTAGTCTAATTTTAAACGTCTCTATTATCTCCGTCATCTCCATTCCCAGTGCTTGGATCCTCCGCAGAAATACTTCTAAGAACAAGAAATCGTCAGGAAGCCTGTGAATGGAGAAGGATGAGGTGGTGTAGGGAGGGAATCAGGGTAAGGACAAACTCTGACAAATGTCCTGCCTGGCTGGGAGTGCTGCTGGGAGGCTGCAGGGTTTGCAGAGCTCTTGCTTGGCTTACGTGGGTGGCCCATGCTCCCCCTAAAATCCAAGCTGAATTTCATTCAGCCTGTTTTGGACTCTTGGCCTTGCTAAGTATTGTTTCTGGGTCACATCTGATATCTAGCAAGAACAGGAAGGTGAAAAAAGGAAAGAGAAGAGCTGTTTCTGTCCTATGATTTAATTTTCCTTACATGGCTTAGGGAGAATTCCGTGCGTGGCTAAGGCAGCAAACTGAATCCCTCGATGTGTTAATTTGCTCTCGCACACTAATTGCATCCTTGAACAAAGTTTTTTTTTCCTTTTCATACTCAAATTCCAGTCCTTGCATTCAGGCCTGAGCCCAGGGGATGCAGGTGAGTGTAGAGAAAGTGCTCAGGTGCTTTCTAGGTGCTAAAGAGCAGTGGGGACACAAGTCCTGGGCAGGATTGTCTTCTACTCATGCAGTGTTTGGGTGAAAACCAGCATCAAATCTTATACACATTTTATCATTCTCTGTATGCTTTCCTCACCTTATGAATAACTTAAGTGCATTTCCAGAGCATTTTCTGCAAATACTTTATGGTTTGACTTGTTCTAATTTTGCACTTACTACCAACTGTATTTTGTTTACGAATTCAGCCTAAGAACTAGAAAATCTGGGATATCCTTGTTTAGGTATTTACCTTCATTTGGCTGGGTAAGAAACAACATTTTATTATTGTTTTTAATTATATTTAATATATTTAATTACAATTTCCTTAATGTGATCAGTGAAACCCATCACCTTGCTTCTTGTGGAGTCTTCTTGGAACAGCAGGCAAAGATATTGAATGGTCCCAGGTGATCTCAAATGCTTCAGCACAACCTAATTTACATGACAGTAGTATGGAAGCATACATTTTGTGCAAACATAGCCAAAAAGCCTTCAGAATTAATGTCTTGAAGTAGTTGAGAAAGCTGAGTGACTGTAGTAGCCATGGTAACTTTTTTCCCTTTTGCTTTTAAGTAGAAACCTTGCTGATTACAAGGCTCCGTGTGAGCCTTTAGCTGGGATCTGCTCAGCAAACTACAAATGTGGTGGCAGCAAAGGAAAAATCCCAGAGAACTGGACAGATTGAACACAGGGAGAGCAGTGTGGATTGGATGCAAAAATAGTAGGCTTGCAAACACAATTAGGTTGAGAGCTCTAATTGTGGCAGAGATGCTTTTTTGGAGGCTCCACACTCCCATGTTCTCCTTTTTTTGCTGCTAGTTTTAGAACTGTTTTGGCTTGACATGTGCTGAAGCTGCACATCCCCTTTAGCTCAGATGCTGCCAGACACGGACTTTGGACTGACAGATCCTTGCAAACTTGGTTGCATCCTAAGGGTGGAGTCAGCTTAACTTTATTTTAATTGTTTTATGGCTTTTGGGTTCATGAGAATGATGCTGAGATGCACTGACAACATGAGTGTGTTCAGGTCTCTTGTCAGCTTAATGAGTTTATTTTTGCTGGGTGGTTGACAGTCAGCCAAAAGAAACAAAAAAACCAATTACATAGCCCAAGAACAGCTTCTTGGCTGGTTTATCATAAAAAGATCAGTCAGGAGGAAGAGGAAACACTAGAGATGGATATTTTGAATATTTTTTTTCTTTTAACCAGTTTTCATAATGGTATAAAAATGGGGATCTCTTAATTTTGCTCTCTCTGCACCATAAAAACATTAGAGGTGTTGTGAGGTCTGTTTGGTTGCCACTCTATCCAGGAGAAATGTTTGTGCCATGCTTGGGGTGCTGCAGGATTTCTGATGTCTAAAGCTTTTCCTGGTCAACCCTTGGGAGATAATCCACAGTAATGAAATATTTCTTTACAGAGGAGCAGAGTGAGATGGCTGTGTAATGATTAGGACGTGGGTGGATCAGAGGAATCAATGTTGGGTTACACAAAAGGAACCTTTAAGGCAGGACTGAAAACCACATCCCCCCGGGAAATACCGTAGGAAGTTTATCAAGGGCAAGTCCTGCATTCTGCACCTGGGATGGGACAATGCTGGAGGTGTGGACAGACTGGGAAATGATATCCAGCTCAGGATATTCTGTGATTCTATAAAATAAGACTTTGGAGGTTAAGCACCTCAGGTGTGCTTGAAATTACTGCTGAGAATTGCACAGATTGATTGTATCTCCCAAAATTTTGAGTGACCTTCTACACTCACCCCTTGGCCGAGCTGGTTGGTATGTTTCTCTTTCTTTGCTGCTTTTCATTAATAAGTTGTTTTTCATAGAGGTGAAAGCAAGATCGTGTAAATGAGGAAAGAATTTTGAAATCGCTCTTTAAAAAAAATGTGTTTTTAATAATTTCCCCTTAACTTTAATTGGAAATTGGAATGGAAGTCACCTCTGGGCCATTGCAGCTGGGGTATGGGAAATGCAGGCAAAGCACAGCTGCTGTGGCACAGGTACATCACAGGAGGACTTTTAACAGCTTCAAGTACTTAGAGGTCCTTTTATTAAGAGGAAAGTATGTAAATACAAAAAAAAAGAGTAAGTGATGTGTCTGAGCAGGTAAGCCTCCTTTATGCATTAAAATAAAACTAAAGCCCCCATATTGAATCTAAACTCTGCTCTTCACTTAATCCTTCTTTTGCAGGAAATTTAGTTTCTTGAGTCTGAAATCCATTTCTCCAATTCCAAGAAGTGGGCAAAACATGAGGGAGACTTAATAAGGACTGAGTAGAAAGATTTATTTTACCAGGAGCCTCTTTCAGCATTGCAGATGGTTTCTGGCTGTCTTGTCTAAGGGACTAGTTTGGGTATTCAGATTATGCAAGATTAAATCCTTGATCCTCTGAAATTAATTACAGAATTTTCATCAGTGTTGTAAAGCTCTTGCCCAACACTTTTGGAGCTGGTTCTGCCTTTGGCTGTGGATTTTGTGTCTGTGTCTTTTAAGTGTAGCTGGAGCCTGTCCTGTGTGCTGTTACAGTAATACATAAATTGCTTCTATCGCTGGAAAATTCAAATGTTTTTCTGTGTTACCTTATAGAGTAGTTGTGAGCACTGATTGTGTCTGTTACATGCTTCAGAAAGCAAATGATTTATGTGTGCAGGATGTTTTTTACCATTTTAACATTAAAAAAAAAATTTTAGGTGTCTGGTACATCAATTCTTTGCATCTGATTTCTGAGCTGCTGCAGATACACAATACATACTGTTCAATCTTTCATTTTAATAAGCTATTTTTTGGTGTTGTTGATTTTATCTAAAGACTGCTTTTCCTCTGAAGTGAGAAGCTTCTTTTGTCATGTTGGGCCAGTAGAAGAAAACATTACAGGTGGATTGAGTTTCCTAAATACAACAGAGAGACCTTGCAGTGTTCAGCTTTGCTCTCCACTCAGGGCATGGGTCTCGTGCAGGTCTGACTCTGTGCAATATTCTGGGTTATAATTCAGTGCCAGGAACAAACCCAGCCACACCAAAGCACTGAGGTACTTGGTAATAAGTTTCACTGTATTTCCCCCCAAAGGTGCTGATGTGGGGGGAAAGATGCCCTGGGAGGAAGCACAATTTAGGGGCAGTGTTTAGTGTGGTGGGGTACATGAAAGGATGGTGAAATTTCATAGAACTGGTATTTCAGAGGAAAAGTTGGCAAAGTGGAAATAGAATTTCAAATGTCTTAAGCTGTAGGTATTACAGACATGTCTGCCTTAAATTCTGTGTGATGAATCTGAATCAACTCTGGGCCTGTGTTTCTAAACACAGAGTACTGTGGGAAACTTCACAAGGAGAGATGCAAGACCTGTCAAGGGCAGTGATCACAGTCACTGTGTTGGAAAGGTTTCATTATCTGTTTTTCCAAGGAAATTTGTGTGTCTGAAGAAAAACTGTTATGTTTTCATTTTTGGATCCCACTAAATAAAATAGATGGGTTTGGTGGAGGTGTGTAATCACTTGGATTTCTTCTGTGCCAGCAGTGATACCATACCCCATATACAGTCCTTGCACGTGTTTAATCACCATTAAAGGTGGTGTTGGGTTTTTAGCCATATTTATCAAGGTTCTCTCTCAGGAAAATGCAAAGCAAAAACTCACCACTACCTTTTACTGAAAGGCAAACCCCTTTAAAAACCCCTGTCCATGGCAGGAGATTTGGAACTCGATGTTCTTTAAAGGCTCCTTCCAACCCAAACCAATGTGTGATTCTGTGATCCTGGGATTTTATTCTTTTAAAGAAAGAATTTTGTTGAGAGTCATTCCAAAAATTCAACCTCAACTTCAGACCAAAAAAGTGTATGTCTATATATTTCTAAATAATGGAGTGCAAATTATGTGTCAGTAGTATTTTTAGAGATAAAACCATTGGAATATGTTAAAATTGAGTTTGCACAATATTTTGAAAAATCTGTAAAATAGGAAATGTTGTTATGATAAATCATTGTGCTTCAGATGATTTCCAGATATCTTATGTGTTAAAGTAAAGAGCACTCCCCATGCTGAATTAGTTTTTGCCAAGTTAGGTTCTTATGCCAAAGGAAAAATTAATTTTTAAGAGCTGCATTTCTATGAACGTTGTTACAAAATGCAATCATTGTAGTGAGGCCTCAGTAAAATGCAGTCTGTTATTCCTTGTGTTTTATTTCAAGCCACTGAATGTAGGGAGCTGCTTTTTTGTTCCACACTGGATCAGAGTTGCTGCAGTCCAATGTTTTCTGTCTTGGTGCTATTTTTGTTGCTGCTGTTTGTGTTGAAGGCTTGTGATTTCATTAACAGTTATTTTAAAACCTGAACAACCTGACAGAGGGCTAAATAGAGCATAATTCTGTTTCCCATGTAGATAAGCTCAACAACACATGAATAAAAATCAGGTTGGCCTCTCCTCCACGCTTCACAAGTCCCCCACGTGGCTTTGGGAGCCTTTGGGAAATGGGCCATGTTATCTTTAATTTTTTAAATAATTAACATTACTTTAATCCAAAGTGTATTTCTAGATGAATTTGTGAATAACAACACTTGTGGTTGTTAAGTCTCCTTTTTTTCTGGCTGCTTTTGTCTGTTTCTGGCATGGAGGAGTGGGACCTTCCCTGGGTGGGAAGCCCTGCATTGAGTAAAGGAGTTAAATGATTTTCCCAGCCTTTGAACCTATGCTAGGTTGTGAGATCCTTTGAAACCCCAAAATTATATCTTATATGATAATTGTACCTGCACAAGTCATCCTGAGAGTCTTTGTCACTCAGAGTGTCACAATACAGGCTTGTGTTCGTCCTTAGAATTAAGAAACTGATTAAATTACACAGGCTATCCTGATCCTTCTTTTTCTGGCCTTCAGAATCTGGTTTGTGGTGGTGAATTCAACATCTGCCCCTGAAGTTTCAACCAGAGGTGCTTGTTCTACAACACCAACTTTGTTTTTTTGAGTTTATCACTGTGACATTTGTCCCTTCTCCACATTGGGTTCCATGCTCTAATACTTGTATTCATTTGGTGTGATTTGCTCAATATAAGAAAACAAGCCCGTGTTACATGTATTTTTAAGTGAAGAGAAAAAAATTACTTTCTCTGGAATGATGACAATGAGCTGTTTATTACCACAAGCTGTGCGTTTTATTTTCTTTTACTTAGAAAGAAGTGATTTGTCTGAATTTCTGGAGTGGTTTTTAAGTGAATAATGATATAAGAGCCTTCTTACTTGAGGCTTCTTATAAATGTAGTTATTTATATGAGGAGAAATTGTTCAAGCATGGATTATTTATGCGGAGGAGAAAACTGGCTCTGGATTGGTAAAATTTTTCTTTTCCATCTGCTCCAAACGAATTTGTTTTCTCTGTGAGCAATGAGTGCTTGCTTGCAACTTCGTTTTAGATACTTTGGAACTCCTTTTAGTACTTCCCTTAATAATGTGGTCCAATTCCAGCCTCACCTTTTGTTCTTCCAGGCAAACTTTGTTCTCTCATGGCTTCAAAGAAGTGTTGTGGCCTTTCCCTGTTCACTCTTAGCAGACCTGGTTTCATCAGGCCTTTAAAAAGTGGAATCACATTTTTTCTCCTTTGGCCAGGTGATATTTTTTCCTCGACAACAATTAAGATTAATTGCACTTAGCCCCCACCCCCTTTTGATGTCACTTTTCATGGCCAGTCCCTTCCTAAGATGGCATAATCTATGCCTGGAACCTGAGGGAACTGTGATGTCAATTTACCCACCAGATTGTTTCAAAATGGGTAATTCTGCCACTGGAATGTGCAGTTGTTGGTTAAAAGAGCATCCAAGCAGCCTTCCTAAAGGATTGTTAATTATTGACAGTAAAGAGGGACGTGGAGGGGTTTATATCAATAAAAATCTCTCCTACCTACAGCCAAGAATGACCTAATTTATATTTTTTTTAGGTACACCAGCAGGATCTGTCTGTAAACAGTTTCTAAGCAACAGCTCCCTGTCCTCTAGAAAGAATGTCACATTTTATCCCTGACTCCTGGGTTTTACAGCCCTTCTGCCCAAATCTGCCCTGGTTTAGGGGGAGGTTGAAGGAGCTCTTCAGCTCCTCTTTTGTAGTACCAGCACCTAGGGCTTGCTGAGGTGATGAAAATTAAATCACTGTCTCCTTTAGTGCAGCTTTGCTGTCACAGGCCAGCACTGTGAATTATTTCTGTGCAGCTTCATAAACATTCTGTAATGATCAAAGAGCCCATATTTCTACTTCCATTTAAATCCAGGAGGTGACAAACCAGAAACACCCAGGTAATTTTTTTTTCTTTAAATGATTACATGGTTTGAACTAGTTTTAAAGGGAAAAGTGAGTTTTTCCCACAGCACACCAGATCTCTATTTTTATTAAGACCTGTGTAGCATCTGTGCCAGACTGGGGAAATTCAAAGGTAAAGAAAAAAGAGAGCCCTTTGTCATCAGGTTTTTATTAATCCATCCCTGGAAGTAAACGTTTAATTTGTTGAAGATTTGGGAGGAAGAAGAGTAACAACCTCCTCAGTTAGCAGAGGATGGTGACACCTACAGAAATGTTTTGTTCATTTTACTTGGTTATTTTTGATTTGCTCTGTTCTCTGCTACTGTTACATAGTATTTCAGTTTGAAGAATGGTCTTGCTGCTTTTATTAACAGAGAAGGCCCGTGGATGTTGGAACTGTTTGGATTTGAGTAATGGTTATGATTGATAATGCAGGCTGTAGCCTATGGCCTGATTTAAAGGAATTGCAGAGTTGATTTCTTCTCTAGATGAGGTAAAATGATAGGTCTTGTGTTTGAGAAAAACAGAGCTCTCTGTATGTTTCCTCTGCTATTGTGAGGAGCTGTCTAGTTTCTTACAACTCTCTTTGATTTCAAATCAAACAAAGGAAATAGAGATTTCTGCCACATACAGAATGGAGAGTGAAAAAGCAATGGAGGCACTTTCCTGGCTTGCGTTAAGAAATAAAAATGAGTAGACGGAATTCTGAGAGGGAGGTTAGGTGTTATGATGTACAAGTGGAAAGCACAAGAAGAAAAGAAGTTTTAGAATGCCTGTCTGTTTAAAACTTAACATCAAAGTCAAAAAAATCTGGAGTTAGAAGATGGATGAAACAGGAGCTTTTGAAGAACTTTTTATGAAAAGGGCAATAAAACTAAGATTTGTGATGTTCTTACTCTTTAGGGGCTGCTAGGGTGGCTTCCTGTCAAATACCATAAAAACAGGCTGATGAAAGACCGAGAGTAAATTCTGGTTTTTACTGTTTTCAGCGTTCTCGCCTTCTCCATTACATTTTGACCAAGAGTAATGTATCATCATAAAATTCAGACTGAAAGTGAGCTTTTGGGGCTTTGTGCTTTTCTGTTCATTTCTTAGGTAAAGAAAATGGTAATCTCAGGCAATCCCTACCAATATTTGGCTGATATTTCCCTCTAGCTTTGGGCCAAATTTATCTGATTATATGTCTTTCATGTAGAATAATTCTTCATTATTATCATTATTTCGCTGTTGTTCTGTGAGACATGGATAAATCCCACTGAAAGAATGTCTCTGTTACTTAAATATTCCACTGTATAATAAATATTCTTTTCTGTACAAGGCAAATTCTTGCATCTTTGCAAGCTCTGGGTTTATAGAAAGAACCTTCCTTTTCATAAGCAAGCTATTGTAGCTTTGTTTCCTGCATATATTAACAAAATGTTTGAAGATTGAAGGGAGTGAACATGCAATGAGTCATCTTGTGTGGAGAATAAAACCTGATAGATTTGTGAATGAAATCCAGCTTTGTGAAGTGGAGCGTGTAGTTTATTATTGCTGCTTTTTGGGTTTGTTTGGGTTTTTTTTTTTTTTTTTTCAGTATATTTTTGCTTTTAACAGATGTGCGAGGAAAGTTTTAATTAGACTCAGGAAGTGCTGTCTTATACATTTGTAAATCAGCAAATACTGGGATGAATTGAATTCCGTAGAACTTTAATATGGCTGGGAATATCTGCCTGAGACGTTTTGAAGAATTTTTGGAAGTGCCTCCATCGACTCTATTTCAGGAGCTTTGGTTCCTAAACCTAAACAGAAACACACGGATGCCTAAAAAGTTTGAAAGTGACCTGAACACTGAAAGTTGGATGAAGTTCCTTGACTGTTATGTGTTAGGACAAGTGTAGGATTTTAGCAGAATTGTGGGTAGCTCTGATGACATCTCTGGAATGCCAAACTGCCCAAGTCCAAGCGTGTGTTGTACAGAGATTTCTACAACCCAGAAAATGCTAAACATGCTGATCACAGGGAAAGTTAATAATAAAATCTGTCCTCCTTTCTGTGGTGGTGTTTGGAAACAAGAGGATATTTATGGTTTGACTGATCCCTGGATATTCCAGCCAGCCTCTAAGAACCAGCTGTTTATGGGCTCAAGAGTTTCAGGGCAGCAACTGGACCAGAGTTTTTAATTGAGGACAGATATGTTATTGTTTCATAATGTTCCCTTCACCTTTGAAACATCCTGCTGCTATTGCTTCCATGAAGCTGAGGGGAGAAATCTTGCCTCTTTGATGCTTTGAAATCTGATGAATGAATAATTAGAGGTGCATTTAAGTTGTTGTGTAGTAGGAACTGTTGTGAGTTCTGTTCATCTCTGTGCCATCTGTCTTCACACAGATTTCTGGCATGGTTTGGGTTGAAAGGGACCTTAAAGATCACCCAGTTCCCATCCCTTGCCAAGGGCAGGGATACTTACCACATTCCCAGGTTTCTCCAAGCCCCATCCAACCTGCCCTTGGACACTTCCAGGGATGAGGTGTGGTTTAATCATATTTCTTCTCTGTGATGTATTTAAAAATTGAATAATGAGGTGTTTGTAGACTCTCTTCATATGGAAAGAGTTCCATTCTCCTGTTGTGGGGACTCTATAGATACATCTTCTGGTTCTGCCAGACCTTTGTGGAGGTGGAAGGACATGAGGCATTAAGAATGTAGATGTGTAATAGATAATGACATACAAGTATTTTGCATTTGTTTCCTGAACAAAGCTGTGCAGAACTTCAGTTTTTCAGTGGGCTCTGGGGTCAGCTGCTATCTTTAAACCAAGCATTTTACACTTAAAGTAGATCAGCTTTTCCCCATATTATTCCCATGTTGTTCTGTTTTATGCACTGTGAAAAATGCATTTTCATCAGCCATTTTTGCCCCTGGTCACTGAGCTTGATAAGATCTGCAGTCTGAACAGGGAGATTTATGATGGACTGTTCTGCTTTATTTATTTATTCATATTAATTATTAGAAATAATCTCTCTCCACCTCCTTTTTTTCCAAAGTGGTGGCAGGATTTCTTTCTGGGGACTGGTGATATTGTAGGAATTACAGAGGGAAGATGTGAGGTTGTGTTTTACCTTCAGAAATCTCAGAATCCGATTAAATAAAGGAGTTAATTGTTTTAACTGGCAATATAATGATATTGCATGGACTGAAGTTCTGCAGTGAAGTAGGAAAAGCTCAGTGAGGATGAGGCAGAATTTGTCTGAAGACAACTTCACTGAAGTGTAGTCAGGGGTCAGGAAAGAGGAAAACTTGGTTTTGAACGAATTTGGGACTAAAACTGCTACTGTGGAAAACATCTGAAACAGCGATCACAGAAATTTTGGTTCAAAGCCTTGTAGGAGGTGGGGGAAAAAGGCAAATTCACTATGGTAGTGTTTAATCTCCAAAAAGAACTACTCATACAGGGAAATATGATTAAAAGGCAATTAAAAAGAACACTCTGGGATTTTGTTCTTGAGAAACTTCACAGAATCCTAGAATCATTTAGGTTGGAAAAGACCTGGGAAGTCATAGAATCTTACCATTTCAAGGCAGTAAGGAAAATAAATAACATTCATTAAAATAGAAAATGAGGGAAAGGCAATGAGGACTCAGGACAGCAGTGAAAGCTACTTTTAGATAAGAGAGTTTTTTAAAAAAGGTATCATAATGTGCAAGTATTCAATGCCCAAAACGTTATATATGAGGCCAAAAATAATTCTGAAAAAATGTTCAAGATGTGAAAACCAATTATGAATCTTTTTCAAATGCTTTGGAAGCAAGAAGTGTTGCAGAGAGTTGGCAGCCTGTAGAAAAGGGAGGTAGGAAAGGTAAAAGGCAAAGAGGATGAGGCCCAGAAGAGAAAACAGGGGGAGTCTGAGCATCCTTGTTGTGAAACAGCTCTGAAGAGCTTCACAGGGAAGCTTCCAGAAAAGATGGCTGAGGCTGAAGTGTTGGTTAAAGGTGTTTTAGAGGAAACAGATACAATGAGTAACATCACATCACTAAAATGGAACTGTTTTCTGGTTTATTTTCTCACCATGTGTTTGTGTTGTTCATGTTGGGTCCCACCCTTGTTCCCCTGTCTCAGATACAGCAGCTGCCTCAGGGGTCAGGTTTCATAGCACAGAGCATTGATTAGATCCTGCATTGACACTGGCTGCTTTTTGCCAGTTGTTATCACTATTTAATATATTACTTCATTTGAAAAGGTGCCAGTTTCACTTTTTTGTTTTTAAACTCTTTCATTTTCCATCATAATCGTATATGAACTCTTTGTATTCCACTGAGGTGCCCGTAATAATTTATTTACCTGATAGCTTGAAAGTTGCATTGCCTTTTTTGAGTTTATCAGAGTTCCTTTGTTTTCTTAATCTTCACAGAGATTATTTTTTCAGAGACACTGATCAAAGATTCACTATCAAGATGAAAACTGTATATGAAAAGTTCCTCTGTGGAAAAATTAATCTGATGTTAGGAAAATTGCTTTTTTTGGAGGACTGGCATTCCATTGTCAACTATTTACTTCTCACATTTCCTTTAGCCTGCATATACTATCACTTGTTAATTAATCCCCTCAGAATGCAGATTTTTATGTATTTATGCAAGACGTTGCTGTATCTTTTAATGTTGGTAAAGAAGAGAATGCATTTTCTGGTTTTCTCCTTGACTTGGGGGATTTTTAGTTCCAGTAAGAGTCAGATTAGAGAGGTGTTTTGAAGACTGAAAACCAGATTAGATTTGTTGGTTTTCTCTGTGGTCAGAGCACTGAGTGATGGTAATTGCTTGGACAGGTTGCAAACAATTCAAAATACAACTCTGCAGTTACTGGACCATTTTGTCTTGGATTTTATGTTAAATATGTCTATATATATTTTTTTTTTCTGAGTTTTCACTATTCCCTTCTGTATTGCTTCTCCAGATTCTTCTCAGATCCATTAGTGGGGAAATCAGTTTCCTTCTGAGAATAACACCATAGCATCAGTGAAAAAATGCTTTAAACTCTTTAAAATGTCCTTGCACTGAACCTCATGTAATAACTTGGAACTTTTTTTTGTGTTTGAAATTTCAGTTATTTTGAGAACAGGTAATTTTAAAAATTACCCTAAAAATTTTGAAACGGCCACTTAGAGGACGTGGCAGTGCAGAACCACAAACATCTCAGATTTATGTCATCTGACCAGATGAATCTGGCTGCTGCTTTTCCAGATGAATGAATTTTGAGGATTCTCAGTGAAATACCCAACACAGTCTCTCTCTCACTGGAGCTGTACAGCCTGTAACCATGTGTGTTTATAGACATCTCTTGGTTCAAAAAGTACAGTTGCAGAGTGATGGCTATTTTAAGGATCAAGCACTGTTCTTCAGAACTCTTTATGTAAGAGATATAGAAAAATTCCACATTTAAATGCTAATTTTTTTTTTTTTTTCTGGTGTAGGTATTTTTTCTAAGTTCTAGAGGTCAGCCAGGTTTCTTTCCTCTGTGGAGTTAGGACAAAACCAAGCTGAGCAACTTCTGCGTATTTGTCTCATACCCTGCTGCTCTCTCCTTCCCAAGAGCAGAGATTTATATCTGGAAAGCCAAATATTTTCTCTCTACTGTTTCCTAGAGTGCTTTCCCAAGACAACTGCTGTCCTACTTCTGGTGCAAATGGATACGGTCAGGGCAGTTTCTAATCCACGACAGTTCCAGATTTCTTTGAAGTCCATGGGTGTCCTGAGCATCCTCTTCCAGGCTCAGCAGAGGGGATGTTTGAACAGCTTTCTCAGCACAGCAGACTTCCCACCAACTCCACAAAGTTGCTGCGTTTCTCTCAGCTGTTTAAAATTTATGTGCTCCCAGCTTATTAGGACTGTTTTTCCTCTCCTTTCTCTGTGTTTGTGGTTCTTTCACCTTCAGTCAGTAATAGGAAATCCTGTGCAGATTGAAAAGGCTGTAGAATCCAGATGTCAGTCATTATGCTGCAGTCTTCCTTCAAATCAGTTGTTTTCAAAGGACAAGAAAATTGTTCATTATACATATATTTAATGAAATCACACTGCTCATTGAGTTTCTGCAGCTTTGCCTGGGGGTGGGAATAAAACCATGATCAATTTAAACATAGCATCAGTTTCTGTTCAGCCTTACTGTAAAAAGGATAATAAGGTTTTTATTACAGTCTTCCCTTTTCCAGAGGTTTATATCACCTACTAATTTACTCATTATAAGAACATTACATGGAAGGTTCGTGTACTAATCAAATTCCACTTGCAGAAAAATGTTCTCCAAACAGCCTTTCCACCTGCTCTGGAAGACAGGTGGTTTGCAGAAATTGCACTGAAACTTCCAGACACTTTGGTTCGGAGAGAAGGGAATGTCAGATCAGGGTTCTGATCTGGTGCAAGAGCTCCCTTGTTTCTATTCCCGTGTTTCATTTTGCCATATGAAAAAATGCTCCAAGGGCTGGAGCCCCTCTGCTCTGGAACCAGGCTGGGAGAGCTGGGGGTGTTCACCTGGAGAGGAGAAGAATCCAGGGGAAATCTCAGAGCCCCTTGCAGGGTGGGAAGGTGCTCCAGGGGAGCTGGAGAGGGACTGGGGACAAGGCATGGAGGGGCAAGACAGAGGGAAAAGCTTCCCACTGCCAGAGGGCAGGAATGGATGGGATTTTAGGCCCTGTAAGGGTGGGGAGGCCCTGGCATGGGTTTCCTGGAAAAGCTGTGGCTGCCCCTGGATGCCTGGAAGTGTCCAAGGTGAGGTTGGACAGGGTTTGGAGCTGCCTGGGCTGGCAGAAGGTGTCCCTGCCCATGACAGGGGGTGGAGCTGAATGTTCTTTAGGGTCCTTTCCATCCCAAACCAGCCTGTCATTCCGTGAACATTATATCAGCACTTCCAAATGGAATTTATGTTTCAAGGAAAAAGAGGGAGTTGGAAAACAAGAGAACTTCACCTTGTTGTCATGTGGGTAGTGATGGTTTCTGTAATGGTTTTTATGACTCCCTGAGAGAGAAGGGAGGCTGGGGTGTCACTTACTGCAGTACCTTTGGTTTTGAGTCTTGGGCAGCATTTCCATTCTCTTTGTGCCAAGTGCAGTGTAAATACCTGGCAAAACCAGACTCAGCCCCTCTGTTCCAAGTGAAAGCTGGATTTTTTCAGATGTGCAAATGGCAGAGTTTCAATCAGTCACCAAGGTAAGGGTCAGTGATAATAACCCATCGCAGTCCCAACCACTGCTGAGTTTCCTTCCATGGTACAACCAAGTCAAGCTCTGGGAGGAGGTGAGAGGAAGCAATAAGGGAACAACGTTTGGAAGAGTTTCCTTGCAGGTGTCAAGCCCAGCCTTTGAGAGCGTGCAGCATTACCTGTTAACAGTTTAGTCTGCTGCTTTATGGGGTGTTTGGAGCTGAACTCGATGTCCTGTTGCAGAAAGCTTATTTTCACTAATTCCTTAGCTCCAGGGCTAAGTCAAGCAGCGCTGTAGATGATTCTCATTCTGTGCCAGCTCCTGAGCTGTGCTCTGTCATTTGTGCACAGCTGATGCGCGCTAAATTAACTTTCATTTTAGAAATACTTATTCCAAACCTGGAATTTTTTTTTTTTCTTCTTGGTTTCACTCAGTTCGTTCTGCACCTGAACAAGTCCTTGTATGAGAAGAACTGGGAGCAGAGCATGTGGATAGGAAGGAGTGGTGATGAGCAGGTGGATGCTGCTGAAACCATCAGTGCTGCAGGAGGGAAGGCTCATTAAACTGCAGCCCAGTGGGTGTCTGAGTGAAGTTTTGAAATGCTGTAAAAGTAAGGTGAGCAGAGTGATGCAGAGAGGTGATTTAGTTCGTGGAAGAAGTTTGAGGAAGCACTGACTTTACAAAAAACTGAAGTACCTTTGTAGTAGTTTTCTGAGTGCATGTGATGGAATAAGATTGCTGTTAACAGAGTGTGCAGACAGTGAGGTGCAGGATGATAACATCAGGAAGAGGAGGGGGGGAAGCATAGCTGCAGGTACATGGATGAGTCAGAATGTCACAAGAGTAATATCTTGGAAGATTTAGGTGTAGGTTGGATTGGACAACATAAGACGAAATCCAAAAATAATGCTTGTATAAGAGGACAGAGAGATAATAATTTCATTTTTTACTGGGAGTATGATTCTTTAGATGGGAGGTTTAGAGGCCACATGACTTCCTTCTGTACCTCTTGTTTCTTGGTAACTGCTCTAAGAGCTGAGTATCCAAACTGAATGCACCATGGCAGTTCTGTTGCTCTCCACATGACCTTTAAAACCTTTTAGTCATTCCTTTCCACACTATTCCCCCTCCTTTCAAAAGTGGTTAGTTTTGGTCTTTCTTTTTTGTTTTACTTTAGATTTTTTTTGGTACTGCATCAATTTTCATGAATGATCCCCAATTTACCAAATAACTCAGATTTTGCAGCTGAACTATTTTCAGTGTTCCCTTTATCCATGTGGTGATTGCAATTTCCATCACTTTATCTGTTTGTTTGTTCTTTTTTGTTTTGTTTTTTTTTTTTTTTTTTTGTTTTTTTTTTCTTTTCTAATTCTTTCTTCTGTAGAAAATATAAGATGCTTGGGAAAATATTTTATTGCAAGTAATGGACAGCCAGCCTGAACAAGCTGAAAATCTTTCTTCTGAAAAATCTTAGCAACATTTAAGCTGATTTTCTGCAGGCAGGTGGATTGTTTCAGGAAGATCTTTGTGCTTGTTACAGGTAGTTAAAGGATTTGATTTGGACAGTGCTTGTTTGTCCTGGTGAAAGAAAGGTAAAGCAGTAAAACATTATTTGGAGAGGTTATTTTGGTCACCTGAATGTTGATGGGTTTGCCTGTTGTTCCACATTTAACTTGGGGGTGCAGATATTCTTACATCTCATTTCTGTTTTTTTGTAGCAGTGAACACAGTTGTATTGATTTGGGGGAGGGTAAATACTGGATGAATATGCTCTATATTGATACTTTGGAACAAGTGAAAATTTACTGAACAGCTTTCTACAAGTTACCTGCAAGGCTAAATATTCTTTCTGCGTGGATTAAGGCTGAAGTAATAAGAAAATCACAGTCTGAATGGAGATGTATGTAAACACAAATTGTTAATTTCAGTGTTTCACTTCAGTTCTTTATTGCTGCATTCAGAGTGTTAGTCAAAAGCTGGACAAAAATAACAATCATCATAAAATCTATTAATTTCTGCCCTCATGGATACTTCTGAAGAAACTCTAAGTTATACATGGGAGTTGGTGCAGCAAATCATGAGGTGAAACATACTATGCTAATACTTGATATTAAACCCTCTCCCTCCCTTAATCTGGGATGCCCTAGGTGTAATTTCAGGAAAGATTTCAAGCAGAACATGCTTGTATGATGGGAACTTAGACTTGTTGCAGAAATTTAACAAAGGTAGAATAAAATCCTAAACAGGGCTGAAAATGCCTCTGCAGTCAAAATTTGTGTTTTAAAAAAATAACATCGTTTAGAATAATTATATAAATTAGCAAATTTAAAAGAGTTAGTTTTCCATTTAAAGGGCAAAAAAGTATAGTCAAGCTCTTCCAAGGTGCAGTTGTGCTATTAAAAACTTTCCTCAAACACTTTAAAAGTCAAAAGTGTGCTCATGATTTACAACAAATAAGCAAATTACAAAAAAGCTAGGGAGACAATTTGCATAACATTGTTTTAAGCTTCTCTCTTTATAAAAGAAATAGTTATTGGGTTGAAAAGAACTGCTGATTTGCCTAAATGCTGAATTTCCCGTTTGTACAGCAAACTTTATGTGGCATGAAATCTTAAATGATTGAGAAATCTCATCTGGGACCTGCAAAGGCAAAGCTGGAATAAAAAGACAGTTCTAGAGACAGTGATTTCTTGATTTCCTTCATGGAATTATAGAACTGTTAAGGTTGGTAAAGACCTCTGAGATCATCGAGGCCAACCATGGATTTGATGGCAAATTCCTGGTGAATTTGGACTGTGGGGCTGACGAAGGAAAAGCCTGGGCCTGTTATTCCATACAACAAATCAGATGTATTGCATCATATGTATTTTTTTTTTAATTTGGAATTTAAGAAAAAGGGGTTGTTTGGGTTTTGTTTTTTTTTGTTCGGTTTTTTTTTCCTTTTCCCCTCTTTTTGTTACAATAGATCCCTCTAAACCTTTAGAGTAATAGCACTTAATGTAGCCAGGAATTCAAACCAGCAAGTTCATTAGATAAGTTCCAGTTCAGTGGCACTTGAAATTTCCTCCCAGCTCTTCCTCCACCAGTTCAGTTCTGACTGGGCCTAATAAAAATTTGTTAGTTTGCTCACACCAGAATGAAAATAAGAAATTAGAAGCTGCAGTTTGCAGTTAACCTGTTTAGCCCCAGTGTTTCACAGGCACAGTTCAGGCACCGTTTGTGGTTCACGTGCTGTTGTCCTCGAAGTGTGCAAAAGGAGCAGCTGAGGAAATGCAGCTTTTGTGGTACCTCGAGGATGAAAGGGATGTTCAAGCTACACCTGGGAAGTGGGGCAGGAGCAGAAGCCCTCCCACATCTGCAAAACAGCAAAGCACTTTTTCTGAGATGTTCAAGTAGCCTGGCCCTATATGAAGAAATGTTGGTGGGTCATTGGAATCATGGAATGATTTGGGTTGGAAGGGACCTTGCAGAACATCCAGTTCCAGCCCCTGCCATGGCAGGGATGCTTTCCACTATCCCAGGTTGTTCCAAGCCCCATCCAGCCTGGCCTTGGACACTTCCAGGGATCCAGGGGCAGCCACAGCTTCTCTGGGCTCTCTGGTTCAATGCCTCATGACCCATTTAGAAATTTGAAATTTAGAAATTTGTTCCTAAAATATAATCTAAACCTTCCCTCTTCCAGTTCGAGGCCATTCCCCCTTGTCCTGTCCCTCCTTCCCTTGTCCCCAGTCCCTCTCCAGTTCTCCTGGAGCTCCTGCAGACCCTGGAAGGGGCTCTAAGTTCTCTCTGGAGCCTTCTCTTCACCAGGCTGAATAATCCCAACTTTCCCAGCCTGTCCCTGTCACAGAGGGACTCCAGCTCTCAGGGTATCTTCTCATATCCAAAAGTCCTGGGATGGGATAAAATACGGGACAAGATGACCAGATAATTTTCACCATGATGTTGCTGTGGCAGCACTGATGGGCTGGGCTGGACAGGTTGTTACTGAGATGCCATGTGTGTAGTAAACTTGGACTGTGAATTAGAATAAAAGAAAATAATTTCAGTTACAGCTCTAATTAGATTTCTGAGCAGCACATCCAGCTGGTTCTGCTTTAAGAAAAAGAAATGGCTTGCAATATGTTTTTGGTTTTTATTTATTTGGATTAAGTTTTGGGCTATAGCCAAACCTAGATCTGTTAAATTTTGCTATTTAACTATGGATATGAAGGTGATGCTCTTTGAGAGTGTAGGTCAGGAATCTGTAAATGATGTCACAAATTCTGTTTTCGAAGAGAAATGGATGATAATTACATATTCTTTTTTTTTTTAAGTGATACTGCCATTTCCTGTCTAAAAAAATATAAAAATTAAAGTATGTACTTTCATGAGACAGCTTTTGGGAGTAATTTGCTTAATCTGCTCCTTTTTTCTTCTGTGTGTATAATTATCATCATACCATTGCCAGCATTATTTAATTTCTGTAATTATCAGTATTAAAATGAAAAGCCTTGGTTTTTTGTCAGGCATTTTAACTGATTCCTCCTCTGACAGATTTCTCTTTCCTCCTTTGGTCTGTGTATTGAAAAGATTGGCAGTTCTGTAGAGTACGGAGTTTGTAGATGCACAGTGATTTTCATATATTAAGGAAAAAAATAATTATCACTCTTTTAGTTCTGATTATTCCTGGATCATTCCAGAGTTTCAGAAGTGGGATATTTGGCACGTGGTTTATGTTACTGTGGCACATGGTTGATGGGTGCTGGGTTCAGATGCTCTGGAGTGCAACCTGCTCCAGCTCTTTTCCAACACACATATGGAAATTACAGGGGATTTGTCATTTCTACAGCGTAGAAATGTAGCTTTGAGCTGCTTTATTAAACTAGGAGATAAGGAAAATGGGGATTTGGAAATCATACGTGCCTCTTTGTTTAGTAAGAGGTGCTGAGTTAAAAAAAGTTCCAGAGGTGCTGAGTTAAAAAGAGTTCCAGGAACTGAAGGTGCTTAGGCTGAAAAGTTGGTTGGAGAATTTCTTTGAAGCAAAGTTAAAGGTTACATTTCCAATCACATTTGTCCAAGTCCAGCTCAGTTTTCCGATCTCCCAAAAAATTCCCCCACAGCTGAATCTACTGACAAAGCTGCCTGAAGGACATCATCCTCACCTCAGCATTTTAGGTCAGAGGGATTTTTCTGCTTCAGCCCTTGGAGTTGTTGAATCTCTTACTATTGGAAGTTGGATTGATCAATCCTTTTCTCCTTCCCCCAGGTTCTGCTTTAGGATTTCACTGTATTATTCCTGTTAAAATCTGTCCCCTCCTTGCTCTCTGAAACAGCAATGACCAGGGCAGTGATTGATTGTCTTGGGCACACCTTGAATGCTGTGTGCTACAAAATCCCTCCAAGGCTGACACTGAGGGGCTGGAGAGAGTCCAGGGAAGGGAATGGAACTGGGGAAGGGTCTGGAGCCCCAGGAGCAGCTGAGGGAGCTGGGAAAGGGGCTCAGCCTGGAGCAAAGGAGGCTCAGGGGGGCCCTTGTGGCTCTGCACAACTCCCTGACAGGAGGGGACAGCCAGGGGGGGTCGGGCTGTGCTCCCAGGGAACAGGGACAGGAGGAGAGGGAATGGCCTCAGGCTGGGCCAGGGGAGGGTTAGATTGGATGTTGGGAATAATTCCCCCATGGAAAAGTTATTAAGCATAGGAAGGGGCTGCCCAGGGAGGTGGTGGAGTCCCCATCCATCCAGGGAAGACCTGGACATGGCATTCAGTGCTCTGGGCTGGTCACAGGTTGGACTCCATGATCCTGCAGGCCTTTCCAACGTAAAATAATTCTGTGATTTTTGTGATTCCCATGCAAACCAACCACAATTACAGCAGGCAAAGCACTAATGTCACCCCAAGGAGCCAAACTCAGATTGACAAGGACTGAAAGTAAAGGTCAGCAGGGAGATATTTTATCCCACCTTTCCTCTGGAGGCATTATACATGAAGAAGATGCTGAACTGCCTGGTTGGAATATATTGCTCATTTTTGTCTCGGCTCCGTCTTCCAAGAAGTTCTGTTACATTTAAACTTGTTTAAATCCAGAATAGCTTCAAGTGACTGCTTTAGAGCTATATTTTAGTGTCATAAAGGTTTATTTTTCATTTTTTTGAAAGAAAGATAAACGTTGAAAATAACTATAGACACTAGCCTAGGCTGTTGAATAATGTTTGGACGGAACAGAAATAAACTGTAAACATAATTCTTTTCCTTGAGAATCTCAAAGCTTCATTTAATAGAGGTACTCTTAGGTATTTAAAGAATAATAAAGAAGTCTTGCCCTATCAGAACATGGTTATAGTGTCATTATTATTTCACTGTATCTTTCTTACCATTTCCAGATAACACACAGTGGATAAAGCTTTTTAATTTCACTTTGTTTAGATTAGTAATATTCTTGCAAACACAGACTACTTGTTTTATATTTGATATGGAACATGATAGCCCATTTGTTTGGAAGGGGATGTCACAGATACCTCTGTGCTTTTATTTTTAATTATTAGGTAGTGTAAAAGAGCACTGGAATGCCACATGCAAATCTGTGTAACATAAGCACATGCTGCTGGCAGCCACCAGTTAAATTTGAAAGGCCATCAGCACTTCTCTGGGATTTTTTTGCTGATGTTTTAAGCAGTGGAGCTGTGTCTTAAACCCTTCTTGCTCTGTTTTGCTGTGGGGTAATGTGTGATCCACAAGATCCAAAATTGAAGCCATTAGAGTGGGAAAAGACCTGTCAGGTTTTCTGGCTTATTTTTTTGGCGATGCAGGATTCTTACCCCTTAAACAATGTTTTCAAATGTGTGCCTGTTGTAATCACAAATGATCTTTTCAAAAGTTTTTTCCATGGTTTCTAAATGCAGATCACCATAGGAAAGACATCCTGTATCTCAATTTTTGTGGTTTCCTTGCTGTACTTCTCATTCATATTAAAGAATTGTGATTAGAAAAAAAATAAATCGTAGTTTGTTCCATTTTTCTCCTCATCAGTTACTTTTCTAAAGGCAAATCATTCTTCTTGATCATTGTTCTCTAAAACTAGTTGATTTACATTTAAATACAATCTGTCATTTACACTCCTAATAAAAGGGGAATAAAAGGGCCACAATATTCACATTGAAGCATTAGTTTTCATCTATCTCTCTTAAAACCAATTTATTCTAAGCATTGTATCTATGGAAAATGCTAACATTAAAATTTAAGTTAGGAGTCAATACATGACAAACTGACAGTGTTGTTATGCTCTACATTTCCTTTGTGGTCTATGTCTGCCTGCTTATGAGCTATTTAATTTCCTTTGCCTAATTTCTAATTTTTTAGAATAATTTGCATTTAAAGAGTGCTGGATAATACTATATGATAGACTTGATTTATTTATTTTTTTGGTTAAACTTCTGGATGGAAATTTTAATTAAAATACAGAAAATTGGCATTTAAATAGTTCTTATTATAAGACAGTATTTATATTCAGGATGAATGCACTATTTTTCTAGCTGTTTAAATCTGTGTAACAAATGTTACCTGTAGCTTTAGATGATTTTTACTCTTTTTTTTTTGGAATGTATATTTATTATCACATCCTTTCAATTTTAGAAGTGGGAGATTTCTGGTTATTATACTGATATTTTTTTCTTTAGATGCTGAATTGAATAGAAGAAACAAAACTTTGCAGCATTTTCAAATACCATTTAGAGCCTGAAGCTTCAATGAAGGTGTGGAATTAGACATGACATAGATGTGATATAAATTCCAAAGCTGGAACATAAATCCAGCTGTGATTTAGAGTATATGCATAGCACTAAAAAATGCAGATGGAGTTCTGACCTCGAGAGCTCCTGCAGAGAATAAAGGGCATTTTTACACTCTGCCTCTCTTTGTCTTTATTTTGCATGTGGGTAATAAATATACTGAGGATTGGCTTAAAATTTAATCTATTACTTATTAAAAACCCCCGAACCATACAATAAATTATGATTTTGAAAAGTGTTTCTGGGTAAAATTTCCAAAAGCTTGCAAAAAGGAAACTATAAAGAGGTTTTCTCTTCAGCTTCATTATGAATTGATGAACTGGCAATTTAAATCGGTTTTGCTCATTAATTTTCATGTTAGTGAGCTGAAGTTCATTGTATTGATCAGAAGTTCTAAATCTGATGTGATTAAAATCCATAAGTGCTGTAAGAGAACAAACACTGTTGTTGATCTCTGATGTGATTTCTGCTTCAAATTAACAGGATCTTGTTAATTTGATCTGATGGAAAAGATCTGGGCAGGTTTAATAACTCATCTTATAGAACAGGTGTCAAGGACACTGAGTGACACATCCTGTCTCACTGATTCTAATTTTTGAGGCTCAATTTAAGATAATATTGGTAACTTACTAACAGACACTGCCTTATAGATATAATTTGGAAATCATCTCTCAGGGTTGTGAAGCCAGGTTTCACTCCAGAGCTGTGTTGTGCAGAATTGAGGAAGGTGGAGCAAATGCTGTTGCAGCTGCCTCTCGCCCATGGGCAGATTTTTGTTTTCTGCATGTAGATATCTGAGTAAAAATGACAGACACGGCCATATTTCAGTTGCCCCTGGAGAAGTTTTGGAAACTTGCTGGGAAGCTGGAGAACAGCACATTGTTAAATCATTTTTTTTGGGCAGATTTGGAAAAGGTTTTCTTTGGTCCCGCATCTCCTCCCCACTCCTATCAGGAGTCAATGTTTCTTTCTGTTTTGTGTTATTTTTAAGTGACCTCTCTCCCTAGAGTAATCAAATGACTGCTTGATTAAAATTGGATGCTTTGCATAATCAAATAAACTTTCTGGCCTTTCTTGCTTTGATGTTTGGTTTTAGTGGAGACCTCAGTGGAGCTGCTGCTGCTGCTCCAGGTATTTGGAGGATTTGGAAGTTCTAGTGTTTAGGATTTTGTTTAATTTTGATGGGCATTAATACCTTCCTGTAATTGATAACTTTTGAGAGGTTGATGTGATTAAAGAGAACCTAAGTTGTATTTTCTATACTTAGGCTTTTCACATTCTAATTTCCTTTTTTTTTTTTTTTTTTTTCTTTATGCCATCATTTTTTATAGACCTTTCAGCGTGAATAATTTACAGGTAAAGGCCTATGGACTTTAATACATTGGGATAAATTTAGTTTTTCCGATTCTGCAATATTTTATTTTAATTTCAGTGGTTAAAGCAGCAGTGGGACACCTTGGAGAATACTCTTCTCAATGCCCTGATTTTCTCTCTGCTTTTTGTAAAGCTTCTGTGCTCCTTTCAATCAGTAATTTTGATTTTTTCTATGACTTTGTGATGTTTCTTAGGTAAACATATTACACTCTCCTTTTCTGCTTTCCACCATACCTTTTCTCTTGAAGCTTACATGAATTTTCTGTTGTGTTTATTAACACATCCCCTTTAAATGTGGGAGAACTTGCATAAGGATGAGGCAACCTAAATCAAAGGTTGAGATCTTTCTCACTTGTCTGCCCCTACCAGTACCTGTGAGGATTATTTCTGAGAGTGTAAACACACTTGTCTGTGTGCTTTTAATCAGTTAACAGTTTCTGTGGCCACTCAGTTATAAAAACACTCTTTGTCTTGGTTTTGGTTGGAGACTTCCCTTTTCCCATTAAGTGTTTCTCAGATGTTGCTGGAGCACTGGGTGCTTTGATGTCTCTGCATTTGAGTGCCATTACCTATTAATGAATTTAATAAAAAACATCATCCATCAATAACCTTTAGTGCCCTAAGCCCAGAAATTTCTTAGACTGGCTGTTATGAACTTTGAGGTAGCTTCAGTCACATTGTTTACTTATCCTCAATTATTATTTTTTCAGATGAGTCATTTGAAGTCCTACAGAATGATTAGAAAATGGCATTAACATAGTGTCTCTTGTGTTTCCAGGCACTATTTCATGTGGCATTCTGCTCTGAGTGAGGCTAATTTGGAGCTCTGTTGCCAACAGATAAAAATACTGATAAATACTGGATAAATACAGATGAATACTCTACTGTGGGCTCCTTCAGGAGACTTCAGTATTGCAGCAAAGTATGAATTTACTCAGGAATAATTACATTTTTCACATTAATCTGGTCGCTTCAACAGAAGGACAAATAGGTTATGTAAAAAGAAGCAAACAAAAAATTGCTTGTGAATGCATTCTTCTGGTTCTGATCTCCAGTCTGGTTTACCAACTTAGCTTGAATTTTCTTGTGTAAGTAAAATTATTCTTGGAATGTGCTGTCGTTCCTATATCAGGGGAGTTCCCTAGTAGGAAAAGGCAGTGAGATTTTGCACTGTTGGATAGGAATTTTCTCCTGAGAAGAGCTATCTCCCTTTTTCCTGTCAAGAAAACCAATACCAATATATTTTGTAATAGGCAAGGATATAGTCAGGTGTATCTTAAGTAAATAATCTCACTTAAATGAGTTTATTCTGGAATATCATTAATCTTGTCAGCTCTGATGTTATGAGACTAAATAGTCCATATTTTGAGACTAAGATTATAGTAAAGATTTGCACAGTAGAATCAAAATCTCTTCTGAGATGTTTGGAGATGATAGTTTGTACTTGTTCATCCAAAAGAATGATTTTACTCTACACTGTACACTCACACTACTATCTTGTTAGAAGACAGCAAAGTGTGCAAATCCCCAAAGATTTTCTCTCCAAATCTACTCCAAAGCTTAAAAAAAAAATCTAAATAGAAAAAGAAATTAAAAACCCCCCATTGCACTCAATTATTCTTTACTTCTGTATCTTTTTGCTGTGGAAAATTATGTTTTGATGTAAAAATCTGTATAAATTCTATTTTTGCATTATATCGCTGTAGATGTTTCAAATATTAAAGCAAAATCTTGCTTGTAATGTCTTTAGAATCACAGTTCCTCTAGGGATCATTCATCTGGTAAAGTTTAGTTTTTAATAATGCCCAATATTAATATTTCCACTTGAATATAGATAAAGCCAGATTTAAAAAAAAAAAAAAAAAAAGATTAAAAAAAGCCTTGGTCAAAGTCCATAAAATTTTATGGTACAAATGACTGAACTGTGTTCCTTGGAATAGTTGCTATGGAAATTCTTTTTTTTTTTTTTCCCACTGAGTTTTCGTTGTGTATGCAATGAGGCATTTAAATAACAGAAGAGATTACAGAGAAAGTTTGAAAAATAGGAGTCAACCTTTTTAGTGCAAGTACTCGGAATAATCATCACATCCTGGGTCACTTAGCACTGTCCCATCCCTTTTAGCTTTAGGGATTCTGCTCACAAATTGTCTCTCCACTTCAGAGTTAGTGGTATAATAGGAAATAGGAACATTTGGCTAAAGAGAATAAACAGGCCACATTGGATGTTGGCTTTATGATCACTGGTTTTATTTCTGACTAAGAGTAAAATTCAGTTCTGCTAAGTTTATTACACTTCATCAGCTTGATGTTATAAAGGGAACAAAAAGAATACAATTTCACCCTCCCATTTATTTGTCTTTTTGATAATGGATTTTATTTCCAAACATTTAAATGCACTGGGCTCAGTGTATGTTTGACTTAAAAACAAACTAGCAAAAATGCAATTATGATCATCAGAAGCTGTCAACAGAAAGAAGAATGTCTTTGAAATGCTGTGTTGATGGGAAAAGGTAGTTGTAGAAAAGTTTTTGAAAAGTACTGAGAGAAGAAAGAATTGGCACAAGTCTTCTGCTACATAAAATTTAGAATTATTCTCCAAAGGTTGTTAATAAAGCAATAATGCGTGTGTATAAAAAGGAAATGGGAAACTGGAAAAAAATAGCTGGATTTCAAAAACACTAGGGGTTAAATCATATTTGAGAATTTTTGGTACTTTTAAGCACCATGAAGTCATCATTAATCTTATATAATAGGAAGTCAAATCTTTAACTGATGGAAGGTAATAGAGAAAATTACTGATGGTTTCAATAAAGCAGGTTTAGAGTCTGTATCATGGTCTGTAAGGGGAGACAGAAATCCCTGCTCTTGTGAGATCCTCTTGTGTCTGACACACTCCTGAATTGCCAAGCTCCTGATGAATCCTATCACAATCTGCAGTTCTCAGGGGTCATAATTGTAGCTTAAATGTGGTGGATTGACTATAGTACCAGCAAGTATAGCCTAAAAAGAAAACTGAAGTTATTTCAAATAATCTGAAGAATGAGAATGTATGAGACTTGAGTATAGGGTTTTTCATTAGGTTCATGATAAAAAATCTGAAAAAAATCCAATTAGAATCTGGTTTGCCTTTCAGATTCATGCAGTGTGTAAGTAGTTTTTTACTTTTATTTTACCAAGGTTTTTAATGAATCTACTGAGATAGCATGACTCAAGTGAATAATAAACTGTGTGGATTGTTTCAGTTATTGGAAATAACTTCAGCATTGAGAAACTCATGAATTCAGCAATGTCAAGTGCAGGGTGCTGCACCTGGGTCAGAGCAATCCCAGGCACAAACACAGCCCAGGGGTGGCCCTGCTGGAGCAGCTCTGTGGAAAAGGACCTGAAGGAGCACTGCCAGCAGTCAGGGAGTGATCCTGCCCCTCTGCCCAGCCCTGGGAGGCACATCTGGGGTCCTGTGTCCAGCTCTGGATCCTTGGGACAGCAGGGACAGGGAGCTCCTGGAGCAGGGCCAGCGGAGGCTGCAGAGGTGATGAATGATGTCTTCTGGAGGCTGACGTGGAACAGAGACCAGCCAGAGCAAAAGGATAAAGTGGGGATTTATTAAAAGGTCTCAATGGGCACACCTGGGCAGCACAAGGGCCTGGCTACACCCAGGTGAACCCAAAATGGGCACAAAAATGGATGACCGGTCACGAGGTCTCACACTTTTATAAGTTCTGGTCCATCAGCATATTGGAGTTAATTGTCTAATTACAATAATTAATTAGTTAATTACAGCTTCAGGTTATGAAGCTCCATCCTCATTTTTTCTTCTCGCTTCACCATTGTTTTTGTTCTTGGGTCTGAAAGTTGTCCTTGGTCCCAGGCTAGAGAAGCTTGTTTTATCTATCTGCTGTGTGAAGAGAGCTTAGTAGCACTTAATATGAAACGTAAAACAATCCACTAAACCAACACAGAATCTAAAAAATATAGAAGCTAAAACTTAAAGTATCATGAAGGGATTGAAACATCTGCCTGATGAGGAAATGCTGAGGGAGCTGGGGCTGTTCAGCCTCAAGAGAAGCCCCAGCTGAGAGAGGCTCTCAGCCCTGGGTGTCCCTGCATGTCCCTGTCTGTCCCTGCATGTCCCTGTCTGTCCCTGTCTGTCCCTGTCTGTCCCTGTTGGTCCCTGTCTGTCCCTGTTGGTCCCTGGCTGTCCCTGTCCGTCCCTGTGAGCAGGGCGGGTCAGAGCAGGGCCCAGGCTCTGCTCCAGGACCCAGCAATGGCACCAGAGCCACGGGCAGGGACTGAGCCCAGGGAGTTCCACCTGAACATGAGGCAGAACTTCTTCCCTGTGCAGTGACCAAGCCCTGAACAGAGACCAGAGAGGCTGTGGAGTCTCCTCACTGGGGATGTTCCAGAGCCATCAGGACACAATCCTGAGCCCCGTGCTCTGGATGGCCCTGCTGGAGCAGGGAGCTGGGACCAGGTCAGCCACTGTGGTCCCTTCCAGCCTGACCCACCCTGGGATTCTGTGAGTTGAGTTTAAAAATATGAAGTATTTAAAAAGTAATGATAATAGTCCTCCTTTATTTTTTTAATAAATGAGCTGCCAGTCACTTCAATGACCAAGTTCTCTTACTTTGAGTACATCAAAGTTTCATTCTAAATGTAATAAATATTCTTCTTTCTTGCATATCACAATACCTGTATAGTTGAAATCATAACATTCAATGTCTCAAAAAAACCCAATTTATTTATTCTTTCCTGTGGCAAGCTGGAAACGCTATTTGTCTATTGCAAAGAATGAATGGCACAGATGAGGTGGCATCTTGAAATTACTAAAGAAAAATAAAAGCTGAGGAAGGATTTGAAACAAAATTCTGTGGCTTCTACTCCAGTATAACATACACCAAGAAGGAAATTACCTGTGGTAGGGCTGGCTCTCCAAAGGTCTCTGAGGAGAAGAGAAGGTGAGTGTGAGGTGTAGGAGTTGTTCTGGCAGTAACAGCTCTGTGCAAACTTCTGGCCTTGGATAGGATGCAGGATCCTGGACTGGGATGCATATTTTCACATGGGCGTTACAGTGTTGTAAACTCTGCAGTCACCACGATTTATTTTATTTCTGGCTGCCATGACATCCATCCATGAGTTTGCCTTCATCTTGCTGTAGTTGGACCCACCTCATATTAGCAGGCTAAGCTAATGTTCTTCTTGGCTGAAAAACTTGGGCACCATTGAGCTGAAGAGTCATAAAAAAGTGGGGCTATTTCCTTGGAGCAGTCACCACCATTATTGCAAGATTCGCTGTTAATCAACACAATTTAGTGAATTGCATCACTGGCAACCAGAACTGTCACTTTCTGTAGACAGCCAGGCTCACTGGTGTAATCTGTGGGACGGATACTTTACGGGTAATGATCCCAGAAGGATTTTATAAATAACTCCAGCTTCCCTGGGAGGTGGTATCTGTGACTGGCATTAGTGGTGTAATTCAAAATTATGTATTAGTGTGGAGGTTCTGCACTGAAATAAATGTTCCTGAAAGGTCAAATGGAATGTATGCAGTCAGGTCTGGCTTTGTTCCCAGATTATATGAATGAAAACATAATATTGGGCTTGTAAAATCATAGCCTTTCTCTTTTAGTGGGAAGTAGTCGTTTTAGCATACTTCCTTTAGAATTTGTAACTGCTTGTGTAATCTGGTGTGAAAAATGAGACACTTTGCTGTTCTGTTTCCTTGGGTACAAGGTTGTCTTCTGTGTGGTCCTTTTTTCAGATAATTGCTTCCTTTGTGTTATAGAAAGAATGCCATTCTCACATTTTGGCATGAGTAAACATCTGTGAATCCATGGCAGGTACTGAAACTTAGCGTCCAAAACCTTGTTCAGTTGTCTTAGTTTAGGTTTCCATAGATGGCAAAGGAAAACAACAAGAACAACACCACCTAACCCAAAACAAACAAAAAAACCCAAGAAACTGAAAAAACCCCATAAAACCAAACCAAAACTAACCCCCCAAAACACCCAAACCAACAACAAAACCAAAAAAAGCCCCATAAACACACCCCTGGAAAAAATCAAAACAAAGCAAACAAAACAGGAAAAAATAAAAAAAGGACAAATTAATGCATTTTCCTGCAGTACAAGAAAATGACTTGGAAGTTTCTGTGGGAGTTACACAGCATGAAGCAAAGCTGAAGTGCTTTTTAATACCAGAGTCCTAAGTGAAGTATATATATTTACCTTGATTTGTTCTGCTCATTATTTTATGAAATCTAGCTTTTTTTTTTTTTCTCCCCTAACACCTTTCATGAAAAATCTCAAAGATCATAATGTGGCTGTCAAAGGGGACTTTGCTTTTTGTTTAGCTTTTGAGAGTTGCTGGCATATTTTAACTACTCTTCCTTTCCCATTGTACCTTCCAAAGTAAATATTCATTTGAGAACCTGGCTTTGCATTTTGTTTATAATCTAGTTTTGAGTATTTTATTGTGTACAAACGACCTTAATTGCCTGTGGAATTCCTAAGGTTATAGGAAAAGTAGCTGCTTAAAAAAAATTAAAGTGTGGCACCGGTATGAAGGCAGATGGGTGTTATGTGCCCAGAGGAGTTCACTGTGTCTGGTGGTGGAGTCATTAATCAAATATAGTTCCTTATTTTCCTGATAAGGGAGGGAAGAATGGGAGTTCAGTAAATGGAGATTTCAGTGATTTGAGTGGGAGAATGTTCAGCGTTTTGTTTTGTTTTAGTGAAATTGAAAGGGCCGTTCAGCCTTATCTGGAAGTTCCATCCAGGCACTCTCAGGTTCATGAGTTTTAGTGGTGCACTGAGCAGGAATAATGTTACATTTGAAACAGAATTATTGTGCCCTTCAGTTACTATATGTGAGCCTGGCTCAAACTGTGCAGTGTTTCAGCTGAAGTGAAGGAGACCTCGGTGACGCAAATGACAATTTAAATACTTGGTTAAATATCAGGAAACACAGATCTCTTCAGAGAACTAATAAAATCTTCCAAAACATAAATGCTGTTTTCTGGAGGAGGCTGTGCAGACCAGAAGATATGCAAATATTGGATGTAAAGGTAATTTGTGTAAGCTAACACTGCTAATAATTGGAATTTACGTATGTGCTGGCATATGGGAAAAACTAATTAACCACTCATGCCTAATGTTGCATAATAGGAAATAGCAACTTTCAGGCAAATGCATGAAACCCTCATCAGATTGTTGTAAGCAGGAGCCATGATTCAGATTTTGGGATTCAGGCTGGATGCTGCAGCGTTCTGTGGCATCAGCAGTGTGCAGTGTTGGGCTGTCTGTGAGCTACATTAAAAAAAACCCTGGGACAAATCCCATTTCAACTCTGGACTGTGAGGGTGAAAAACTCTGAGGGATGTCTGGGAGGTGAGAGTGGAAATGGGCTGTGGTACTCAGTCCTGGCTGGAAATCCTGTAGGCACTGGAACGCTGTGAGAGGGCAGTGGGAAAGGCAGGTAATGCCTGGAACATCCCAAGACTTTGAATTGAAATGGACTTTGAAACAGAATGGAAATGACTTTGAGATGTCCTTGTCCAGCAGTCATAGGGAATTTCTGATTCTGAATTCAAAATGCAGAATTGCGTGTGCAAATATTTACACATCTATATGATTTCAAACCAGTTATGTGTAGTTTTTTATTTAAGGACTTCAGCATTTGTCACTTTAGAGAAGGAGGTAGAGGGGGTATAGCTGCTGATATACAAGTTAGGGCTCCTTGTTTAACCACAAAAGACAAACATTTTGAATTGTCCCCTATGTTAGAAGGTTGGCTTGTACATTTTTAAGTTCCTAATAATATTTATCCATATATTATGTTCTTCTGTGATGGATGTGGAAATTTAGAGTAACTTGTCAAATGGTTCTTTTTTAATTTCAGGAAGAACTATAAATGCTTTTCTGTTCCTTTTAACTAGAAGGAATAATTGGAATTTCCTGCTTCACTTAAAAGTACACATACTTTTCTATTTGTTTGTTTTGCATTTGGGAAGACTAAGAATAAAGAAAAAAATGGAATAATTTCTAAATTAACAACAATTTTTCAGCCATATAAATATATTTAAATTATCTCCCAAGAAGGCAAATTAAATATGTAGTATATAACTGTGGATTTCCATACATTTTCAGCTGTAATTTTAAGCTGCAGTTTACAACAACAGTGCAAAATTATACCATTGAGACAGTGTAATTTATGAGATGTGTTTGTAGTTTTGCAGCTGATAAGGACAGGATATGAAAAGGAAAAATCACAGCCACAGTGCAGTGAAGTGACAAAGGAGACAATTTATGTGATTCAGACAGGACTGTGCAGAAGATTGTTTCAGGGAGCAGGGTCAACTGTGTACAAAGCTGCTGCTGAAAATGTTACATTTAAATTAATTAGGTTTATTTTAATGGAACTCAAAGTGACTGGGTCCACACCGATCGTGGCTTTTATCTGCCCAGGATAACTGAGCTACTTTTCATTCCTCTATCTCTGGCTGGTAAAATGAAACATTATCTTAAGGCATTCGAAGAGAATGGAGCAGTGGATGATGGATAGATAACTCTGAATAATAAGAAACAGCAGTGGTGATTACAACACTGATTTATCAAGAACATTTACGAAATTATCATTTTTCCCCTCCTCTTATGCACTTGTCTCACTGATGGCAGGATCAAAATGAATTCCATGAAATAATCTCTTCAGATTTCATGCTTTCTTCTCTGCTGTGTTTTGAGAGAAAATACAGAGCATCACAAATATTAATGGGAAGAGAGAGAAGTTTGTGGCTCCCCATCTGAAGAGAACTGTCCAGGAAATGCAGAAGGTGACATGAGTGGAGATGAATGCTGAAGGTCTGCTCCCTTTAGGTCATCCCATTCTCAGAGGCAGTGCTGCCTTTGTCCTGAGGTGACTAAAAAAGAGAGGAAGGCCCAGGACACAGCCTAAATGTTGCCAAATAAGTGCTATCAATGTGTCTGATCGATACCAGAAATATTTACAATAACAGCATCATTTGGTCTACTTGAACATAGGCTTTGAGCGTGAGGTTTCAGTGGTGACAGAAATAAAATATTAAGCCCTTCATAAATTGAACTTTTTTATTGTAATTTTTGTAGGAAAAATAATAAGTTGTGTTGTTAAAAATAATGCACATGCACGTATTGCTGTGATAGTCCTGGCAAAAGTCTCTGACCCATAAATCTGATTTCCTGTATTGTAATTTTTAGTAAATACTACCTTAAATTACCCCGTTCAGTTGTAGATTTCAGACTTATGTTTGTGTAAAAAAATTCTGTCACATAGAAGTAGGCAAGATAACGGTGAAATTCTTCATTTTTTGTAATTCAGTTTTAAACTGTGTAACATGGATTTGGCATATATTAATAGGTTAGATTCATTTATGGATTTGATTAAATGTGTTCATTGTTGTGAAACGTTTTGTTGCAAGACTTGCATAGCAAAGATTTATCTTAGGTTTTTATTTTAATTTACTTTGCTTACTTGCAGTAAACTGGTGGACTAGAACTAGTTTTTTCTTCCAAAATTTTATGTTATTACCAGTCCTTGCTCAAAAGTTTCTTTATGAGGCCAGCCCTGTGGTGATGTTCCCAAATTTGTATCTTACAAAGAATTTCAAAGTAATGGAAGTTCAGTACCTGGGGTTTCATACTATGACCTCATCCATAATTAATTTTTCTCCCACTGTGAGAGTTTAGAAATGTTTTTTGTGATGGTAGAAATAGAACAGTTGTAGTTTATTGATATATTTTTGATTATAGTGTATTCTATATGTTTGGAATTAAATTGAAGTTTCAAAAGGCAAGTATTTTCTTATTAATATCTGGTTTCTGTTGAGTTTGTTCTGATTATATTACAAAAAATAATTGCTGGTAGGAATGTTTGATTTCCTTTCTGTGATCTGAGGAAGTAATTAAGTGCTGTTAAATAGAATCCTATTTCTTGAAATGAGTTCACTTTCTTTTGAATTTCCTCATTAGCTGCTATCTTACAATTAAGTAATTGTGCAAGATCATCATGGATTAAAAGTAGTGTAGAGGGTTTAAATGTGTACTGCTGCTTTTAGGAATGCATGAACTACTGAGGGGCTAGGAAAGGGAAGAGGTGCAGAAAAAAATGGGACTATTTGATTAAATATGACTTTCTATTTTCCTGTGAAGCTAAAATGATAGTAGGGAGCTGATCAACCTGAAAGGGACTTAAAGGTGTTTTTTTATATTTCTTTGCTGTCAGGAGGCACAAGGGCAGAGAAGGGGACTGTAGGAAACAGCCTCGAGTGACACCAGGGGAGATTCAGGTTGGGTAGTTGGAAAAAATTCTTCACTCAAAGAGTGGTCAAGCATTGGAGGGGCTGCCCAGGGCTGTGGTGGGGTCACCATCTGGAAGTGTTCAAGAAAATGAGTATATGTGTTGCTTGATATGGTTTAGTGGGAATGGTGATACCCCGAGGTTGGACTTAATGATTTTGGGGGCTTTCCCAGCCTTATTGGTTCTGTGTTAGGAGAAAAAAAAAAAAAAAAAAAAGGCTCTTCTTTGTGCCTGATAAATAGATCATATATAATGTGTATAATCTGTTTTCTCTGCTGTTTTCTATCCCTTTTGGCATCAGTAGCCCATGGAGAGTTGTCTGAACCTCCCTCTGTCAGGGTGTGAGAACATTGACAGCAGAACAACTGTGGCACTGCCGTGGAGATAGTGGAGAAGAAAATGTCACCAGCAGTTCAACCCTTGAGTTTTTTCCGTGCCTGCCCTTCTCAGTAGTGATTCCTCACTTCCAGGAACATTGTGGGTCTGTGATAAAAAGTAATTTTCATGAGTGCCTCTGTGCGAAGCTGAATGGTTCCTCTGTGTGCCTCTTTTAGGAGGTGAAGCTGCTGATGCTTGAAAGGGAAATTGGAGCTGTCACCTCTGTGTTTCCCCTCAGATATTCTGGGTTCCTTGATTTCTGATCCTTCCTGTCAGGGCAAGGCCATTCCTGCACTAACAGCCTGGCACCACGTGCCCTGCTTGCTTTGTCACACGGGAAGAGGAAAAGGAGTAGATTTATCTCACTCCTAAGAGCTGGCCCAATCTTCTGCACCCTGGAGGTTTCCTTATCTGCTGGAGATTGTCTCCAAGTGATTTGTCTTGCTCTCCATACCAGAGGAGACAGCAGGAAGGGGTGTCAGCAGTTTTACACTCCATTAAATGAGGGGATGAAGTGGTTGATGCCTCTGAGTAAAAGTGTAGGGAAGCACTCCCTGATAGGTTTCCTGGACTTCTCTCAAGCCTCAGGCAGCCTCCAGCTCAGCAGCTTCAGGGCAGTCTGAGAGAGGGTTTTGGTCTGTTTTATGGGGTTTTCCCTTTCTGTTCCCTTTCATGAATGAATTAAGGCATTTTATGAGCTGATGTAAACTTATCACATCTGTGGTACACTATAGCAGGGATTTCCCAAACCTTTCTGGATAACATCAGAAGGGTTTTATTATTATTTTTTTTTTCCATTGGGAAAGACAGAAGCACAACATTGGTTAATTTTATCCATGACACTACAGGCTTTTATTTTAATTATTTATTAGGAAAAAGCTCCCCCCCCAGAGGGTGCTGGGCACTGCCCAGGCTCACCAGGGAATGGGCACAGCCCCGAGGCTGCCAGAGCTCCAGGAGGGTTTGGACAGGGATGCACAGAGTGGGATTGTTGGGATTCACCTTGTGGGAGCCTTCCAGCTCAGGACATTCTCTATGATTTTCGGTTTTATTTTGTTCTGCACTATGAAGACTTTTTAATCTCTGTAATTTTTCCTTGAAATCCTTGACTGCTCTTGTTGCCACTGTATTCCTCTGCAATATTCTTTGTAGGAAAGTGATGGCTAAATTATATTAATGATATGGATTTGTAATGGCATAATGGTGTTTTCTGATTTGTTCTTGTTCCCTTTTAGAATAATTCCTCACCTTATTTTTGTTGCTGTTTGTGTTAAGCTGGTGTTTACAGAAAGCTATTATAATTCACGGATTGCATTCCTGGGTTTTAATAACCATTTCAGACTCCATCGTTATGTATGCAGGCAGGATCCTGGTTGGTCCTTCCTGGTTTTTATCACTTTGCATCTATCAAAGTTGAATTTAATCTGTCTTTTTCAGTGCCATTCTAAGAACTTCAAAGCAATCCTGCTCTATGGTTCTTGTTTGTTTGGAAGGAAAGAAGGGAGGAACAGGTAAATGATGGAATTCTGTGGGCTGGCATTTTGCATTTCAGTAATGTATTCAGTCTTGAGATCAGTTAATTTATTGTCAGTAGCTAGGTTCCCTGGAAACATAAGAGGAGAGGGAAAGGACGTGAAAGTAAAGGAAAATAATAAATGTTGGACTATCTATAGTTTGAATTCTTTCTGTATGGTAGATCAGGGGGGCAGCTTGAGGTACAGAAGTGGAAATGGAACCTGTAGCATTCCCAGAAACCTGATACCTTCTGAAGAGTAATGAATAGATACCTAAACAGGTGTCCTGCCCATGTGTTGTATCAGGGGTGGAAATGGACTTTCTCAGGCTGTCAGACATGGCAAAATATGTTGCTACCCAGCAAACCTCCACAAAGTGCTAGAGCAGAGAGCAAAGCCAAAGGAAGAGCTCAACCCTGGAAGGATGCAGTTGAAAGGAGATACATTTTGTTCATAAATCCCTTTCATTTTGATTCTCTCTTCTTGAATTTTCTTTATTGTAATGGCCAAGCTGTGTTCTAATAAAATCTGGTTTTACTAATTCAAAGCTCTTGTAGTGTTTTTGGTTCACTTAGTTGAAAGAAAAGCTACGAGTAGATGTGGCTCAAAGTAGGGGTTGACACAGGGCCCAATTAAAGTCTGAGTGATGAATCTGAGAAATTCTTTCAGTTGCCAGTTGCAGATGTAGTCTAGACTGGACACTAATTTATTGAACTGTCTTGTCTTCACTTGTGGTCATACCATAAATATCAGCAGCTAAATTAAAAAAAAAAAAGGAAAGAAAATTCTGAAAATTTCTAGAACAGTGACCCATAGAAGTTCTAGCTTGTAGAATTAACACATCTTTGTGTATGACAGTTGACTGATGAAAACTGAAAAACTCCAAGTATGGTTTGCCAGTACATTTTTGAACTTGGCTTTTGTTTTTTGGGTTGTGGAGTTTTTTGTTTGTTTGTTTTTCTGGTTGATTTTTTGGTTTGGTTTGGACAGATTTTGTTTTTTTTTTTTTTTTTTCCTCTCCCTGTTTCAGATGTTGATTAACACAAGTCTGAGGGAAGAATTTTTTTATAAGATACAATGCTGGGCCTTTGTGAAGCACAATACTATTGAAAAGATATTTATGTTCTGAAGGTGTTGCAGGTCATGGTGGCTTGTACTGCAAATTAAAGCTAAGAGGACAACACCATTACACCTCAGATGAAAAAAACTCTCCCTTGTCCTTGGGATGATTGATTTCTTCATGGAATAGGTGGGGAAAAAACATGTTTAGTTCTAAGTACTACACAGAAATCAAAAAATACGGGCTGATGATGATAAATTAGATTTTCTGTTGCAAACTGGAGCATTAATGGAATAGAGTAGATGAGAAACAGCCCTGTCAGTCTGCTCTCAGACAGTAGAAAGCTGGAGCCGCAGTGATAAGAATTATTTTTGAAGAAATAGTATGGCACAGTGGAATTAGCAAGGACAAATGGGGAATTTAAGGAGTGGGATGTAAACATGTAGTTAAAACCAAGTGAACAACAACAAAACAGCCACAAGGGATAAGCTCAGAGTGCTTTGTACGTGGCAGCAGAACGAGTGATAGGATGCCATGGATTAGTGAGGGCAGCAGAATCACCTATTGACTGCCTGTTGGGATACAGGGAACAAAACAAAAAAGAACTTGGGCTTAAAGGCTGAACATCCCTTGATCAGGGACAAATGGTGATTCTGGATACTTTCCATGCCTGTGCAGTGAAGAGAAACTGTGATGACACTTGTCACTATTGAATTATCTGCTTCGTTTTCTTTCATTCTGCTGCAAATACCCCACTAAAGCCCAGAAACATTCCTGCAGCATTGTGATGGCTGCCAGCATACACTGGAGTTATTAAAGACAGGGATGTGAGCCAAATCAAAGAAATTTACTTCCTTGAAAACTGGGTTTGTTCATAATAGGATGTAAAGGAGGAAACTTTAAAATATTGGTGCGGTTAAGAAATTAACGACCGTGATGGTGAGTTTTTGTGCTACTGCTGTGTATGTGTAATGGAAATATCAGCTGCCACTAGATTGTGATTTTTCTGTCAGGAAAGGTGTTCAAAGCCAGGTTGGATAGGACTTGGAGCAAACTGGTCTAGTGGAAATGTCCCTGCCCATGGCCAAGGGTGGCACAAAATGAGTTTTAATGTCCCTTCCAACTTAAACCATACTGTGATTCTGTGATTTTGTCATCTCTAGCTCTGTAAGTTGTCCTTTATTTGGAGAACTATTGCTTAAACAAACCACCTCTGGCATGTCCATTCTATGATCAAACAGTTCTCTGTGTTTTATAGGTAGTTTTAAACAAATAGTGGATTGTACCAGGCAGTGCCAGTGCTTTTCCAGCTCTATGAATTGTGTTGCCATGGAACATAAATCTCCTGATGTCACTGGCCTGTCTGACCCATTCCAGCACATCTATAATTAGTGGGAACTCTTAAATCTATATACTCCTTATCTTAATGGAGGTAGTGCTGTAAATCATGTGGTGCTCACTGCTGGGGTTCAAGGGGTCTGGAATTCAGTTGGATAAAAGCAGTTTAGTTCTTGCTGGAACATATGAATTGAATTTTCTGGAACCTGGTTGTTTTTTGGGGACTGCAAAATGACCTTCAGTATGTTTGCAGGGCTGTACAGGACTTCTTCAAATGAAGCCAGATCCCGTCCTCTGCCTTTTTAAATTTTTTTTTGTTGACAGTGTCCTGCAGGAAGGAAGAGATGTGATTACTGTAATCACCTCCATATCATGCACCGTATCTTCTAATGAAGTCAGTTCTGTTTAAAGTAATCCTTATCTTGGCAAGAGTAAGGCTCAGAATTTAAAATAAGCTGGGATGAAAAATCCATCTCAGGTTCCTGTTCTTCACATGTATTTTATCGCTATTTAAAAACTTCTAGAAGTTGTTTATTTCTATGAAGAACCTGTTTAATTTCAGCTTTCTCTCACTTGGCCTGGACTAGAGTGTCTGTTACAATAATTTTTTGTTTGTTCGTTTTTATGATTTCTAAATCATAAAAATTTAGATCTGAATTAAAATTTAAATCTGTAAATCTATGATACCAAGTTTAATTTTGTTACCCCCCCCATGTAATACTTCATTACGTGTTCAAGTGTCTGCTTCTCCCATTGAGAATTATTAAATAAAATTTAATATTAAATCCCATTGAGTAAGAAGTTAATGTTGAATTGTCAGCCTTGCTCTGAGATAATTGTGCTTCTTTTCTGGATTGTCTTCAGTACTCTGCAAACTCAGGAAAAATAAGAAAAAAACCAAGATTAGTCCAAATGTATAATGCATCAAAGAAAGAGAGGTCAGGTGTTAGAAGCCTTATCTCTCTCTCTTTACATGACATTTTTTCAAAGTTGTGTGTAAGTTTTGGGAGAAACAGCTACTTCTTTTTTTTTTTTTTTTCATTTTTTTAAAAGTTACATTCTTTAAAGGCTTTAGATGGCATCTTTTACATTAGAAATTGCACATGTTCCGTGGTTGTCTGCATCCCTTCCTTTTGAATAAAAGACTGTTCTGAATAGGAAACACAAAGCTTTATCATCTTTAATTCAGTTGAGAATATAATGTGGATGCAGTTCTTATGACACATTATATTTCAATTTTTCCCAACTAAGAGAATTACAGCAAATCCTGTGAGCACACAGCTGGGGGAGATAAAACTTTTTGGATATCATCAGGCATTGTGCTTTATTTAAAGTATCCATCAGCATAAGAATAACATCAGGAAAGTTTTCAATAACAAGTGACCAAGCAGAATTAAGCAGTTTGGTTCTTATTCTTAACATTTAGTTCTATTGTTGCAGATTTTTACTTTGTCCTATTTTTGGATTGGTGGTGAATAATTATGGAGTGGTACCAGTGACTTGTCTCAGAATGAGGCCTATTCTGAAGAGGTGTTTCTAAGGATAGAGCAACTTTGTGTAAAATGTTTAAAGGAAGAGGAAGATTTAATGAACACAAGGTTAGATGATGAATTTATCCGGGATTTTGAGGAATTTCTCAGAGGCAGTTGATGAGCAGCTGGACGAATGCAGACCCAGGATGATGTGACATCTGGAAGTTGGTGGCAATGTTCAGAGAGGTGGTTAATGACCTCAGATATTAATTGCTGAGGAAAATGTCAGCTGTGCTTCCAGTGGGTGTTGTTTGAAGCCAATCCTATTTAATGTGTTCATTATGCAGTTGGAAAATGGCACAGCTCCTTCTCCATAGTGTGGAGACCTGTGGACTTTCCAAGGGCAAGGGGAGACTCTTCTAATCCAGTGAAAATGTACAAGCTTTGGGCTGGTTGTGTCTGTAGTTCCTATAACTAAAAGATTCTGTTCAGTGCAGGAAAACAGTGTTGCACCTGTAGGAGCAACAGGAAAAAAAACCTTAATTAAAATGATGAATAGTTGGATGATTTAAAACTTAATGAAAGGGAAATGTGTGTAGAGATGCTACTATAGCCTTGCCATTCTAGTAAAACCAGCAGGGAAACAATCTCCTGAAGAAGCCAACCAAACTACAAAGAGCTCAAAACCCCCTAAAGCTTTGACTCTCCACAGGAAAATCTGTCAGTTGTTTCATTTGGAGGCAGCAGTGGTTGATCTGCCTGGAATAAAGAGTTCTCTCTCAGACAAATGAAGAGCAGCTGCAGGCTAATACAGAGGTAAGGTTAATTGTAGTTTCCAAGGATGAGGAATTGTAAATAGGATTCTTTTGGTGAAAGGATGACCCCTACACGCAGAAACAGAAGCTTGCAGAGTCATGGTTAGGATTAAGTTCAAGAACTCTTTTTGAAGAGCTGTTGGAACTTGAGATACTGATTCTGTGTTGTAAGGGGAGAAAATGTGTTAATTTAAACCAAAGATTCTTAATACTTCTCTGCCTTTGTAAAGTGTGAGCTGGTGTTACTAATGCCAGGTTCATACAATGAAGAAAAATAAGCAAAATTGAAGAAATGAGTAAATGTTTGTTAGGATTTTTTTTTTCCCCTGCAAGGTGTGTGATTAATGTTGCTTTATGTAGAAGCAGAGAAAAAAGTTTCAAAACTTACAGTTTTATTACTAAAAAGGAAGGTAATTTCTGTAAATTCAGCATATTTGCAGTAATTTATGTGTCTTCTATAGGTATTACTTGGCTATATGTAGAAATTTGCATCATTTGGGGGGAAATAGGATGGATAGAGAAGGCACAGTGTAGGACCTGATTTAAAATGATTTGGTTTTTCTGGCCTTGCAGCATGACCTGACATGAACCAGCCTCCCAGCAGCACAGAACTCAGGGGCTTTGATCACGTCCAGAGCTGTGAGAGGACTTTTATTAGGAGGTGTTGAGGAGCTGTGTGAATACAGAGTGATCTGTGGGAAAATCTGTGGTTGTACAGAAGAGACAGGACAGCCTTTTGCTGGGCTGCCTTGTGGTACAGATTCCTTAAAATCTTCCATTTCATTCTGGGAAACTCCTGTACCTTCACTGTCAAAGTTACTCAGTGGATTAAAGCATGCTTGTATAAATAATGCAAGATGAATTATCTGAATATAGGAATTTTATGTATGGCTGTTCAAAGCAGCTTTCAAGCACTTTGATTGCTTACTCGTATTGGAGTAAATTACTTTTCATGTGGTTCTACTTGTAATATTTATTAAAGCAAAGAAATGCGAACAGTCCTATTTTTCATCCTTCCTAGGGATGGCACTCCCTAAATCACCATGGAGCACCAACCATTAGAAATGTAGGTGTTTTAAGGATTGGATATTGGATATAACATCCCCCTGGAGTGAAGATATTCTAAATAATAAACTTCACATGAGTGCTGAATGATGAGAGAGCCCAAACAGGCACTCAGACTGCAGCTATAGGTGCATGAGCCCTTAAAGTAGAATTATTTTCCTAGAACTTAAGAGTAGATAAAAGCTATTTGGACACTGCACGCCATTAAGTTTCACACAGAATTTTGAGGTGCATTCTCACTTTCTAGCAGAGGCAGCAGCAGGTCGGGTGGGTGGGTGTAGGTGGGACCTCTCTGTTACTCTAACCCTTACACTGCTGCTTGCACCTTCCCTGGGAGATTTTCAGGGCCTCTTTGATTTCTGAGGGCAGTTTGCCCTCATGCCTGGTGCAGGTCTTGGCTGTTGCCTCCAAGACTGAGCTGGTTAAGGTGAATGAAAAATGTGAATCACTCCATCACTGCCTTTTTTTAGCTTGCCACTTCCCTTGTCGGGGCTCTCCGAGGTCGCTGTCCCACTGTCTCTGTTACCACGGTAATCCTCCCCTCCTGCAGCCCTTTTCCCTCCTTCCTTGGTGGTTTATTGGTTGGAAATCTGAGTGTGCATCATGGGCTGCTTCCATTTAAGAACTTGGTTTTCTTGAGGCCAAAGTAGAATCTCGCCCCACTGTGGAGGTGGAGGGTTAGCGGAAGGGGAGAGGGCTGTGAATCCAAAAGGAAGTTATGAGCTCAGAAAAGCTCCAGTTAAAAATTCTCTGTGTGGTTCAGCTGGGGAGTGGGGCCTAAAGGTTTAGTTTGGCTTGTTTGTTCCCCAGCTAAGTTTTAGAAAAGAAGATAGGAGTCACATTCATGAAACAAAATAAATGAGTATGCCAAGAAGTTGTTGGTCAGGTGTGGAGATGGATATTCCTTATACTCCTCCAGACCATCCTACTCTGTTTACTGTTTTTTTCCTTTCCCCTTTCCCCATATTTTTTAAGCAAAGTGATGGGAGGTGCCTGTTTGATTGTTTCAGCCAAATCTGCTGGAAGCTGTGCTGGGCTGTCATTGACTAATGATAAGAGCTTTTTATCTGCAGAAAGGCATGTTCTCTATTCCCTTTCCCACTGCACTTTTACTCCTCCTTGTAAGTCTCTGTCCTCTTAGAATTTTGCCTTTATTTTCTTTCCCTGCAGTTGTTATGTGCTCCTGTTTTTTGTCCTTCTGTCTCTATTTGTATTCTTATGTGAGTAGAGACAGAGGATGAGCAAATGGGTTGGGAATTGTGCTGGAAACCAGGGCTCCCTTGAGGATCAGAGCTCTTGCAGCTACACTTTCTGCTGCTCAGGTCAGAGCAGAGGTGCAACTGCATTGCTCAATACTGCAGATAAATGTAAGGGAACAGAATCTTGGCTATGTATGCCACCAGGTTTATATATATATATAATATCTATCTATCTATCTATATATATATGTATCAGTGCAGCCCTCTGCCAACCAGGTCAGCCAGGGGTAGGCTCTCTAGGGCTGTGTGTGTTGTTAAGATTTCTGATGTCTGAGCTGGTTTGTCCTGTGCTCCTGCCTCCCCTGTACCTGAGCTAATCCAGAGCCAAGCTCGTGCGTCTCTAAACGCTGTTAGACTCTGTAGGCAGACTCAAGGGTATAACCATTCATGTGTTTAGATTTCCACCTCCCAGTGAAGCAAATGTCTGTGAAATCAGTCAGAATATTTTTTTTCTCTGTCTGTCTCAAGAGACTGTGTATCCTGCTGGAAGGAAATCCGTGTTCCTCGCAGAAGCCTGTCTCTGTGCAGAGAGGTGTTTGTTTTGACGTGGTGCTCAATCTTCAGATGCAAACCAAGGAAGTGCAGATTGTGTTGTTCAGTTTTTAACTCATCTTAAACCAGTTTGTGTCTGGAGAGGCTGCCCTGTCCTCCACCTCTGCTGCTCTTCTTAGAGCCTTGGTTGTTACCTGTGCTGCTGTGAACATGATTTCAAAGGCAGGCATGGAGCTGAGCACTTGTTTTCCTTCTGTAGGGTTAGTTAGTGTTCAGCCAGGTTCTGTTCCTGCTGGAATTCATAGCTCTGTTACTGAGGGAAAAAGGGTAGAAACCTGCAGGAAGAGCTGAGCTGGGAGATCAGGTGGATTTAAAAGGTGTGTGGAAGTGCCCCATTCATCTGGACATGGGGACTGTGATCCAGGGTGGTGACTGATGGGGGAGAATCAGATGTAAAGCATATTATCTTCACTAGTGCATATAAATGCCTTAAGAATTAGGTATTAAACATTGAGTATTAAAACGTTGGTATTTTAACTTCACTATTTGGAAAAATGGGATAAATTATTGCTATTTTGCCTTTTGACTCCTCTCACTTTACCAATTTTCTGCCTTGCTGGACATCTGTCTTTCACTAATGAATATAATTTTTTGCCTTCCAATAGCAAATAATGTGTTGGAAGTACAGACTCGTACTGCCAGCGTTGCCAATCTTCTCTTGCCAGCTGATTAATCCTACAGCTTTGTTATGAGTCAGGTAGAAAGGGTTTTCTACTTTATTCTGGATGAAATGTTTACCATCTGTCTTTCATGTCTGCATTGCAGATGTGAGCTGGACTAACAGCTGGAGGCCTGCTCAAGACTGGCAATGTTTATATTTCTAAAAGATTATCACTTTGCATCAGCACACGTTGTTTTTGCTTATGTAGATTTTAGATATTTTTACTCTTACCTTGGAGTTGCAGCACACAAATGAGCTGCACTGTCACTGGTGAGCAGCTCTGGCCCTCAGAAAGCTCCTCTGTGTAAGTCACAGGGAGAGTGGGTCTGTGGTGGAGGAAAACAGAGAGTTGTGGTGTGACAGACAAACAATTCCACACGCTGAACATTTTGGGTCCGTAGGATGTTCCAAACAGTGAAATTATGCTGTGTGAAGAGGCTGGTGGTAAGGGTGGTGTGGGGTTAGACTTCTCGGGGCTGTTATGTAATGAAGAATTCTACTGATGTGGATTTTGGCTCCACTTGCTCAAGTAAATACTTGTTAGTATTTGCTGAAGTAAACACTTATTTTCTTTACAGATAGGCTTTGAAGACAGATAGGCTAAACAAATGCTCACACCAAACATTACTGAGCTGGATAGAGACATTTCTGTATTGCTGTATTTAGGAAGGGCTAAAAGCTTAGAACAAGAGACATTTTGGCACATGCTCAAGGAAGAAGAAACACAGGCAATAAAATTCCTAAAATATATTCTTGAAAGAAGGCTGGAGCTAGTTTCAGGATTAGGACTGCAATGTCTGTATACTTCTATGGCAGTATTATTACAGCACTATTTATATTTCCTTTCAGTGGAGTACTTAAAGCTACTTTTGAGGAATATTTGGTCAAATTGTCATAAAATATTCTTAGCATCCTATCCTTATCCAACTGAGCAGTCCCTGTTTGCCTCTTTGGTGTAGGAAATTCAGTGTAGAAATTGCAAGGAAGAAATACTCCATCTATTCTTATATAAACACTTGGGCAGGTAACTTCTTTTTAGTCTTGTCACTTAAAATTGCTGTTGTGACAGCAGCTGAAGGAGTGTTGAGAAAAATACATTAATTTTACTTTTTTTCACTTATTTGCCGTTGTGGTGTAGATTTGACTGCAAATGAAAAACTGTCATAAGTTTTTAATGAGGTTTCTTCTTACACGTGCCCTTTTTATTTTTGACAGCCACACTCACTCCTTTGTATTGAGTTCTTAGGGATATTTGTTTTACTTTTTAGTAAAGGTTGGACCCGAGGCTGTATTCTGGCTGTAACAACTGATCCACCCAGGTTATTTTTTAGTATCACCTGCATGACTGCCATCCACTGAAATTAATTTGCTTTTGTAGGCTCTGGACTATGGTACAGCTTTGAATTTGTTTTTGAATTATGACAAGTTTTAGTACTCATGTGAATAGTTAGTGAGGAAAAGTGTGCTTAGTGAAAAGAAAGACTGTGACACATTTGAAAGTATCATAGCTCATAATTAACCAATTAAAATAATTGTCTACTTTAGATTTTTTTTTTTTTTTTTAATTCTAGAGGCCAACGGGAAGTAGCAACCAACTTTATATACAAAAGAATCAGGCTCTGAAAGATAATTAAATATTGTCTGTTGGAAAAATGATGGTTCCCACATCAACCACGTTTAAAGCAACTAGAAACTGTCTCACAGTTTTCTTTAATCACGCCTGGGTGTTTTCAGCACTGTAAAACATGAAACCTAATGGGTTTTTGTGGAAAAGTGGAAACTGAGCAGTAGTGATTTTAGCACTCACTAGATATTATCTGATAATTCTGTTACCAAATGTTGGCAAGTGAGAAGCTAATGGTGGTTTTATGTATGATTTATAAATATATTGATTAGGGAGTTCTGATATGCCTCTCTTTTTGAGCGAGCATTTTAACCCAGTGAGAATTTTTTGCAGAGCTTCACCAGCATGTTTATATTGATTGATAGTGATTACTCAAGACACTCTCCTGAGTAGAGCAGTAGAATTTATTTTGTATATACTGGATAATGCTGCTAAATCCTGAGTAAGTACCTTACGGAATTATGCTTCATGAAGTGGATTGTGATTTAAGGAGCAATAGTTGAATTTCTTTTGATTTTGTTCCTTTAATTGTGGTGGTGATTAATTCGTTTATTTATTTATAAATTTCGTTACTGAAATCAGCTTATTGGTTAAAAATACTAAGATAAAATACCAAAGTTACTAAGTTAAAAATACTGAAATTGTTTTCTGGAGAAAACAATTTAAAGCTTTTTGGATATTGAATACAGAGGGGCTTGACTTGAATCTCATGTGATGTCCAATATGATATTACTGGTTTGTCTTTACCTGTTAAGTGTTGTCATGGTGTATGTGACTTCTAATTTTTCACTTTAATTTTAAAATAAAGGGAATTATTTAAATCAGAGTTATTTAAAATGAATATTTTTCCATTATTTTTTTCTGTCTTCCAAGGTTTGGTTTAGTTAACCTTCCAAGGTTAGTTTATATGTGGCTTTTAAGTTTTTTTGGGGCTTTTAAGTCACCAAATACTTAAATCACTTTCCAGTTCAATGAGGGGCATTGGATGTCTCTTACAGCCTGACAGCCAGACTCCTCTGTATCTGGAATATCCAAAATGAAGTCAACTGTCTAGAAAATTGTATGAAAACCTGAAATGGTGAATAAAATGATAGCAATTTGCTGTTGTCTTCATTTTGGGCTTTGTTTAAGCTTTTAAGCCAGGAGAATCTGTTGTGGCTTTAAATGAGTACTCCTCTTCTTGATGCAAAATTAAGAAATACTGTGGGGGAAGCTTGATTTAAAAATCTGAACAGAGTTGTTGAATTTGTTTTATTCCACTTCTGACTCTTCCAGTTCCTTGCCTCTCCCACTCTGAGTGGCGCAGGGAGGGTATGGGGGTTGTAGTAAGTTCATAATACTCTTGCTCCTTCCTCCGACTTTTCTCCTGCTCCAGTTTGGGGTCTCTCTGTGGGATGGAGTCCTTCAGGATAAACCTGCTCCTGCCTGTGCCCTCCGTGGGATGTGGTTCCTTCAGGGCACACCCATCTGTGGTATTGGAGGTACAGGAGTAAAAGGAATTTGGAATATGAACATCTAAGCACCCACTGGATGTGGCAGTGGTGCACCTGGGAGTTCTTGGGAGTAGAGGAACACCAGCACAATTATGGAGTATTTTATATGTGGCTATATCTGTTTATTCTTTAAATAAATGCTAGGCAGTGTGTGGATATTGCACTAAAAATTTTCACGCTGTGTAATTTTCTCTCTTCCAGGGAGTATGACTTCTGCAACGTCACCAATCATTTTGAAATGGGACCCCAAAAGTTTGGAAATCAGGACTCTCACAGTAGAGAGACTACTGGAGCCACTTGTTACCCAGGCAAGTATCTTTGGTTTGTTTTGTTTCTTCCTTCACCTGATGCTGTATGTACTCTTCTAACATAATTATCTTAATAGTATTTGATAATAAAAACATGAGCAGTTTTTGTTCGTGATCTCTGTTGGCAAGCTGTGTTCAAACATGTTTAGAGACTCTTTTTCTACATAATTTATAGTCTCAAAATGTGAGCAGGAATACAGTAGCAGCAATTATTTACTTATGTTTGTCTTATAAAGCAATTTAGAAACTTAACAAACAGTCAGTCTAAGATAGGGATCTGACTGAGACATGCTCCTGGTATGGTATTTCACCATGAAAGGTGAAAATAAAAACAAACCAAATAAACCATCCAAATTACTATTTGGAAACTATGAAAACTATTAAAACCTGTTTCCCTCTGTCCTGCCATCACTAGGAGTGTGTGTAGAGGCCTTGTGCCTTTCTGTTTCTGAGTTGCTGTTAACAAATAACAGGAAGCTGCTTCTTTAATTCCCCTAAAATGATGTCTCTGTATGGTTCCCTGCTCTTTCAGTGAGTCACTTTCCAAAGAAATGACATCTGGTTGTCTTTCATTGTATTTAAAAAAAAAAAAAAAAAAAAAAAAAGTGTTATTTCTCTACAAATTATTCTGGACATGAAAGTCTCTAACTGTGTACAAGATTTTACAGACTCAAGGCAGAGGGAGAGTTCTTTCATTCCACATGGTTATAACATGGGAATTAGCTTCCATTATAAACTCTGATAATTTTGGTGTTGTTACAAAAGGCAGATTAAAATCCTGAATTCACTGTGAAACCAGCTGAAAATGGGGTTGCCAGTTCTCTGTTATTCTGGTACTGATCAACATTAGCAAGTGAAGCTGCTGTGCACCAAGCTCTGTTGTGAAATTGAAGTCACTGGGTCCTGTGTGAGGGAATTTCCTGTTCTCCTTTTGCTTTATTTTCCACTGCTTTGCCCAGAAAAGAGAAAACATCAGCCCAGAAGGGAAAGTACCATTGTGGCTTCGTAGTTTCACCAGGTGCTGGGTTACCTTTGGGCTCAGCTACACCTTTGTTTGATATCATGCTTGAGCAAATGTAAATCAAGAAATTACAGACTGAGCTACAGCACATGGATTTCTTCAATGATAAAAACTCATGTTCCCAGCATTGTATTTTGATGAGGAAAATGTGTTTCTATTTTAGCAGCGTGTCAAGGAGAATAGGGAAAACAAAATGCTGTCAAGAGAGGGTAGAGAAATGTTAGACTATTGTTTTATTCAACTTTTATGAATATTTCCATTCTGATTTCTTCTTTTCATAGGTTTCTAGATAATATGAATAAATAAATAAAATAAAACCTCCTTTTTGCACATGAATTTCTTGATTAGGGAAATAAGTAGTTTTGCTTATTTCCCTCTACTTTGATTCCAGTGGAGTATGTTTGACTAAAATGTGTTCTATATTAGCCACACAAGCATAATCATGAAAGCTCCAAGTGATGAAAAATGTGTTACCTTCAGATTGTGTTTATCTGTTGCATTTCTAGCTGAAGCTATTCAGCTGCTCTTTCTGTTTTTCTCAGATAAGTTAACGATAATCCAAGTTTTAAAGACTTTTTTTTTTTTTTTCTCTGCCTGAAACTGCTTTTGCAGTCTGGTCAGGTCAGGAATTCTCTGTTTACCTCTGTGGGGGCTTTGATTGCAATCTGCCTGTGCAGTGGCAGCTTCCATAAGATGCCACGTGCAAAGATTGGGATCTCCTTAAAAAGTTTCAAAGCAATTTCCTTCCTGAGAGAGAGAACATCTAATTTGAAACTTTATCTTGGCCAATAAATAAATAAATAAATTTATAGGTATTTAATCCCATTCAGTTTGAGCTCTGAAGCCCACTTGTGGGTTCAAATGAGCTGCTGAATGAGGAGATGACAGAGATGGAACTTCTTCCGTAAGTCATTGAAACAGTTCACTGGATAGAAGAGAGAGATTTTATGGCCACAGAATGCAGAAGAATTTTGCTGCAAAAGTTCCTGAGCAGCCTTTGAAGGCAGAGCTACTTCCACAGAGTAATTCATGTTGGAAAAGCCCTCCAAGATGATGGAGTCCAACCTGTGACCCATCCCCACCTTGTCCCCAGCCCAGAGCACTGAGTTCCACATCCAGGCATTCCTTGGACACCTCCAGGGATGGGGACTCCACCTCCTCCCTGGGCAGTTCCAATGCCTGACCACCCTTTCAGTGAAGAACTTCCTCCTGATGTCCAACCTGACCCTCCTCTGGCACAGCTCAAGACCTTGTCCTCTCATTCTCTTGCTGGTTGTCAGGGGGAAGAGGTCAATCCCCACCTTGCCACCACCTCCTTGCAGAGAGTTGTGGAGCAGTTTTAATCAGCAGTTTGGAGCAGATTAAATCCTGAGTCCTCTACAGCCAAAATTCTCCTGATCCTGTGATTTCCAGCACCACCAGGAGAAATTCATGTTTTATTTTGGCATTCACATTTGAGTAGTCAGAGTACCCTCTTGTTCTCCAAGCAGTGCATGATTTTAGACAATGCTGGAAAAACTGGAAATTGTTGTGCACAAGTTTTAGAGCTCCAAAAGTGTTAATTTAGTCCTTTGTATCTGTGAACTTAGCCTCTGAACTCAGTGAATGTGTATAGGCATGTGACTGACAGATTTCCAGATGATGGCACATCCACTGGTTACTACTGAAACTTCAGAGAGTAAAGCAGAAATGTGATGTGTGTTTGACAAGGAACACCTCAGTGAGTCAGGGTAGGAGAATGGTGCATTAAAAGTGAATTTTAGACAAGCTCATTAGTGCTCCAGATGAGAAAATATGGATAACCTAGGAATTGGTTTGGAAAAAATTACAAGACAAGAAGGTTGTCTGAGCTGGAGGAAAAAAAAAAAATACATATCTATTAAAAAAAAAATTCTGAAAATCCTTTACCTGATCATGAGAATGCATTAGAAATGACAGAACTGCATTTATTCTAGAAAGCCCTGAACTAGCAAACTAATTAAAACTTTGTGTGGCTGTCAGAGATGTGAGAGGATTGGAGCTTGCTGGGGTACCCTGTTCCCAGTGCTTGTTGTCATGGTGGAAGAGTAGCAGGTGGGGCCTGTCAGGTCTTTCATTAACTTGCCATTACTGAGATTTTCTAAGAAATATATGCTGGAAAAAAATCATTACAATTTCTGTTTTCCACAGCATTGAAATTACTAATTGAAATGTGTTGGGTTTTTTTCCCCCCTCTGGATTTAGTGTCACAATTAGCTAAAAAGCATAAGGTAATATTATTTATTGCTAGTTTTGTTTTATGAGTTTTTTACTATATATTTTATAATTTTTGATTCCATGGCATTTTTATAAGGAAATATATAACTAAAACATATTCTCAAGGCTTGCTGCCTGTTACTCTCACCTTCCTGCATAGTAAACAACTGGATTGCCATTTTATTTGTTGGATTGTGGGTGGTTTTCCTAAGAAAAACGAAACACTAAACACTTTTAGGAAGGTTTTAACTGCAACTACACAATATTTTATGTATAGCTGAAAAATAAGACTTTTTGAAATTGTCCAGAAGGAGTCAGGGGATATTTTTTTGTTTCTGGTGGTTTTGAGTGATAATTAAATAGGAATATGGATGCAGTGTATGTATGTTAAGAAAAGAAATAAATAGCAACTATAAATGAGCAACATCCATGCAATTGGTTTTTTTTTTTTGAAAAACACCAAAAAATAATCATGTATGTGCACACAGATGAAAAGATGAAGGAGCTGTGTCAAGTTCTTGAAGATGAGAAGATGAGATTTGCTCTATTGCTAAGATTTAAATTTTCTAATATCAGTCAGTGGTTCTTTTCATTAGTTTTGCCTAGGAATTTTAAATAGCAGTGTGGCAGTTTTACAACTGTGCCTTTATTACCAGAGCCATGCAGCAGCTGGGCTTTTTAGGGTCTTTACATTTTTGGACTGTTACTTATTATTGCAGAGTTTTAACAACAGCACAAATAATGGTGAGCGTTGCTGTTGCAGATTGTTCGTGACTGATTCTGTTTTCCTTCAGTATGACACATTTTTGTCCTTCTAGATTTGCTGTGAAGAGACAGTTCTGATTGCAGTGCATGTTTTGTGGGTTTTTTCACAATAAATTTAAGATGTCAGTTACAGCTTCTTAAAGGAAGCAACAATCGATCATAAGGCAGACAAAAATAATTGATTAATGATTTTGCATTTTTAAATAATAGCATTACTCAGTAAAATTAATTGCCTATACCTATGAAATAAATAAGTCATTGGGTAAAATTCCAGATAGTTCTATTTCATGTAGTTTATGTAGAAAATCATAATAATCATGGATGATGTTATTATTCATGAATTCAGGACTAATCCAGTCCCTTGTACGCTGTGTTTGGAAAATGGGCAAATTTCTATGTTGCCATAAATATACAAATGTAACTGTATTCCAAACCATTCCAATTAATTGGATATTAGTTATATTTGGTGAACCTGGGTTTTACTGGTTTTGAACCCTAAATCTGGTGTGCTCTTTTCCATGGGAAATACACTAGTCTTGTCAGCTGCATTTGAACCACAGTTTTACTTTTGGAGGGCTGGTAAATGTCTGTATATTTCAAACAAGTTTGGGAGAAGGTGGGTAATGGAGCACTTTATGCCTGATACCTGTTGCATTTGTTTTAGTAATTGCACTGAATTCTCCATAAATTTCTTTATTTGATAGCTGGATTTAGCTGAAGTCACCTTCACGACAGGCCTAAGGTTTATTTTTTCGTCATTCAAGCTCAATTCAGTTGTTTAATAAGGTCAATATTAGGTCAATATGATTTAATTTTTTTTTTTTATTTGAACAGGACTGTTCTCCCAATTGTGAAACTATTTCTTGTTTAAGCTCTTTCTGCTTGAGCAGTCCCAAATCTGTGGTGTTCCTGGGAGCGTGGGAGGTTGGACTGTGCACCATGTTCCATGCATCCATGCCTGTTCCATGCATGTTCCCTGGCATGGATTAGGTGATGGCTGTTCCATGTCAGACAAAGTGAAGTTGTATCACAAAAGGAATATAGAACTTTTCTCTCTGAAACTGAACTTCAGACATTTTTATGAAGTTACTCTGTTGAGTAGGAAGGGAATCCTCCTTTCTGTCCCCAGCATTGTAGGCTCATACAATTGTTTAGGTTGGAAAAACCCTCTGAGATCATCCAGTCCAACTGTTCCCCAGCACTGCCAAGGCCACCACTGACCCACGTCCCCAAGTGCCACATCCACACAGTTTTTCAGTCCTGCCAGGGATGGGCACTCCATCACTGCTCACAGCCTGTTCTGGTGCTTCACTGCCCTTTCACTGAAGAATTTTTTCTTGATCCAATCCAAACCTCCCCTGGCACAACTTGTGGCCATTTCCTCTTGTCCTAGGTTTTTGATATGCATCACTTAAAATAATTTCTGAACTGAAAACTACCAGCTGCCTTTTTACTTCAGGATATTTTTTCAACCATTGCCTTCTGCAAGAAGCATCTGCTGCACTCTGGCCATCCTTGTTTCTTCTCTGCAATTGGATTCAGTAACATCCATGCCTCTGTGCCAGCTCTAGTTGGGATCCTCTCAGTGTGGAGACTTGTGCTGTCTAGGAGAACCTTTAGCTAAATTTTGTCTTTTCTATTTTTACTCTCCTGTGCTTGAAAGCTGCAGGGTATTTTTGGTATGCAGTGTCCTGTAAGGTCTGGACCTTGTCAGTCTGTGCCTCCCATTTTGTTCACTGTTCAGAGGTGTTTGTGGGTGTGTTTGTACTTTGGAGTTTATGCATGTGCAGGTTGGAATTTGCAGGGGGAAGAACGAGGACTCAGAGGAATTTAGGTCTCATCCATTGCTCCCATGTTCTGCTTTTATGGAATGGTGGTTCTTAACTCAGAGCAATGCAATGTGATGGCTGCTTTTTCTCCTCTCCTGCTGCACAAGCCCATGTGGAAAGATGGTGAGAAAATTTGTCACTGGTGTATTGTAGCTGGAAATGCAGATTGTACTGGGAGTATCTTGGGTGTGCAGTAAGCTGTGTCTGAGAATGCTCATGGCTAAAATGAACCTGCTCTAATTTGTAATTCTTTGTATTAAATGCTGGATTTTCCATGCATTGGACAACTTCTCAATTTTCTTTATCATTAGGCAATTATTAGTGGCTCAGGGTTATTAGAAAGTGATTTTGTCTTTATGTGATATGGACAAAGTAATTATCTTTGCAGAATGGTCTGGTTGGAAGGGAGCTGCAAGATCACCTTGTTCCAACCCTCTGCCATGGGCAGGGACACCTTACACTATCCCAGGTCAGCCTGGCTGACTCTCCTGTAAGTGTAGGGAAGAATTAATGCAAGCAGTTTCATTGCTGGAGCCCAGGAACATCCCTGATCCTGTCTCCATCCTGTCTCCTGAAATAGTATCTTTGGGACTCGTCTAGACAGCTTTCCAACCCAGTTCTATTCTTGCAGATGGTTTTCTGGCAGCTTTCATGGAAGCCTTTTCAGAAAATGTTCTTGCCTGAGATTTCTGAAACTCTAATCAGGAAGATCAGACTAATTATTAAGGTGTTCTTCTTCTGCTGGTGTCCTTGAAGATGTATAGAGAAGTCTAGTGAAGCAGGGATGAGCCTTTTTCATGTCCCCAAATCCCCAACTCAGCAGGTTCTTAACAATCCTGTTGATTTAATTTGGGTCATCCCTGTAGAAGGGGAACATCTAAAGGTTTTGAGGGAAAATTGGCTTCGGTTGCATTTTTAGATGACTTTTCTGCATTTGCTTGAAAAGCAGTTCTACGTTTTGGAGGTTTTTTTCAGAATATCTTGTGAACTGCCTGTCACTTCCAAAATTTCTCAGGGTCAACAGATATATTAGCAAATTACATTCGCCTTCTTTTATGTTAAAAATGCTAATTAAAGCAAGATAGGTATATCACCTTATGTTTTAAAAAGATGGTTGCGTTGTTAAAAGGCAGTGGCATTGATACTAAATAAGAAATGGATTTTCATTTTGGCTGATAAGGAGATTCTTGTTGATGACATACACTTTCATTTACTCAAAAGTATTTGACACTTTTTTTTTTCCAGTGGTTAAATTAAAGACTTCAGAATTACTGCAGCAGATTCAGTGCGGGTATAATAATTTATATAACTGGAACGATTCCAATTCCAGGATATTTTTGTCATACAAATGTAGTGCTTTAACAGGGGGGCAACTTGAAAAAAAAAAAAGCTTTTAATACCACTAAATGTCAATCAAATGTATTAAAATAAAGAATTTTAGTCACATACTTTATGAGCAAGGTCTTGGTATGGTTTATTAAGCAGCAACTTCAAAATAGCGGTTCAAATATCCAACTGAATGTGAGCTCATAATAACATGATAAAATGATCCTTAAGTGTATCAGCTTCTGGGTATAAAGTAGATTTTATTTAGGCGTTATTATTGTTGTAACATAGTGTTTGTTAATGAGGTTATTATTGGAAGGATTTCCCCTTCTCAAAAAAGCTGTTGACAAATTGGAATGAGATCAGAGAAGAATTATGTGAATTATTGTGGTTTGGTCTTTTAATGGAAGCCTAAAGATTTTGGATGCATTTCATCTGTACAAAGACTTATCAATTAAAAAGAAATTGTCTTAAATTTGCTGCCAGTATAGATTATGAGACTATTTCTGGTAGCACTTACAGTGTAAATAATATTTTAGGATTCTAATCTAAACTAAACTAGAACATGGTATTCACACTCTGAAACTAAAGCATCCAAACACTGAACACCCTCAGCAGGGATTTTGGAGTAGGTATTTGCAGGACAAGTAGTAGCTTAGTAAGTTAAGAGGTATTATGATCTTAACCAGTGTATGTTTGTGTATCAGCAAGAGGTTGTGTTGTAGTGAAAGTTTTTTATTAATCCTGCAAAATCCTCTGGCTTGAAAATGAAATGATAAGTGAATATAAACTATAAATAAAGTGTAAATTAAATACAAGCTGGAATAGTACTCCTAGAATGATGGGAAAATCACTGCCATCTGAACCTTTGATGAAGAACTGGATATATTTTTGAAGTGTGGCACTCATGAGGCATTTCAAATCCTGGGGTCAGTTTGGTCCCCTCATGACAAGAAAGACACTGAGGGGCTGGAGAGAGTCCAGGGAAGGGAACGGAGCTGGGGAAGGGTCTGGAGCCCCAGGAGCAGCTGAGGGAGCTGGGAAAGGGGCTCAGCCTGGAGCAAAGGAGGCTCAGGGGGGCCCTTGTGGCTCTGCACAACTCCCTGCCAGGAGGGGACAGCCAGGGGGGGATTTGGGATCTGCTCCCAGGGAACAGGGACAGGAGGAGAGGGAATGGCCTCAGGCTGGGCCAGGGGAAGGTTAGGGTGGATATTTGTGAGAATTTCTTCATGGAAAGGGTTGTTAAGGGAGTGGAGTCCCCATCTCTGGAAGTGGTCAAAAAACCTGTGGATGTGGCCCTTGTGGTTAAATTGTCCTCGGTAATGGTTGGACTTGTTGATCTTGAAGGTCTTTTCCAGCCTTAATAACTCTGTGAGATGCTTTAGGTGCACCAGGAGTCATAAAACTGGGAAAATAATTACTGGAAGAACAAAACCCTGCAGTAATATTTCTCCTCTCTTTCGGAAGCAGGGAGCAGGGTTGCTTATTTTCTGTCATCGATCAGATTTGCCAGGGAAAAGAGAAAATAGATACACCACCTCTGTGATTAAATATGTATGTTTCTAATGACTTTGGCAGCAATTTGGATATTGAAGTTTGCAATCCATCTTAGCTTCATTCTTCAGAGTGATCTGAAAATCTTACTCACTTCTTTTTCATTAACTTCATTAGCTTTGTCATCAGTCTGCAAAAGTTGGAAAGGATAGAAAATAATCCTAATTACAAAAATAATACCCTAATTACAAGATTTTGCTTTGAGGTGTTAATTAACCTAATTCTAATGATCCATGTTCTGAGAAGCTGTGGCAGTTTCTGTTCCATTGCCCTTCAATACATATTTCAGAAGACTGATTTAGTTGCAGTTCGAAGGATTCAGGGCATGGGTACATGGATATTTTTTTGATTGTTTTCTGTTTGTTTCCTATGTTAATTGCTTTGGAATATTGATTCCATTGGGTGTGCACCATTTAATGGATCCAAGTAGACTTTCTGGTAATCTTTGACTGTTCTATGAAATCAAATTTATTTATTTATTTATTTATTTATTTTTGTTCCTAGAGAGATCTGAGCTTTTGGTGTATTTTAAAGGTGACCTTGATTTTCAGCCAGTGAAATTTGGATGGAGTTTTTCCTTAAGAAAATAGTGTAATTGTGCCTTAAGCACATGGTGTAAATTACCATATTTGTTTTCCTGTTTGGTAAATTAATTTTCAGTATCTTTTCTCACAAGCTCTTCAGTGGTTCGTGTTCTTGAATATTATGTGCCTGAGCAGCAAATGCTCAGATTTGTAAGAAATATCTTCTTCTACTTGTCTCTTTCAATGGGATGATTCATATTTAACTCTTTATATGTTTATGTATTTAAATATATATTTATATATTTTCCCCTTTATATATAGTTTCTCTCTTATTTAGTCTGTTTCTCTGTACTCCTGTAGTACTTTGGTGCTCACTGATGAGACTTCTAACCTTTTACTAATTTATAATGAGGATATTAAGTATATATAACTCGTGCTTAGCTTATTCAACACAGATTAATTCAATATTGTGCAGATGACCTTTGACAAATACACAAGTAGTATTTCTCTGCTGAGTAGAAATTTTCCTTTTTGTAGATATCTGTTTTTTAAAATAAGTCTTTTTAATACCCTAATTGAAGTCAGTGCTAGAATTTTCATTCTCATTCAGTTTCTTGGGTCAGTGTAGAACAAGGGACTATCTGCACAAATTTCTTCTCATCCTTCATGAATAAAAGGGTGTTTAGCCAAAAAGAAAGCATAATCATAACAAAGTAACCTTGACACTTAATGTGAGTATTGTTCTTTATAAACCTGTTTCAAAGATGAAATTGATTTTACCCAACATTTTAAACTAAAAAGTGCAGCTTAATTTTCACTTAAGAAACTGGTAGTGTGGAAAAGGATAAACCAAAAGTATTGGGTTTGCATGGCCAGGTTTTAGTGAGGGGAGTACAGGGTTCAGTGAGAAGCTGCTGGAAGCTTCCCCACGTCCATGGAGCCAATTCCAGCCAGCTCCAGGATGGACTCACCACTGCACAAGGCTGACACCCATGCACTTTCTTCCTCTAAATCCTTATCTTGTTTGTACAAACAATTAATCTCTAAGTTTTCGGAGAAGAGTTTTGGACAAATGAGATTTGCAACAGGAATTAATTTCTCTGATTCATTTAATCTTGCTTCTTAGTAATGAAAATGTATTGTATCTGCTTATGCTAATAATAAATACTTCCATTGGAAGGTGTTCATGTAAAAGCATAATGAATCCAGTGTGCTGAATGGCTTCTGAATATGGAGTTGTTTCCAGGGAATATGTATTAATGTATTCCATTTTTTTCCCAGGCAATTACACATATCTACACCCTTAGTGTGGAATGATTAAGCTTTTACTACTCTGCTTGAAATACTTTAATTGGCAGGTAGTTTTATACTTTTCTGACAAGGATGCAGAAATCTGAGGGAAATGCATGCACATGAGGCATAATGTCTGTATCTATTTTAATATCTATATCTATGTATATATCTTCTTTTTCTTCTTTCTTTACTGTCTTCTTGGTCCATATTCTTTAAATCTGCTTCATTCCTATGTTGCACCTCCTAAGATCTCTGTGAATGCTTCCATAGCCTCTAATATTTATTTTTGTTATTTCTTTTTAAGCTGAGAGACTCAGTGCTTTCATGTATGTGCAGTGTGATGTTATTGACTGTTGGAATGTGGTGGATTAATGAAGTTTGTGGTAGTGTTTTTACCCTTCATGGAAAAGTAAATTTTTTTTTTTTTTTTTGAGCAGTTCCTGTCTGACACAACTGAAATACTTGTAAGAGTAGCTGGAAACATACAGCTGTATCCTTGGTGTAGTGCTGACTGTGAGCAGTGGGTTAATTTTATAATGGTCCATGCCCTATAAAATAAGCATTTCTTTATGAACCACTTAAATAATGATTAAACCCATTTTAAATAGATATCAAATAGATATCTTCATTTTGGAGTTTCTGAATTCAGCAGTGTTCCAGCTCATATGTTCAGGATGTATCAGAGTCACATCATTTAGTTCTAGCCAGAAATAACTGCCACTTTATACACAACCCTTCTCTTCCACAGCATATTTTTAATGGCCTTACTGCAACTCTCAAGGATCCCTGAAAGATAATTTAATTGTGCTTGTGTTTGAGCACAGAAGAAGAAAGTCCAGACTGTGAGCTGTCTGTCCCCTTCCCTGTGTGGCAGACAGCTCTGGAGACAGAAGTTTGTACTTACTTGCTGGTTTGTTTTGCCAAGAAGAAAAAATTAGGAACATTATCTTCTGTTTTCATATTTTGGTTGGTACCTTGTTGCTAGAGATTTCAGTCTCTTTGTTAGGGGCTTGCCTGTGTTCTCACCTTGGTTGTCTGTCAGGTTTTGCTTTACCCTCTCAAAGGGCATCCTGTGAGTCCATCTCTACTTACACTTTATTTGTTTTGAATATTGTGTAGAAAGTAGAGTTAGGTTTTTGTCAAAGAAAAGGTGGGGAGGGTAGTTTTTGACACTGGTAAACATTTCAGCAGCTGTACTGGTCTTTAGGGGATTTGGTCTCTTTTAAAAATTAACTTTCTTCTAGCCGTAGACAAGCTGCAAGTGTGGAAATGATTATTGTAATCATTATCCTAGAGCTTTTTCAGGTGTTTAAATTTTACTGAACAAAAGTTCCTAAGCACTTTGAAAGTGAAGCCTGAAATTTTGAGCTCAGTGTAGCAGATCACTGCATAATATTTTATACATCTTTAATGAGAGATTAGTAATGCATTTGTTCTGCACACCTCTCAGCCTTTTTCACTGAACTGAAAGTGTCCAAGAGTAAAATTGATACAATCAAGTTACACAATTGTGTTCTTTTTTCAAGTGATTGGCCCTGCAGATTTCTCAGTAGACATTAGAGTCTGTGAGTTATGCTGGCTGTGGGGTTTGTGCTTTGTTTTGTTTGTTTGTTTGTTTATTTGCTGGCTTGATTTCAGTACTTTTTATTTATTTCCTTTGTTTTGTGACTGGTTTTACAACCCAGCACCAGCCCTTTAGGCTGGATGAGCCAGCAAAGATATTAAACATCCATAGATCTTTTATTTTACATATTTCATGGAAATGAGATGGAAAGCTTGGAATATCAGTTTTTACTGAGCTGTGTGAGTTTTGTGTATAATCAAATAGTGCATTTATACATACTTTTGTCAGCAGAGAAATTAGAAACCAATTATGTTGAAAATTAAGTTGGAATAAATTAAGATGCTTTATGAACTTTCCTTTTCATTAACAGTGATGCTGCTAAAGCTGATTTGCTCTGAAGTGGGATGGATCCTTCAAAAGTCTTCTGCAACCTTTCCTACAAGACTGTTGGGACAGGGAACCCAAAGGATCTTTAAGTTTGTGTAACATCCTTGTCCTCCTGGGCTCCCCTCCAGCCCTGTGCTCTCACCAATCACTTGGGTTTGTCCCCAGACCCCATCCTGTTCCAAAATACCTGTAAAACTTAGGAATTGCATGTCAAGAAAGTGAAATTAAATACTTTTGAACTGGAAGGAAAAGATTGAAAACATTAAAGGTCTCATTCTTTATGGGATGGAATTTTGTGAAGGAAAGCAGTTTTAGAATATTGGAGGCAAGGATGTGAGAAGTTCAGTTTCAGATTTTAGCTTCCTCTAGTGACTTCATGAAGGATTGTCTTACTGCTCCCATTTGACCACTTTTGTCTATTCTTTCAAATACTTCCCTTGGAGAAAAAAAAAAATCTAGTTATTAGATTGCCAATCTAGGTCCTGTGATAATTTCTTCTCTTTTTTTCCTTCTTCCTTATTCTTCCTGGATATAAGACCTGGGTACTTGTAAATTATTTTCAGAATCATTGTTTTAGGGGGAAAAAAATAAATCACTGCAGATTTAACCCAGAGGTTGTTGTGCCTTTCTTCAGGCCACACTCTGTGGTGGTCCTTGGTTTTCTCTGCCAAACTCTTTAAGTAGGTCCTTGCTTTTACAGTCATTGTGTCAGTGTTCCTTAAGGCTCCCATGGTAACATCTGCTTCCAGGTTCTTCTTTACCCTTGACTCCATCACAGCTTTAGAATTTGTGTGTTTTTATTACAGGAAAGGGCAGAAATCAGCAGGGTTGCATTTATTAGTTCAGAATTACCTGTTTTAGAGAAAATCGTTTCAGGTTAACAGCCTGTTGGGTCTGGATTCATTGGCTGGTTGCATATTGAGTTTCATGAGGCTCGTTTGAAGAAGTCTTCATTGGAAAGTCAGTCATGTTACAATTGTTCCATGGAGCTGGCAGTCTGAGCTGCAAGTTTAGCTGCAAATTTCACATTGAATTGCTGGCAAATACAAAGGAAATGCACACTGTGGATGAGTCAACTGAGTTGCAGTGAGTCAGGAGCTCTTCTAATGTGTCTGTTACTGATGTGGCCATCAGAATGCTGAGGCTTCAAAGGAAGGTATAAAATTGAATGCAGTATATCAATTTTTATATCCCTTTTCTCCATCTCACTGCCCAGTACTGTAGAGAACATCATTTTATTGATTTCCTCGTCAGTGGCTGCTCTAAACTTGCATGGGGCTGTGTCAAAGTGGGGATGTGGGGCTGTCACTGCTGACTCTGTGAGGTGATGGATTTGTCACCACAGTTCCTGCACACTCTGCAAGGAGCTTATTGAGCCAGAAAATGAATATGTGCAATCAGCATCTCATTTCACAAAAGTCCAGCAGGGAAGCATGTGCTGGGTTCCCACATTTCCATTTCCATAGGGTGGAACTACCAAAAACTTAATTGTGGCATCAAAATGTGCCTTTTGCTGGAGTCATTAAGTCCCACTTTCGTCCACTGAGAATATGTGGGAAACCTGATATTCATAAAGCCCTATTCATAAAGCCTTTAAATTCATAAAGCTATTAACATTTGTAATTTCACTTTATACTCCTGCACAACTCATTTTTACTTTTCATGAGATTTTTATGATGTTGCTTGTCCTTGTATATTATTTATTGTGGTCTTACTTTAGTAAATCTCCTACAGGTTACTGAAGAACTTCATATAAAAAAAACATGATCTGAGGCTTTTTATTGTGTTTTATTCTGGTTTGACACATTTTCTTTCGAAGTAACTAAATCTCTGTATTTCAGATGTTTCTGAGACTTAGTCCAGCTTTAGGTTTAATAGATGTTGGATTTAGTTAAGATTCTGTCTCGGTACAAGGTGCATATATGAAAAAAATCCTAGCACTTTGTATTACGTTTTCCATATTCATCAGGTCAACACTTCTGTTGACCATATTGATCATGTCTGATTAACCACCTTTAGACCTGAATGCTCAGTCATTTTACGGCAAGATTCACACATTAGTCAAATATTTTTCCTTTTATAGGAGCTGTTTTAGAGGAGGGTTATCCATCCACACACACAAAAAAGGTGGGGAAGGATAAAGGAAAAAAAACAAAACCCAAAAAAGTTTTACTGAATCAGATTGTTTGATGCTAGTTCTAAATGAATTTGGAAAATATGTTTTGAATGTTTTTTCCCCATGTGAGACTTTTGATTATATTGTATCCCCCAGCACAGTTAATATTCTAAAATTGCTTCTGCTTGGAGACGAGGATAGGTGGTTCACTATTTATCAGGCATTTCTGTTTGCTGTATCCTATTTATTCATTTAGCACACACTTTTATTTTTGTAAGTCATTCCACACAGGGAAGCATAAGGCAGCTGGTCCATTCCCATGGGATAACCAGGGAACCAGTCAGCCCTTCTGCAGCTGGAGGGATGGGAACTGGGTGTAGAGGGGAGCAAGTGATGGGGATCTGGGAAATCACAATCCTTCAGGGGCTGAAATGCTCATGGAATGAGTGCTCACAGAACAGCCGTGTCTGACTTACTGTGAACACTTCATCCAAAACAAAGAAACTGCTTGCAGACTTATCCTCCCAAGGTAAATTTTTATGACAACAGTGTTGTCTCTGAGTCTCTTACCAGATGTGTATAAAAGATCAGCAAAATCTAGTCATAATGAGGATCTGACCTGCCTTTGCCTTGCTTCCGAAGTGGCTGCTTGGAATAAAACATTGCGGGATGAGACAGCTGAGCAGTCATCTTACTTCATGAAAGAAGAAAAATAACAGAAAACTCAAGTATTTGGAGAATGCCCGAGGCAGTTTGAAATTTTTGGAGCTCAGAAGAGAGATTGCTATTTTGTGGCACACGTTTGAGGTGCTGTGGTACTGCAGGGATGATACACCAATATGCTTTGAAAGAAAATGTTTGTAAAACATTAGTATTTTCAGACATTGGTTTTGCTCCATAGGTTTTTGCTAGTATTTGTTTTTTTCCTGGCATGGTTTACCAGCAGTAGGATACAATGAAAATGCATTCTTTTTATCCAAACTTTATCAGCTCATCCAAAATTGGAGTATTTGTAAAAAATAACTAAAATTGGAAGATTTGAAAACATCGTGTCATTATTTTTGGTGAGGCCCTGGCACAGGGTGCCCAGAGAAGCTGTGGCTGCCCCTGGATCCCTGGAAGTGTCCAAGGCCAGGTTGGATGGGGCTTGGAGCAACCTGGGATAGTGGAAGGTGTCCCTGCCCATGGCAGAGGGTAGAATGGGATGGGCTTTAAAGTTCCTTCTCAACTCAAACCATTCTGTGATTCTGTGATTCTCTGATTCTCAAATTACACAAAAGCTGCTGATTTAAGATCTGCATTACTCAAAGCAATGATATTTTTTATTGTCTGACCTAGAAGAGTGAAATTATGATTTTTGTAAAAAATACGTGTGAAAAACTGAGATGTTTGGAAAAGTCCTGTGAGCTTTTGAGTTGTTCCAGCGTATTGTTAATTTTGAAATTTCTGAAGGAGGGAGGTGTGGAAATCATTTGGCCACGTTTTGGAAAGGGTTCAAGGTGGAATGAAAAGCCAAAGCAGCCAATGCCATGTTGGGCAGCCTCTTCCCCCTCTGGTACCCTCCTGAACTGCATCTCTGCCCTGCAAGAGATGGGGACACTGGGTCTGCTCAGCAAACAGGCTGCACAACACTGGCTAAAAATCACTTTTGAGTGATTCTGGTCTGGAAATGGTAAAACCACTGTTGATGAGCCTTTTCACAAAAATGTAGTATAATATCAACAGCCAGAGTGTGAAACTGGAGCAAGAGGGAAGATACAAGTTCATGCAAATCCATAAATACTTGAAAACAGAGAATTAGTAGCAGATTGTCTCAAGTTTAATATTCTCTACTTATTTGTTTGTGAGCTGAGAGGAATTAAATTTTCTACTTTCTCGTCCGTACAAGTTTGTGCTGTGAGAAATACTGTGGCATTTATAATGTGGTATCTTGTAATTCTGTTGCATGTCTCTGGGATTTACAAGTTCATTTTTATTCACTTGATTTATGAAAGCAATTGAAACTCCTTCTAATTTTACTGCAACTACTTGTTTAGTGCTAAGGACATACTTAAGTGTCATGCTGGGTACAGGTTTTCCTTGAAATTCCTCCCTGGTAAGTGCTGGAACTTTCTGTCCTCTGTTTCTTTTTAGCTGTTGCTTAATATGAACAAGTGGCAGTTAAAAGGAGGAAAAAAAAAAAAAAAAGGAAAAAATAGGATCTTATTCCTTTTAGCCTGTAAAATCAATAGGACTGTCCTGGATTGATTTTTGTAGCTCTACTAAAAAGACATTTTTCTTAAGTGATACAATCTTAATTCTTTTTATAGCTGTGTAAAAATATTTTAAACATTTATGTTAACTTTGCTGTTAATGTGCGACAGGAAATTGCCTGTAAAATACATTTTTAAAAAGCACTAGGACTGATAAAAGTTTTACCTTGTAGATTCCACAAGTATCCCTAGATTTATTTTAAATCACGTATGCTTTTAGGTACAGATTCCTACGCGTAAATGTAAAATCAAATTATTCAAGGATGGAACAAACAGGAGTGCTTTTCCTTGGGAAAGGAGCATTATAGATAAAACCTTTTCTTCCAAAAAAAAAAAAAAAAATCTGTATTTTGCTAAAGGAGCTACTCAAGCTTTAAAATTCTGGTGGTTTTTTAGATGTTAGAATAAAAATTACACATCATGGCCTTAACTATGCAGAGCCTGCAGGAAGGTAATGAAACTGGTGCTGCAGAGGTGTTTGTGCCATACCCTGGCACGGCACATGGGGAATGTTTTCCATTGCTCACTCAGCTGCTCCAGCACATCTCTGTTTTCAGCACGGAGAGATCTGGGCAGATTTATGGCCATCTCTGAGCAGATATGTGGACTTGAACAACCCAATTTCTAGGCAATTCTTACACAGATTTTTCAGCTGGGGCTGAATATGGTTTTTAGTGCTCTGGTGGCCAAGAAATAACCTTTCGATGGCAAAAATTGGTTCTGTTGAAATTTTCTTCCAGCCTTTTAAGAAGGTAACGCACTGATACAGGAATGATCAGCTGCTGCACCCAGGCAGCCCCTTTCAGAGGCAAAGTCCTGTTAAAAAAAGCAGCAAAACCCCCTGAAGGATGGATGCTTTGCTAAGGTCTGATGCTGGGAAGGGCTGCCAGGCTGAGCTGGGGGATGCCATATTTCCTGTCTTTAGCAGTGTTCAGGAGCAGGCTCTGGGAGATTGCTTGGCTTGGTAAATTTTCAGGGCTCTCTTTCCTTGAACTACTGATTATCAGGAGACAAGACTTTCTCAGCCTCAGATTTGGGCAAAAAAGGAGGTGGAACAAGAAATTGATGAAGGTTTCACAAAGGGGGTATGCAGGGAGGAAGGTTTGTTCTCTGCAGTCACTCTCCTCCCCCAGTTTTTTGTTCCAGTTCCACTGCCTGTTTTTTGAGGTACTGATTTGAGTCTCAGGTAATTCTTGTCAGCACTTTTGGAGGTGTTTTTACAGGGTGTAAGAAATGTGGATTTTTGCAGTCACCTCCTGTATCAGGGACGAAACTTGACTAAATAAGGAGAGCCTGGTGCTGTGTATCTTGATTTGTTTGAAACTTTTAATACTGCCTGAAGTGACCTTGTTGGGGGGAAGCCATGGTTTAGGTGTAGCTGCTATAGAATGAGATTTACTCCCTGATTTCACTGTCAATAAAGGTGTGCCAACAGAATGGTATTCTGATTTTTTCAGTGTTTTAACTGAAGGTCCAGATGATGGAATGGAGAAATGCCTTCAACACCAAGCTCGAGCTGGGGCTGAAAGCCTGCTGGGAGACAGAATGAGGAGTCAACATAACCTTGGCAAAGTGCAAATGATAATCTGAAAATATACAGTCTAATTCAGTCCAGACAATTAGAAAGCTCTGCCTTTGGCCAAGTGTAATTAACTGCATAAATACACATCAGTGACCTGCCATTGCAGAGGAGACAAGGAATTGTAGTGCCTCGTAGAAGAGCATGGCAAGAGTGTTGTGATTTACTGAGCAGGCCTGCACTAAATCAGCTGTGGATCAGAGATAAACTGTCCTGAAAAATATTCATTCCATGCTTGTCAGCCCTGTTGGGGCTGTACTGGTCAAGTAAGGTTGTAGATTCAGAGAATATCCTGAGCTGGACGGGATCCACAAGGATCATCCAGTCCAGTTCCTGTCCCTGCACAGACACCCCAACAATCCCACCCTGTGCATCCCTGGAGCAGTGTCCAAACCCTCCTGGAGCTCTGGCAGCCTCGGGGCTGTGCCCATTCCCTGGGGAGCCTGGGCAGTGCCCAGCACTGATTTCCCTGATTTCCACCCTAACCCTGTCCTCAGGTGACCATTTCCCCACAGCTCCAGCTATTCCCCTGGCTCCTCTCTATCACAGAGAGCAGAAATCAGTGTCTGTCCCTCTAGGATTTGATATGATGCCCAGTTTAAGCCCTGCGTTGAGGAAAGATTTGAGTTATAGGGGGTCTAGATAAGAGTGATAACTAAGATTAGAAACCTTGAAAGCATGGCTTTCTGTGAGAGATGGGACAAAATGGAGCAGTTGTTCTATGGAAAGGTGAGAGAAGTGGAATGTAGCAGTTCTCAAATAAATGAGGAGGCAATGGGACAGTTTGTTTTCTGTGGCAGAAGTGGGTAGGAAGAGAAATAATGGACTTAATTTCCATCTCAGAAGATTGCAAATTGGTATTGGAAAAAGCTCTTGTGAAGTAAGACTGGGGAAGCATTAAAATAGATTTCCCAAGGAAGCCATGCAGTGGATGGTATTCATGGAATCACAGAATCATTAAAGTTGGAAAAGACGTCTAAGATAATCAAGTCCAACCACCAACACAGCACCACCATGTTCCCCACTAAGCTGTGTCCCCAAGTGCCACATCCACGTGTTTTTTCAACATTCCCATGCCTGGCAACTCCACCACTTCCCTGCACAGTCTGTTCCTATGCTGGACCACCCTTTCTGTGAGAACCTGATACCTGATCTAAACCTCCCCTGGTGCATCTTGGGATCATTTCAAGGTTTTCAAAACCAGAGTAGATGCCATGGTTCTGCCATGCCAGTGCCAGGAAGGACAGAGAGGTGGAGCTGGTTCTGTTTTGGAGTGAGACAGCCCAAATAGTTTTACACCCTCTCCATGCATCTGGTGCCAGAATGACTTTTTTATCTTTTTGTTTTGCTAAATATCATTCCTTTGCTAAATTATCATTCCTTTGCCTTTCTGCCCATCAGTGAGCAGTAGCAATCACAGCATCTCTTTGGAACAGCATCAGCTTTATGTATATTCTTGTTTTCTTCCTCTCTGTGCTAACTTTTTATTTTAGCATTGAAGTTTGTCTCCCATTTTATGCCTAAAAGCAGCAAGTGTCCTCTGTGCTACTTTGTGGTCAGCTTTAATTTGATTAATTTCATTAGCATAATGGTGGATTTTATGCATACTGTGCCATCTGTTGCCTTTCCACTTTATTCATATATCAAATGCCAGAATTGTTCATGAGTTCTCAGGTATCTTTCCTCTGTCCTTTTATTCCAATGTACTTTTATTTATTATGTTCCTTTATTTATTATCCTTCAGCTGAATTTGAAGGCTGAAGTATTTCACTTCCAAGATCTCTATCACAGGCCCAAGAGAAAGTAGGAAAACTGATGGAGACCTTTGATGAGCAGAGGTACTCTGTATGTAAGATCTTGAGTCCAGGGATCTTAGCTGTTACATTTTAATTACATTTATTATTGAGTTATATTATTCTGGGCTTTGGGAAAGGTTATGATTACAGTCTGAGCAATTTCCTGAAAAGAAAAAAAACCCAGATATGAACAAACACAAGGCATAATATTAAGATTTTTGTCATAGTGCAAGCAGAGAAGGTTTTTTGACCTTTCTCCCGTTTCAGTTCTCAAGACGTTTTTCGTTAAGAAGAAAAAGATTGTCAGGTTCTGCTAGTCTAAGAAAGCTGTAAGATTTTTATTAAGCAGTGGGATTGAGATCAAGGCCTGGGTCAAGAACAAACAACCACACTCTGTCTTCACACAGAGATTGATAATCAGAAATAATGAGAAATGCAACTTTAAGTAAATACTGTGGGAGTCTTCATGGTGTTTTGCCTTTTTCTGGGAAACTTCACTGCTATCTCTGGAAGGGTGATTCTTTCCTCTGTGTTAAACAGAAGGATGGAATGTGCTCCTCTGGAGTGTGTGTATGCGTAGGTTTTCCTTTTTATTGTTTTTAGAGACTGCATAGTTTCAGGTCAGCACTGAGACTTCTTATTCTCCTAACAAATCATTCCTTTCCACTTAGTCTGAAAGAGCCTAAATATTCTTGCTGAGGAAGTTCTGGCTTCCCCCTGAGCTGGTGCTCAAGTTTTGAGACTAATAAGCAACCTAATGCCTTAAAAATCAGAGAATTCATCGGCTGGAGATAGATCAACATAGATAGCTCTTCTTCTCGTGGCAACAGGATTTTAAATGGGGACTTTATCTGTGAGTGCAAGTTGTGCCCCTGAGTCAGAGCAGAGCAAAGTTGGGATTCATTACTCAGGCAGGAGCATCATGTGCCTCATGAATAAATGCACCTCTTTGGGCCTCAGTCCCTTCCCAGCTGGAGCTGCAGAGTTTATCAGGGATGTCAAAATAACAGGGGGACAACAGCCTTCAGAGCCTCTGTGGCTAAATAGAGAATATTTGGGGTTTTCAGAAGTTAACAGGTGTGAAAACCTTTGCTTGTGCAATCAAATATTAAAGTAAATAATTTTTCTGTATTTAAGAGAGCATAAATACTTAATGAGGTGAATTCATTTTCTGGCCGAAAGTATTTAACAGTTGTAAGTGGGTTTCTATGGTAATTGTCTGAGGTTGTCTAACTTAATGTCCTTTCTGTGACTCCTGTTTCATTTATGAATAAAAGTGAATATTTAAGCCTCATGAGCATATTATCTCCACCTGCATCTGCCTGTGTGGGAAAACATCAGGTTATTTACATCTTAACTTTGCTTGGTGGTGACACATATGGGGAACATTGAAGGTGTTCTCTGTGTGAATTGTGTTTGTAAAACAACATCTGTCACTTAAAGGCAAATCCTGCTTTATTTAGAGGCAAGGTTTGTTGTTTGCCCTTGTTTTCATGTTATATTATGGGTTTTTTTACCATGTAATTTGATTATGTATCATTTAGTCTATAGTCAACATTATTTTAAAAAATACCCACAGCATTTTCTGTGAAATCTGAATTTCCAAGAAAGCCTTTGGGGAGAATAAACGTATCAATTGTTATTTCAGTACTGACCAGCTTCTAATTCTTCTGGAAATCTGAATATATTAATAAAAAGCAGTTTCTGCTTGTCTCATACTGCATGAACTCTTTGGGTGCTGACCTGGGTTAATTTAGTTGCTTGAGAATTGAACCTTTCCTCATGATTTTATTTTAATTAACTTGTATTTACAGTCACGAGTGAAAATTTTTTTTGAATTATTAAAATCAACAATAACAACACATACACAGAGGAATATTAGAAAAGAGAGGGTGGCACCCAGGAAGTGTAAATCTTTTTAATTATTCTTGTGTGGCACAGTGATCTGTTTGTCTTCCTGAAAACAAACATTTCCTGCTATTCAGTGTATTCCCATCCTTAATTTCATATAAATACTTCCAAAAAAGGCACTTGTTCTTTTTAGATGCATCCGTCTTAATTGCTGATGTTTTCAAGATGTTTTTTTAAGATGGTTGTTAAGCTTCAGAGAATTTCTTGTCAGCTAAAAGCAAATTCACAAATTAAGAGCTTTATTGATTCATTGGATGTGTTTTTAAGCACTGCCCCTCTGCTGCAGACCTGTGTCACTCTGCTGGGATGAGTGCAGTGAAATTGTTCTTCCAAGTTTCCCCTGAAGTTGTGGATTAACTTTCAACAATTCAGCATAAATCGATATATTTTTGTTGCTGGAGATAGTGTTTTCTGTTCCTGAAACAATCTGAGCAATCAGATTTAATAAAAATTTACTTAGCAGTTTGTATCAAAAATGCAGATTCTTGGTTTGCACACTAAAGTGCAGAGATTTGAGGAATCTCATAATTCCTTAAATTTCACAGTGCTGATAGTTTTATTTATCTGAAATGTATGCACTGAGCAGTCTCTCCTCTTCCTTGTGTCATGTAGAACCGATCAAACCTTTGGAAAGGGTTTTCCACAAGATGTGTTTCTTATTTTTCCTTCCATTTCAGTATTAAAAACAATCCAACAAAGCCTTTAACATCCCAAGAATCTGTGTTAGGCGTGTGCTTTTCTATATCCCACTCCCTCACCTACCTCTAAATCCTCTTCCCACCTTTCCAACAGTTTGTCAATACAGCAAATCACATTTATTTGGCCTAAGATTTATTGCAAAATCAGTTCACTTAATAAAGGCCTTCAAACTTAAAAACAGGCATTTGAAATACTAGATGGTTTACTTAATAAATAGTAATAAATAAGTGTAATTTGTAAGAAATTTATTTTTCAGTTCATAGGAAACTTCTTTTAGTAAGCACTCTGTCATCAAAACGTGTGCACGGGAAGGGTTTGGTTTTATTTTTTAATGAGAAAACTTGAAGCAAAATGCAGTAGGTGAAAGTAAATAATTGCAACAAAAGAGCAAAAGCAGCTTGCACTACAATCCTGATGGAATTTTTAAATTGAGCGTTTCAATAGATCGAAATAGAGCCTGAGTGCATTGTCCTGCACTAAAAGTAAGAAAGTTCATTTGCTCCTTCTGCCATTGTTTTATTTTAAATGTCAAGAGTCCCAAAGAGAATAGCCTTGGAGAGGTCCAATATTTACATATTGAGTGGAAAAAGTGCAAGATCATACTTTTTGATAGCTAAATCCTAAACAGCATTGGAATGCTGAAGTGACACAAGCAATCTTTGCATAAGGGCTCTTCTGCTAACATTGTATTATCATGTATAGTAAATCATCTGAGCAGCTTGGTCTTGGTTTTAAATTCACGATAATTGGCCATAGTGGGCTTTTCACAAGTTCAGCTCAATCAGTTTGTGAATAAGAGAATTTATTGGAGCCAAGTGGAATTCTGTTGTGGTTGTGGCTACTGGTGGTGCAGGACCAGCAGCTGAAAATCTTCGCCTGCTGTTCATGATGGGTCAGTGCTGCTGCCTAAAAAAGATCCTTGTTGGGGCTGCAGATCAAAAAAAAAGCTGTTCGTGTGGGAGAGAAGATGCAGTGACAGCTCTGTCAAGGAATCTTTCCAGTACAGTTTTGTAGCAATCAAATAAATAAACTTTTATATCTCTCTTATCCTGGTGGCACCTCCAAAACTTCACACATTTGCATTAAAGAAAATACTAGTTTCAATTACTCATTGTTCTGTCATCCTGGTGGATAATCCCCATAAATAACAATTTATAGAATTTGATGGATAAATCTTAGTGAAGATTTTGTTCAGTGATGTGGAATTATCTTCTAAAGTGATTTAACAGCAAACTGCCTTCTGTTAATTCACTCCAGAACATACCTGGCTTAATCTTTTACTCTATAGAAATGTAATTACCTTTAAAATTAGAAGGGGATATTTTTTCTAAGGACTCAGATCTGTGTTCTTCATAACAAAACATCCAAACAAATCCCAAACAAAGAATAAAGGAAGAAGGAAACTTAGGTATTTTCTTCCTTCCTTGATAATGATATTCATGTAGTATACAGCAAACAGCAAAAGTGAGAATTAATCTAGAAACAGTGGCATTCATATTTAAATTAAACTTTAATCAATTAACATGGTTAATAAAAAGTGGTTCATTATATCTAAGATAAAAGAACACAAACAATACCCAACCCCAGTATAAACACGCTCCTTGAAGCAGCAGTAGGAGCAGTACTTAGCCTAATGTGCAAGCTTTCAAGTGGCAGACTGGAAGAATATTTATGTTCAGTTTGACTAAATGCTTGTTCTTTTAATCCTTTTTTTCTGCTTTAACTGTGGTACTTAACAAACATTTCCACTCATAGATACTAATCTTAATTTTACTGTTCCCAGTCTCTGGAGTCACCTAGGTTATAGGTTGTACTGTGGATGGTATTTTTACCAGCTGTTAAACATTCCCTGTGGTAACTGCCTAAAACTTCTCATATTGTACATTCAGCTATATTTATTTGCAATTTTTTTGACTTTTTGTGAGTCAATCCTTGCAGGCCTTTTTGCTACTTAGGGATGTACAGATTTTTACTGGTTTTATGCATTGCTCTGAAGGCTGAGAAATTAAACTGCATCCCCAAAGACTTAATGTTGGGTGGTTTTCAACATTTCTAAGTAGCATTTATGAGGAACAACCATTCTTTGCTTGAGCAGCTTTTAGTGGGAAGGGAAATTTGTGTTACAGGGCTTTGTGTTCTCTAACAGTTGTGTTGGAGAATTTTGGCATTTTTTAAAGGCTTTCCTTTTAATAATTAAAGAAAACAGTTTAGATGTGCTTGTTAAGAAGCTGACTGAAAAGATCTGCTCTTTTTCTTTTTTAATTTTTAGCAGCAATAGCCTACTGAGATAATTGTTGTTAAAATGTAGTATGGAATTATATGCTGTTAAGGATGACATCTCTTAAATAGCTTATTCTTACAAATACAGCCTGAAGTCCATATATTTTGTGTTAATTAATGCATTTGGGTTTTAGTAAAAAGCTTATTTTGTGTCTCTTTGCTTTACTCAGAATGAGCTGAAAACCAATTTAATGTCACTTTGTGTTTCAGACACACCAACTTCTCTTTGGCACCTGCTGTTCTGTTCTGCCAATTGCCTCTTAGTGCTGGGAATATATATCAGATTCTTTTCTTTTACATTTCTAAGACTTTCCTTGGCTGTCGCTGCCAGTTGAGGTTATTGCCCTTCAAACTTTGTGATTTTGTTGTTTCCTTCACCACAGGGTTAAGTTTAATCCAGAGTTACTGGTATTGTGCTTCTGTTCAGAAAATGGTGCTGATGGTGGCAATGACAAGAGGCAGTGGCTTAGGAAGGAGTATTTAATTTGCAGCAGGAGGGCAAAATAGCCTGAACTTTGCCATGGGGGAGAAAAACACAACCCCAAATCCAGGGATCAGGTAGGCAGACAAATGCCTAGCGCTGGGGTGATCAGGAAGGTTTAGGTGCCATATGCAGTGGCATAATTACTTGTATTAGTCATGGTTCTGTTGAAACAAACAAATGGAAAAAAAAAAAGTTGATGTCTTCTCAACTAGATCTGTCTGTGGAGTGTGTGGGACAGAAGTGGCTGTTAGTTCTGTGTGGGATGATGTGGCTGCTCTCTGTTCTTCTGACAAAAAAATCTAGAACAGCAGGAGGAGGACAGAGATGGATCAGTTCCTGGAGAAGCCTGGGAGAAAGCCAGTGCTTACTTCAAGTTTGACCGAAGGAGGTTTCTGGAAATGTTCTCTTTTGCCATGTGTAGAATTCTGTCTCTGAACAACAGGCTGTTTGAATTAGCATCTGTACTGCCTTGGCAGGTCCCCAGTGACAAAATTCCAAAATAAATGTGCATCCAAAGGAGTGTGGCCAGCAGGTGGAGGGAGGTGATTCTCCCCTTTACTCTGTTTTTGTGAGACCCCACTTGCCATGCTGGGCACATTTCAGGTGCCCTCAGTGTATGAAGGACATGGAACTGTTGGAAAAGTCCAGAGGAGACCACAAAGTTGAGAAGGGGACCAGAGAACCTCCTCTATGAAGACAGGCTGAGAGAGGAGTTGGGGCTGGAGAGAAGAAGATTGTGTGGAGACCTCACAGCACCTTCCAGTGTCCAAGGGCTGTGAGAAGACAGAGTGGGATTCTTCATCAGGAGCTGTAGTGGTAGGACAAGAAGTAATGGGTTAGACTGAAAAAAGGTGAAATCTAGGTTAGATATTGGAAAGAAATTCTTCTGTGAGATCCTGGCACAGGGTTCCCAGAGAAGCTTTGGCTGTCCCATTCCTGGAAGTGTCCCAGGCCAGGCTGGCCAGGAGTTGGAGCAACCTGGGCTAGTGAAAGGTGTCCCTGCCCATGGCAGGGGTTTGGAACCAGATGGTCTTTAAGGTCCCATCCACCCCAAAGCATTCCATGATTCTATGATTCCATGTTTGTGTGCCAGCTTGGCACCATTCCCTTGTAATTCATGAAACATGCTGTACTGGAAAGTGATGTGAGACCCCCTCCCCCAAGCCTAAGTGGATGAAGTGGTTGATCTCCAATGGCAGATACACCGTGTGTATGACCATCAAGAGATGGTCATCAACAGCTTTGAATCTCATTTTAGCTCTGTGGTAATGACTTGAAAGCTCAGTTGGTATTAAAAAAAAAAAAAAAAGGCAAAAAAAGATCCTAAGGAACCTTTCCACAGACTCCATCAAATCTCTCACACAAGTTGTTTGTAATATAACACAGTTCTGTTTTTCTGGTGGTGTTTTTTTTAGGATAGTTTTTTTTTTTTTTTTCCTGTATTGCTGTGCAAAAGGTACACAATAGAGAGAAATATAGATGAAATCCAGACTTTGCCTTCTAACTGCAGATGAAATACAGTCTTTGCCTTCTCAGCTTCTGTACAGTGTTCAGGGGGCTACGAAAGAGGTCAGATTGGCTGGACTTCTGAACTTCAACAGTAGGGGTGGAAGACTGATGGCCACCAATTGCAAGGGAATTTTGCAGGGCTTGGAGTCATGCTGACCTTGTTTAACATCTTGTCATTGGTCTGGGCAGTGGGCTGAAATGCACCTTCAATAAATTTCCAGACAGCACCAGTTTGGGAGGAGGGTTGACTGCTTAAGGAGTAGGGCTGGCATGAGGAGTGTCTCAGCAAGTGGGGAAATGGGCTGGCAGAACCAAGGGGGGCTCAGCAGCAGCCAGTGCAGAGTCCTGCAGGGGGACAGAGTCACCTGGTGCTGTGATATGGGGTGGGTAGAGGCTGACAGAGCACTGCTCTGCAGGAAGAATGTCAGAGTCCTGCTGGGAAATTCAGAGCATGGGACTGGAGAGCCACATCAACATGGAGCTGTTTGGCTTAGCATTAGAATAGGAGAGAGTAAAGGGAAGCAAGAGTAGCCCTCTAAGCGGCTGTTCTAAGAACACTGTACTGGGTCCTTTTTGGGGCTCATGAGTAAACCAGACATTGCAGTACTGGAACAAATCCTTTTCCTAGTTTGAAGGTGGCCCTGAGGAGCTGTACTAGAGATTCCAGAGGTCCTTTCCAGCCTAAATTGAATTACGTGATGTATGGAACAGCTACAAAGATGGTGAAAGCTCTAGAGGGGCCATAGGAGAAGTGGCTGAGGTCACTGGGCTTGTTGAGCTGGAGAAGAGTCAGGGTCTGCAGCTTCCTCCTGAGGGGCAGCTCTGATCTCTGCTCCCTGTGACAGGGACAGGACCCAGGGGAACAGCTGGAGCTGTGTCAGGGGGATTTATGTTGGATATCAGGGAAAGGTTTTTCCCCCAGAGGGTGCTGGGCACTGCCCAGGCTGCCCAGGGAATGGACACAGCCCCGAGGCTGCCAGAGCTCCAGGAGGGTTTGGACACTGCTCCAGGGATGCACAGGGTGGGATTGTTGGGGTGTCTGTGCAGGCACAGGAGCTGGACTGGATGATCCATATGGGTCCCTCCCAGCTCAGGATAATCTGTGATTCTGTGCTAATTTTGGAATTCTAAGTTGACGATGGAGATTTTACACAATGTGTGAAATGTGCAAAATAAACAACCTAAATAAAGCACCCTTCAGGGAATACTCTCTTCTGCCTTCCTGTGTGAGAATTCATAGGTGCTCTGGATTTGCAATCTCACCAGGATATTCGTTGGTGTTCCTAACATAAGCCTGAGTGCAATGGAACAACATGAAGAAGAAGTTAATTTCATTATTATTCTTACTATACAGAGTAGCCCCCCCCCCCTGAAAATTAAGTAGTATCCATTCTGGGGGTGTTTTGATTTAATCTCTGTATATATAGAGTAGAAGATTGCTTGCTTCTGTTTTCTGCTGTTCTTTATAGGCAAGGTTTTCATTAAAAAAAGATATATTAGTTTTTACAGAGAAACCAGAGCACTAACTCACCACATATGTCTGAAATATTTTACTTCCTTCACTTACAGTACTTTACATTAACTGAAAGAGAAACTCCTGGGAATCATTTGCCTTTGGTATTTAGTGATGTATGAGATTGTTTTCAGTGCTGTTTAGGGCAGTTCACAAACAATAACATTACCCTGAGGAAGCAACTCCTGGTGGTTCCATCAGTCAGAGAACCAGTGTCTCTTTTGGCTGCTGGAAGCCTGGGGAGATCAGCTGCCTGTGAGAAGCTTAAATATTGTTCTACCTGCCTTTGTAGTTGCCTGCTATCTTATTTTGGTATCCAGTTAAGGATTATTTAAATCCTTTTGTGTTATTTCTCCTCGTACAATGTCTGAGTCATTGCAGAAAAAATCTAAAGAAAGATAATATTGAAGTTCCTATTCTAGATGTGGTTATCTAGTGAGATAGGAAATAAAAATTGCAGGTCTTTTGTTCCCTCAGTGTAATTATAGAATAGTTTGAGTTGGAAGAGGTATTGAAATCATCCAGTTTCATTCCCTGCTATAGGCAGGGACACCTTCCACTGTCCCAGGTTGCTCTAAGCCCCCTCCAGTGTAGCTTTGGACACTTCCAGGGATGGTGAATGCACAGCCCCAGAATTGGTTAGAGAAAGCTGTAGAACCTCACTAAAGCAATTGCTGTCTCACTTCTCCTTTTTTTTTTTTTCTTCCCCCTAGCCAGTACAACTTGCTGCCTGCTCTGTCGTTGAGTTCCTTTGATAACTGCATCTTAAATACTGCTGCTTTTAAGATTGCTAACAGATTTTTAAACCAACAACAAGTGTCAAAAAAATAGTGCATTAAATATCAGTTAAGAATTTCCCTTTGTCAGGCGTGTGCTGTTTACAGTGCCAAGGCTCGTGCTTTCCTACAGATCCAATAAAGCAGCACAAGTACAATGAATCCAGGGATTTCACAGGAGGTTTTCTATTACTCTAGTGTGGTGTGCCCTCATGTGGTTAAATGCAATATCTTCCTTGAATCAGTCTGACACCCTTTGGATTTATTCTCTGTTCTGCTAAAGAACTGGGAGAAATAAAGGCTGCTGGTGGAATGGGAAGCACTGTGATGCCAAGTAGGTTTTTGGTTTTTTTTTTTTTGCTTTACAGCTCTCAAATGATTTGGCACTTTTGAGATGAATATAAGCTTGCATTTGTTTCGAATTCAGCTGCAGATGTGTGTGTTTCCCTTGTCTTTTATGAGATTTTGAGGATCCACTTAGTAATGTTTAAGCCAAAGTGGCTTTGTTTCTGATTTATTAATACTGATAACTGAGTATGGTAATGAAAACTTGCTTTTTGATGCCATAAGTGCGTGTTTTTCTGCAGTTTTACACACTTTTAATTTTGGGCAAAACTTTGTTGCGCTACTTTTGGATGTAGAAGAAAAGGCATTATCATCTGCATAATACATAGCACCAATCACATAATACATAATGCCAGCAATGTTTTGGTTTTGATACCCTTTGAGTACCATGAGACTTAATTTTGTGATAATAACACAGAGCTTTTGAGTACATATCTCACATTTTGCATGTGATGTGTTTGTAAGCTTGACTAGTAGTGCTGTATTCAGTTTTGGAAGGAATTAGAGTTATTAGAGTTATGAGGTGTTGCTTTATACTTTCTGGTTTGTACTTTTTGCTTTATACTTTTGGGGTTGTACTTTTTACTTTAGCATTCATGTAGATTGCAGGCAGCTTTTTGGGGGGGCTTCATGTCCTGACAACAAACTGCAGATGATGATGTCTTTTCTTCTACATCCAAAAGTAGCACAACAAAGTTTTGCCCAAAATTAAAAGTTGGTAAAACTGCAGAAAAACACGCACTTATGGCATCAGTGACATTTACTGTTTTAATTAACAAGGAAAATAACAGATGTCAGCAGGGGCTTGCAGTAGTAATAACTTATTAACTGTGAGAAATTAACTAAAGTTATTGAATGCAAAAAATTCACCCTCAATTACTGCTCAGTGGTTGCCAAGATCATTTAACACAGCACTGTAAGTTGATATTTCTGGCTGCTTTGAGGTCACTGCATTTAATGTGTATTTACTGATTATCAGGTAGGTTCCAGATTTCTGATTTTTTTTTAGCTGGGGTAAGAGAAACTTCATGTTTTACTCTTTAAGGAAACGTTTTGTGTGTTGTGGTCTGTTAAACCACTGCTGAGTTGCACAGAGATGATCATTTGGAGCCAAGTAACTTCGCCTTTGGTGATTTCAGCATTTGAAGTTCCCACATGGATACGTGATGTTGTCTCACTTGGACAATGAGAAACAGAAGGAAGATAGTGACAGGATCACAAGCAGAAAGGATTTGCCAAAAGTTGCTCCAATTAAAATTCAATCTATGCTATATAAAACCCAGAAGGATCCTTGATTTAGAGCTTTGGAAGACTCAAAGGTTTGAAGGTGCCAAGTCCGTTTAGGCACCCAGCTCTGTGAGTGTAATCCATAAACAGGAGTTACATGATTAATTCTCCTTTTCAACACATGGAGAGGAGAAGAGAGAAGCTTAGGAGTGAGATTTCGAAGATGTGGGGGAGATGTGCAAGGGAGCTTTTTGAAGTCCCATTCCTTTGCAGAATTTATATGCTGAACTCTGAGCCTGCCGAGGGGAGCTTACATCACATGGTGATTTATAGAGCACAAGTTCGCTTGGACTTAGTTTGAAATTTTCCTTCAGGATTAAAAAAAAGGGCTCATTCTCGTTATTTGAAGCACGCTGGTGTTGCAGCCCACCTTCTGATAAAATATCCCAGGTGTTTCGGTGGTCACCCCTGAAGGAGGAAGACCAGGTTCACTTCTCTGCTGAGCCTGAGGAGCTTCAAACCCACATTTCTTACCCCAGGACAATGCTGTGCCCCCCAGTTCATGGCCTGGCCCCTAGGGTGGTAGTCCTGCCAAAATTAGGCCATTGTGTGGGGAGGAATTCTTGTTCCTTCTCTCATCTTAGCAGAATCCTGAACTACTCTTATGCATAATGAAGAAAGATGAGAGAAAATGCATGTTTAACACAAGCCATAGATATGAATTTTTGAAATGGTACAGGCCTAACATGCTTTGGTGTAACATAACAAAAAATGAAATAATGGGAATCTGTGGATTCTGTGTTGTCTTTGGCTGTTGGACTTGACTGGGATCAAGCCCTTTTGTGCAATTACAAAACCCACAGTGAATTACACATTGAGAGGAACATCTTAAAATTTGACTTTCATCTTTTTATGGCATTTAAAAGTATTGAACAGATTTTTTTAGGAGGCAGATTAAGCCAATGGGTTTGCTAAAGAATGCATAGTTGCTCCAATTAAATACCTGCTTCAGCTTTTCTCTCTTGGCAAAAGCTGGGATTGCCAAAATTCTAACAAGATACTGGAAACCTGTGTTCAGGAATGGGATTATTTAATTCTTAAAAGTGAGGTTTTGCAATCCTGCCAGCACAGAGAGGGGGTTTTGTAATGGATGTTGCTGCTTGTGCTGCCAGTTCCAAGAGCCTGGAGTTACCAGTTGACACCTGGATGGTGTGAGGAACCTCACATAGTGTACAGGAGCAAGTGAATCCTTGAGACACCTGAGGAATATAAATCTTCTGTCTTTCATGAGTGGAATATTAACACAATCTCTTTTTCCTGTCTACCAGGTAACTCCTGGAATTCATATTTGGCTTCTAAATAGCATCACAGTCCTTTAGTGCCAATTAACAGGAGAAATTTGTCACAAAAGGAGAATTTAATAATCTTTGTGCCTAATTTATTACAAATTAGAGGCAAATTGTATTATGGGAGATGTTTTATTGGCTTAATTTATATTGCTCCTTGTTTCAGTTATGGAAGAGTTGGTGAAAATGATGCTGCAGGTTTTCATGGCTTCATTTTTCATGAAGATTTGTAGGAGGAACATAGCCATGATTCTTCATTTAATTGTGTTCTTCTATTCTTCTTTTTCTTAACAATATGTTTTGTGAAAACATATTTCAGGCTTGTGTGTCTGTTCTAGAAATTTTTGATAGTTATTCGGGAAGATTTGTAGGAGGAAAGTAAGTGTGAGGTGGTTTATTTATTTTTTTATTCTTTTTGATAGCATAACAAGTAGTCAGAAATTCCACTGAGAATTAATACTTGCTGAAGAACTTTCAAAGTGCCTTATATAATATTCATTCACATTGGCCAGGATGTAAACCTCTTCCCGTGGTGGGAGCACTGATAAGAAAAATACAAATTAGCAGCAATAGTGTTGCTATCTCCAAATTACATCCTAAAGGTGCATGGTGTGGGCAGAATAGAAATATGCAGATTTGTTCAGGAATCAGTGTTTGGCAGCAGAAACGTGAATTGGAGCTGCTCGCTGTCCTCAAGCTACACTGGATTAAAATAAAACATCCTGGCTCTAATCAGTGTTGCCTCAGTTATCTGAGTGCTTCCCAGCCAAAAGGGAGGTGTGGCAATGGCATTTTGTAGCACCCCAGCTAATAATTTATGCATTAGAGAGAGGAGTCTGCTTATTTATGAATGCGTCTAACCCGCAGGTGTTTGCAAACACTGAGGGGAGCTGGAAGGAGTACAAAAAGCTGGGTTAAACCACTGGAATTCAGCGTGGATAGGCAAAGTTCTGCTCATCAGTGAGAATCCAAATATCCACACAGAACAGAAAGAGAATTTTCAGTTCTATGAATTAGGTAGACAGCTGGTGCTAATTGTGCGGAGATAATTACAAGAGTTAATTATGTAAGCTGTTATGATTTATGGGGTAAGGACAGTGGCAAATTACTCAAGTTGATAGGGAAAATTGAAGAACAGTTATTACCAAAAAATGGAGTTATGTTACAGACTGCATCATGCTCAGCAGAACATCTGTGTTCACACATATTGGTGTAATAGGGAAAAAACCCCTTCTTTTTGTGTGGCACTAGAGAATAAGCACAAATATGGGAAAAAACCCAGCAAGTTATCTGTTCCTCTGCACAAATATGGAAAAAATCCAATTTAGCTGCTTTTCTGTTTTGTATGTGAGTGAAAAGTAGCTGTTGAAGGCATTTTCTCCTGTATTTTGCTCAGTAAAACCTTGCAGTTGGAGTGGGATCAGCTAATGAGCTACTGCTGAGAGCCACATCATAGCTTAAGCCTTTGGTGTGCAGAGCCAGGAATTTGTAGGGCAAAATTCCACCTCTGTTTTTTGCTGTGCTGCTGGATGGTCCAAGGGAAGGTCACAGACACAGTGCTCAGGTCTGTTCTCTACCTCATTTAGAGCAGGGAATGACATTAGATCTTCCCATGGCTGTGCTGGTGCTGCAACCCCCAACACAACCTGCTTCTCTACTCCAGGTATTTTGAAAGGTCTCTTCTGCCAAAGGAAACAAAAAAAGGAAAAAAAAAAAAAAAAACCCAGCCATGAGACAGTTTGGAAAAAGAGGTTTTGTGTTTTCAGACAGTTGTAATGGTTTATTTTTCTTTCTTTTGATGAAACTTCTTTTGGAAGCAGCAAGGTTTTGAGTGTTCGAGGGGTGTCCATTGTCCAAGCAGTGAGGCAATGAGATGGTGCAGTGGGCTGGAAGGGCAGCTGATATCCAGGAGAGAAAGGGCCATTCCACTGAAATCTCAGGGCTGTCTTTGCTCAGGTCATTGAGTGTTCCCAGCACCTTGATCATCTGTGAGCGCATGAGAAGAGAGGAATAACTTGTAGCTGTTCACATCCAAAAAGAAAAAATAATACTTGCTTGAAAATACAAGGGGTATAGGGGAGAACAGTAAATTTAATTTTTTTTTTTTTGTTTTGCAGATAATTAGTGATCCTTCAGAGAGAAACCATTTTACATTGATTTCAGCTGTCACAACCAGAGCCAAAGATTTGTGTGAATGGTTTTCATAATGGACATATTTTCCGAGCTGTATTTGATTTGCCTGCTTTGGTTTATTAAAAACAAGGAAACATATAAATGCTGTCCACCCTCAGAAAAACTCCCAGCAGCCTCTGTCATTGATACTTAAATTTGTAGAATCATAGAGTCATCAAATGATTTGTGCAGGAAGAGACCTTTATAGATCAGCTACTCCAGTCCCACTAGTGTCCTCAAGCCTTTCTCCAAAGGGCTGCTCTCAATCCTTTCATCACCCAATCTGTGCTGAAAACACAATACCAAGGCATCTGTCCTGTGTGAGGGACCAGAGAGAAACCACAAGGATTAGCAGGATAATTAAAAAAAATTAAAAAAAAAAAAGAAAGGTCTATCAATATTTGCCTCACAAGTTGTCAGTATATGCTTGTTTTTAATGTGGATTTGGGAAGTCTTGGCTAACTAATGCAGTTCCAGCATATACTGAGCAGAGAGAAGGCAAAGGGGGAGAATTACAACTCTTGGCCCACCCCTTTCAGAAATCTGTAGGGAAGACAGTTTAATTCAGAGAGCCAGGAATGTTCTTGTGTGAGCTGGAGCTGCTGACAGGGGATTAATTTGATGAGTGTGTGATCCAGCTCTACCCCCTTTCACTTCTGGCACTCCCTGCCCACACATGACCTCTGTCATAGGGGAATCCATGCTAATAGAATTCTGTGCCTTTAGCAAAGACATCCTCACCTTTTTTTGTGCTGCTGGATCTGGGTAAGGAGGCCTTAATTCAGGATGGGGCTGAGCTGTTAATTAGTGAAGTTCTGTTGTTCCAGCAGAGATCTGTGCTAGGACTCTCTAAAGCTTCTTTAATAAAATAAGAGAGCAAGGTTCCCTAGTGTGATCACAAAACCAGGATCATTACAAGGCTGCCAAATGAGCTTATGGTAATTATTAAGTGATATATTTGATAATTGTAGAGAATTTTGGGTGAGTTCTGCATTAATTAGTAACAGAAGCTGATAGAGACATTCTTTCCTTTGCGTCACTTCAGGTGGGGTAAGATTTTATTTAAAATAAACCAGTTAGCTTTAAAGCCCTGTTGGAAACCTGAGCTATTTTAATAAGATAAAAGGTTATTATTATTTTTTCTTCTTTTTTTTTATGCGATTTATATAAATTCATAGATCATTGACTTTTTAAAAATGGGAAAGAAGCTAATATGTCATGGATTTTTCTGTCACTGCTATCAGAAGCCTTCCTTCCCCTTTGCCCTGTACCAGTGCAGCTGACTTTCTGGAACAGGAATTCTAATTTTGGAAGAGACTGCTGTTTTAGCCTTTAATGTAATTTAAAGAAGCTGACATAAGGTGGGTAAAGTGGCAGTATTCCAGTTTTTATGAGTGGTTTTCTTCCTCTGAGAACTCTGTATTATTCAGAACCCAACCTGTTGGTGCAGAGACTGGGATCCAGAATTGCCTTTTCCAAGGGATGTCCTAGCCCCACATGGAGAGAGATTTCTCTCCTTGTTTTATCTGAACACTGTTGACCAGAGGGCATTGAGATGTTGCTTTTTTTTTATTATTATTTAATTTCCTACCAGTAGATCTTGTTTAAAATTTAGAAGCCTTTGCTTCAAATTTACAAATCATTGAAGTTCATTGGCAAACAAAGCCTCCAGCACTGTGTGTGTGATCTTGTGCTCTCTTGCTGGCACTTTTCCATGATTATATTTGAGTCATAGCTTTTGACATGATGGGAACTTATTTTTTTAATGGTAGAAACGAAATAAATAAGGAAAAAAAGAGCAACAAAACATTATTGAAGGAATTGGTCTCAAACAGACTACACCAGTATTTCCTTTTGAAAATGAGGATTGACTTTGGGGGTGCTGTTTCCTACACGTGTTATAAGAAGTGGCAGAAAAAGTCTCCATCTCCTGTGGTAATTTGGATTTTCCTGTGTTAATTCTGGTTAATTAGTTCAGCAGCTCAGAGCATTAGCAAAGGTTTTCTGCCAGTGCCAGACCCTCTTCCTCTCTAGGACCTGCACATGTTCATCTGCTCTACACAGACTGATACAGACGTTCTTAACTGAGAAGATTTTGAGCACTTGTAGACAATTTAAGTGATTTTTCTCTATTTCTGCATATTAAGCAGTTTAGGACAAAAGTTCTTTTATTTCAAAAAGGCCTTAAAATATTATTAAATATTTTATTTTAATTTATAATTATTTCCACATCAGGAACTTCTGATAAACTTTTCTTATTCTTTAATGGTGGGTTGAGTGGGATATTATTTATTGGCATTTCTCTTGGTGTTCATGACTGGATGCCAATGACGGTGATCAAGTACGAAAGGATCGTCAGGAAATTTCATGAGGAATATTTTCAGGGGAAAGCTAATAAAGATAATATTATTTCTAGATCTAAATAGGGGAGAAAAACCTCCATATGATGGATGTATATTACATTCCAGTAGCCAGGCAGACTCCTTCCTGAAAGAAGGCTCTGGAATACATTATTTTTCTCGAAGTATATCTGTGCATATGGTGTTTTCAAGCTCTCTTTATATATATATATATATATATATATGTATGTATGTATGTATGTATGTATGTACACACACAGATATAGATATAGGTACATATATTTATTCTTCCACAGTCTGCAGTTTTTAGATGTGATTTGGGGAAAAAAAAAGAAAACCTGACTGAAAGAGGAAAAGAATGTAACACAAAGAGCGTGGTAAAAGGCTTTTTGGTCAAAACTGTACCAAAGACCTTGTCAGTCTTCTGGTAACAGGGATGAGATGACAGTGAATTTTCATACTTGTTTTAGAATCGTTTGGTCTTTAGTGAAATGTCTTTATTACTGTTATTAAAGGCATTTATTTTCTTACAGCAAATTTGTGGCTTGGAACATTGATGCAACACTACAGGTGCCCTGGTTTGTATCCTGCTTAGGGAGAATTGCATCCCTGAGCATTATTGATCCAGTGCTATTTTTTTGTGCATTTAACATCTGATACCAAATTTAATATTCCTGTTTTACAGAGCAGCAGCCTGGTACTGCTGGAGTCATGCAGGATTCCCTTTTTGCCCAGCACTCAGCTGTGGGATGCACACACTGTGCTGTGTTTTTAAGCTTTCTAATCAGTCTATTGACAGCTCAATAAAGAATTCCTTGAGGAGATTCTGCAAACATGGAGGCAGAGTTTCCTTCTGTTTAAATTCCAATAGGATCATTTCACTGCTTGCTGTGGTTTTATGTCAAAAAATTAGGAATACAGTGAAGCAGCACTAAGGCAACGAGTTTTAACCAGTTATAATCTTTGCACTGGGAGCTCTTCATATCTTTCACGTTTTGAAAACGCAATGTTTTTGTCACCACTTGCATGCCACTGCCAGTACATTATCTCAAGAGACAATTGCTTTTTGGATGGTTTCTGACCCTTGTGTGTTCAGGTTCCATTTTATCAGTGTTTTCATTTTTTAAAAATGAAAACCAGCAACAAAAGCGAGGCTTTGGCACCACAGCCCTACCATGCCTGGTTCTTATCTTTCTCTTTTTGCTGCTTGGCTGTGATTTGCTTAGCCCAGATTGAGGAGAGGTTAAAAGGAAAAACCTTTCAGGGGACATGCTGCTGGATTTTATACTTCCAATTTTATCTGTTCAAAACATGTGGCCACTACATCCCTTCCAGGGCACAGAAAATAGTGTGAGGATTGAATTAGGTGTTCCTATAAATAGTCAGGGAATTGTTCAAAACTGACAAAAACTTGTTTCTTATTTTTCCTGCCCAAAGGTAACGACGCTGGTGAACACGAGCAATAAAGGACCGTCTGGCAAGAAGAAAGGGCGCTCGAAAAAGGCTCATGTTTTGGCTGCCTCAGTGGAGCAGGCCACTCAAAACTTCTTGGAAAAAGGAGACCAGATTGCTAAAGAGAGCCAGGATCTCAAGGAGGAGTTGGTTGCTGCTGTAGAAGATGTTAGAAAACAAGGTATGTGGGAAAAAAAAATGCTTGATGGGAGTAAAGCTTTGCCCAGTGTCAGAGCTTACTGTTCCCTTTTTAGCCTGTTTTTTATTCTGCTGTGTGACAAAAATGATGTGTTTTTTTTCACTTGGCTAGATCTGAGCAGTGGTTTAAAGCCTGTGGGTGAAAATGTAGAATTGGGATTATGGTACATATGTTTCTGAACTATCTAACAATTATCAGCCAGATAAAACAGCAATATAGATTTACTTATGGTTTCAAATGTATTAAACAATAATATCAAAGCCTGAAAATATAATAACAGTATCAAGACAATTACTTTCTGTGTGTTGGTGGTAAAATAAATGGATACTCACAATATCTGACAGCTTTCTTTCAAAAGATAAAATGGGTATGAGATGCTTTCAAATTTACTTATGTAGTAGCAGAAAAATGTTTTCAATATATGCCTATGACAAAATGTTTCAGTTTTATTGACTTTGATTGTAATTATCTTTATTGCAGCAAAATTAAGTACCTTTCAGGTTTATTCCATTGTAAGTCCTATAATCTGAAGATACCATCTGCCACTATCATCAGCCCTGGGTTTTAGAACAAGACTGAGAGCTCTCCAGCTGAGTTTTCAAAAGGAGTCTAAAGGATTTGGGTGTAAAATACTGATTTTCAGTGTGTTACTCCCCCCCAGAACTCATACTATGTTTTTTGGTTTTTTTTTAATCTTGTGAAAATTGGACTGAAGTGATCATATGAGAGTGCAGAGTTAAATTTTGTGTATATAAGCACTGATTAGTGAATATTCCAGTCTGTTCTATCCTGAGGGTATTTTTTCCTCCTCTCCACTCTATGTATATTTGGTTTCACTGTTTTCATGTTCCTGTGTGGTTTGGGTTTTCTTAAATACTCAGTTGTCAGTACGTCAGAATAAGTTAAGTATTTGCTGTATGCTTTATGTGCAATTATTTTCCCATATTCTAGTGGGGCTTTATGGGTTTTGTTGATTATTTTTTCTGTTGTGTGTTTGTTGTTGCGATGGTGGGGTTTTTGTTGGGTTTTTATTTTTTAGATTTTTAATGCTGATGCCTGGCTGTTCTGGTATTAATTTTCATTTGTCAACTACTTCAGTTTCCTGTTGCTTACATAGCTTATTTTGTGTTGTGTCAAGTTGTAGTTCAGCATCTTCAGTGGTGACATGAGTACACATGTTCTCTCTGAATTTATTACATTTTCCTTTTTGGGTTTGTGATGATGACTCAGCTTCTCCTCAGGAGCCTTCTCCTGAGTTAGAGGCATCAACCTAAACTTGCACACTCTTTATCTAGACTGAATTTCTGATTTTTTACATGACAAAAAGACTTTTCTTTTCTTAACCTATATTTAGAAAAAGAACCCAAACAACAGTGAAGAAGCAGAGAGGAGGAAAAAGATCTTAAACAGAATTACACACAATGACACAGACATTCAGCTCTTGTCAACCCTCCAGGCTGGGAAGAAAGCCTGTCAGAAAAGTGGAGCAGCTTTTTTGGGGGCCTGTTCAACACAATCCCATAATGAGGAGAGCAGGAGACACCACACACCATTATTAGCACCCACGAGCCGTGTAAACGAGAGCAGCCCTGGTGTGATGTGAAATGATATGTTTATCTTGGTGGCATAAAGAGCTGGATTAATGAGCTGAGGCTGTGTTTTCCTGGCTGATTTCATGGCAGGGTTCCAGCTGGGATAATTATATCATCAACCTAAAAATGTCTGCGGCACTTACAGCTGGTTCTTGGTGTGCTCCTCATTTCCTGCCCTGTGTTGCTGGGTACTGTCGTGTACTACTAAAGGCAGCAACTCACTCCAGGGACTCGTGCTTTCCACTGATAGGTGTGGAACAAATGCTCTGTATCATTGCAAAATGCTCTGAAATGAGTGAGAGTGTCTGTGGTGTTAAGATTCTTATTCCTTCTGGAGTGTGGAAGGGTGGATTCCATTGGCAGTAGAGAACTTTGGTGATAAATGGGTTTAATTTATGAAACCAGTTCTAAAAAAGGGCTCCGCAAAGAGCAAAAAAAAATTTGATGACTGAAACTTATCCCTGTGTATTTCTGTATCCCATAATAATGCCATGATAGGAAAACTTAGACTTCAAAACCACCTAAGTGAGATTCTCCAGTTGCTGGGCCATTGAATGCTTTGCTGCATGGATGTTTATTCTGATACTGTCAGAGCTGTGTAAAAGATCTCCCAGATGGGGAGCAAAGAAGACTTGGGAAATGTGGAAGTTTATCATTCATGTTTTTTGTATTAGAGAGAAGGGAGAGCAGACAGGGATTGGAACCAGATGATCTGTAAGGTTCCTTCCAACCCAAACCATTCCATAATTCTGTCACCATGAAGACTGAGGCTGCAAACCCTGAGAAGTGCAGGGAAGTGATAAAGAACTCACAGGAATAGAAAGTACAGTATAGGCTATACTCAGAGTGTAAGTGTCTAAATGCAACTGGTCTTTTATTGATCAGTAGAGAAGAAAGAAATTCCCTGTGGAGGAGAAATTCAGGCCATGATTGACACAAAAATCTATCAAGAACTCCAGCTCCACTGGGCTCCGGTTTGATTTAATTTGTTAAGACACAGCCTGGGATGCTGCAGAAAGCAACACAAGGAAATATAGGTTATATTCATGTAAATTTATTCTGTCTGGTAAATGGATTTGGCAATGCCTGTCTGTAGGTATGTGCTGGTGACTGCCTGATTTTAATGTAATTTTCCTGGAAGTTTTTTGGCATATAGCTGAAACTTCCATTAGAAACATGATTTAGTCCAGCTGCTGATTGTTGTGTTTTAAATTTTCTTGCTTTTCAAGCATGGTAGATAAAATTTCACACCATAATATGAAATTCATACTTTAATCAAGGGGTAGAAAATAGTTTTTGATGGTTTTTGTGTTTGAAGGTAGGATAAAGTTGAGGAAGACTTAATTTTTTGTTCATGAGGATTTATGGACATTTAAAGAAGAATGTAAAAAAGAATGTGACCTGTGTGCTCTGTGACTATCTTGACATTGTGGATGAATATATCTGAGACACGAAAGTGACTTTAACTTTCTTTGCAGTTTTTTGAATGAAGTTTTAAAACTAAAACTAAATCCAGTGTAAGATGGTTTCTTGAGAAATCTGGAGAATCTTGAATCTTTCCTCTAGAATCTAGATAATCTCGTTTTTTTTTTTTTTTAGGCAAAAGAACCCCACCCTGATCTTTATACTTAAACATATGTTCTCCCTGTGTTTATAAACCTTTCACTGAAGTATATGAGAACTTTTTTTTTGCTTACAGAAGTTAGCATGTGCTAGTTCTTGACAGAGGATGAAGTGTCTGTGGAAAGAAATTACTGGAAAACAGGTTTCTCAGATAAACCAGAATTTCTGTTCATCATGAAGATGAAGTGGGGCATGTGAGCAGTCCTGCTTAATGGGAGAATGAATCTTGGTCTGCATTTTTGAAGGAACCTGTGTGTACAATAAAAATATTCTCTTTCTTCCAATAATATCTGTGATGAGGTGCTCTGCAACTTGCTTTTTGTCTGGCTTGGTGGCTCATGCTGAAAGCTTTCAGAGCAAAGGTTTGAAGTCTTCCATTCAGCAAGTCACTGGAGCCTTGGCCTGAAAACTCTTACCTTGTTAATAAAAAACATTACTGATCTATTTTGAATTGCTTGTTATGTATGGAAGCGACTTCAATTGTTATTCATGTTTGCGGTGCTCCTCCTGAGAAATCTGGCACTCTAAATGCCATTCCATGCAAATACTCTAATTCTGGCTCTTTCAGACTCTTTTCTATCCATTAATTATCTTTCAGCTGTCTGAGAATTGAGCTGCAGAAAGACATTAAAATTCCTGCTCTGAAACGATTTATAACACTTCTGATGAAAAAGCAGATGTTGTAGACCATCTCCATGAGTTGATATACATAAAAGTAGGGTCAGGGGTTCCCAAAACCAGGAGTGAGGCTGCTGCAGCTCCATGCCCCAGTTCGAAGCAGGAATGAGACTGATCCTTTATTTCCAGTAGGCACATGCACTGGAACTGTCTGCCTAGAGAGGTGGTGTGGATGCCCCATCACTGGAAATATTCAAGGTCTGGTTGGATGGGGCTCTGAGCAACCTGGTCTAGCTAAGATGTCCCTGCTCATTGCAAGGGATGGACTAGGTAACCTTCAAAATCCCTTCTAACCCAAACTATTTCATCTTTCTGTAGAACAAACCCAACAGCACCAATGTGTTGTCCTGCTCCCCTCTCTTCCTGATCAGGATTGATACCAAAGGAGAAAACTAAAAGTGGAAAAAAATGAAATGCATACAGGTGTCCCTGCCTATGGCAGGGGGGTTGGAAATAGTGTTTTAAGGTCTCTTCCAAACCAAACCATTCCATGATTTTATAATTTTCTGTACACATGGTTCATGCTTTTTGGGAGAACTGCTGATGATACTGGTGCTTGGCAAAGCCAGCTGGCTGTCTGAGGATCTTCACTTCTTCCCTATTCTCTGCACCATTCCCAAAAGATTTATTTCTGTTTAGCCTTGGCTGAAGCTTTTCTGATATTCATTTCACTTCTCAGTGTTTTGTTTAAGCTCGTGTTAGTTTACATTTATGAAAGTGACTTCCGTCTCCTGGGTATGTTTGTTATAAAGGGTAGTTGGTGTTTGATATATTGCCTGAACATGACAGTTTGAGACAGATTTTACAAAAGCAGTTATATAAGCTTGACAAGTAATATAAATTAAAACATTTGGCCATTTCTTATACTATATTTATTTACATTGTCTTTATTGAAGATTTTTATTACTATTGTGGTTTTATATCAGAATAAAATTTCTTTAACTAGCTGACTTCTGTCAGTTGTCAAATTATACTCAGAAACTGAAAGATAGGGAAGTAGTTTCCTCTAGGAATATTTGACTTGAATATGAAAATCAAATCCTAAAATTACTGCTTGTTCTTTTAGAAGAAATATTACTGTTAGTAAAGGTTTTGTTTGAGAAAGTATTTCAGAAATGCAGCACAGCTAAAAGAAAAAAAAAATCCCTATCAAGGGACTGTAACTAGGCCATGTTTTGCAGTAAATATTTAACTCCACCACCTATCAGTATGCATGAAATTTCTGAATTCAGGTCAAATTTGGAGAATAGTTTCACTGGGATTTAAATTAAAAAAAAAAAAAAATTAAAAGAAAAAAAAAAGATCTTACAAATTGGAAAAGGTACCACAGGCACTTTTCTTGCCCTCTTCTGTCTTCCAGCAGTAATTCCCAAACTGGGTAGGCTTAATCCACAGTGAGTAATCCTCAGCAGCATTTATTGTACAACCTTTTCAATTAAGTTTTGAGCTACCCATGAGCAATGTTCTGCAAGGAGATTTCCTCCATGCATGAAATCTGTATTTGTGTCCCCTCTGTGCATAATTCAATGTGGAGATTGGAGCTGAGGTCCTTGACCCCTCAGAACAGTTCTGTGAAGCTGCAGAGCACCACAGGGTGAACATCTCGACCTCCCCTTTGAACCTACTCTGATTTATGTGTTACTGAAACATCCTCTGAGTCGCTGCTGAGTGCTGGAATTGAAATCACTTTTGATTCATTAGGCAGAAATTCTGAACTGAAATTCTTTCTCTTCAACATTTAAAAAGAGAAAAAAAAGGAAATAAAAAGGGAAAAGTTTGAGTAATCTTTGAACTGGAAAATCAGTTATTTTAGTCTGTCGGATCAAAAGTATTTGGAAGGAAATTCCTTTTAGCTTGGCACAGGAGTGACCTCAGATGACTGTGTAGGTCAGTGATGGAAGTTTTTAGCAGAGCAAAGGAACTGAGACTTTCACCAGCTGTCTAATGATGGATAGGGAAACCAGTGGGAGATCAGGAGTGGTGCAGAGACTTTGTCTGGGGTATTTAAATTGGGAAGGAGCATACTGAAGGGAGAAAGATTCAAGGAGATGAGCTTAAAGGTTCGGTCATGGCTTTATACTTCCATCACTGAACAGTGAATTTTCAGTCTTTCAATAAAACAAAGGAGAAAATTGTACGAATGACTTTGTGATGATTGCAGACACAAAAAAAAAAACAAACCCAGAAACCAAACAAACTACTAACAAACTTTGACAATAAAATATAATTCCTTTGAGTAAATTCTGCAAAGGAATTCAGTTTTTCAAAGTGATGTTTCCTGTGTTCAGAATACAATTGTAAATGCTGCTGTAGGGATCTTGGCTTCAGATCCATGTTACCAGGATTATTTCTGTTTAGTTAAAAGGGAGAATGGTGGTAAACTGAAGGAAGGCAGGTTTAGATTAGATATTAGGGGAAGATCCTCCCTGTGAGGGTGGTGAGGCCCTGGCACAGGTTCCCAGAGAAGCTGTGGTCACCGCAGGCAGCTCGTCTCCAGGAGAGCCTTTCATGGCAGATGGAGGGAGCTTCACTTCACAGGCCACTGGTAAAGATGATTTTCACAATTAGAAATTAGAAAAAAATTAGAAACTGTTTCAAGGTGAATTTTGCAATCTCTAGCGGCAGGGAGAAAAGCGAGCAGGCTGTGCGGACCTTTTATCCCCACACACCAGAGCGGCCGCGGCACAGCCTGTAAATGGCGGGAACATGCATCAGGAGCAGTGTAGGCCACACATTAACTGGAAAACTTTTTTCTGCCTCTAGAACTGCTCTGTGGGCTCCTGCCTTTCTGGTGCTGGTTGCTGCCATCTTGTCTCTTTGTTCCTGGGGCCCGCAGTCACCCTTTTGGAGGGGAAGGGTGTGGCGCCATCTTCCCTTTGTCCCTCAGGGCGCCTCAGACGGATGCCATCTTGGGAAGGCTAATTCCAACATTTTGTGTCTCTTTTTGTGTCCATGAAGTTTGTGAGATTGGGCTGTTTTGTATCTAGCAGTTATATACAGTTGTTTTTTGCCTGTTGGCTGCTCCATTTGTTAGTAAACTGTTTTGGGGTTTTTTTATTTATATCTACTTGTAATCTTTCCTTGCTGGTGGCAAGGGATTGGTTGGGATTAAGTGGAGGTGACTCATTTTGGAGTGTCCCAACTTTTTAAATGGTCTTAAACCAAGACACTGCCCCATCTCTGGAAGGCCAAGCTGGATGGGGCTTGGAGCAAACTTGGTCTAGTGGAAGGTCCCCCTGTTCATGGCAGGGGATAGAACAAGATGTGCTACAAGGTCTCTTCCAATCCAAACCATTCCATGATTCTGTGATTATCCAGTGTCATTTAATGAGAAGATACAAGCAGTCCTTGGAGCACTAAACTTTATTTGGGAGCCTTTGTTGCCCTGCTGCTCAGTCCTCCTATTTGCCTACAGTATGTTTTTGTGTTCTTTATTTTTGACTGAATTTTCCATGGCAGTCATCCAACTTCAAAAGTTGTATAAAAGCTCCTTTCTCCCATACAGATTAGGCTTTAATTTTGGATATGGTTTCAGAAAGTGGTATTCGATGAGGGAAGTATTAAAAATGACAGCATGAAAATTTGAAATATACTTTCTAATATCTGAGTCCTAAAAGATGATTAGTCAGTATATAAAAGGCTTTAATTTATTGCCTTTCCATTTACCATTTTGAACACGTCTTTTTCTGAAGTACAATTTTCACATACTACAAAGGCTGGTAATTCTTTACAGAGTGAGGGAATATAAAATGTTATAATCAAATAACAGACACTGATTTCCTCTGAGAAGTGTCAAATCATAGCATTCTGATCTCCAGCTATCTTGTTCTCTCTGTTTTAATCCCTTTATCAGAGACAAATTTTTCTTAGACTTTAGATCTGTGAGATATTCCGACTGCTGTTTATATATGAATGTGGGAAAAGGAGCCTGTTCTGTTTAGCTGATGGAATTTAGAATTATTTTTATATCTACTAAAAATAAAATTGTATCTACTGATTTTGATTACGGGTGTTTGCAAATTTCATTCAGCTGTAATTGTTCCAATTGACTTTGAGATCTGTGCTTTTCTTTTTTTTCCCTGCCTTATTTTTTTTTCTTGTATTTTAGTTTTAGATAAGTGAAACTATATGAACTCTTTCATATGATGTGATTTCTACAGTATGTGATGAAACATACATATTTTTTCTTCAGAAAATATAATATGTCACCTCTACTTCATTTTACTTGTTTGTGGTGGACTTCATGGTTTTAAATCACTTCTTATTTTATTTATTCAACACTGATCTGTCTGAACAGAGAATTTGGGTGGAACTTGGGCAAAAAAGGAGAGTCTGTGACCTTTGTGAAAATACACAAGGGATGGGCAGCTCAGGAAAGCTACAGGGATATTTGGAGGTGATGCAGGGAGAAAATGGCAAGGGCCAAAGCCCTATAGAAAAGCAATAAAAAAGGATTCTATAAATTAATTAACGACAGGAATAGAACCAATTGTAGGGACTTAATTCTGTTCCCATCTCTGCCCTTCAGCTCAGGGCACTGCTACCTGAAGGACAACTCTTTCTGTTGGAGACTGAGGCAAAGAAGGAATTCAGTACCTCAGCATTTTCCTCATCCTTTGTCACTGAGTTTCGCTCTACATCCAGTAAAGGATGGATGCCATGAAATGATGGAATGGTTTGGGATGGAAGGGACCTTTAAGTTCATCTAGTTCCAGCACTCTGCCATGGGCAGGGACACCTTTCCCTAGATCAGGTTTCTCAGAGCCATCTCCAGCCTTGATTCCCCTCAGCCTCCCTTCTGCCATGCCCAGGTATTTACAAAGGACAGTCCCAACAGTCAAACATAGTTTTTTCTTTTACCTATACAGGCTTAGACTAATGATCATTTATTTCTGTTCTCATGACAAATCTAATGATAATCATGCCTTGTTTATGAGGCTTTTCCTGTGCACAACAGCAATCTGCCTTTCTGGGTGTTGATGGAGGGCTATAGATCAGTTCTGTGTTTTGATTTCTGCACTGCAATGTAGATTCATACCATGAAGCTCAGTTATCTCATCATCTCTCTGCACAGAAGCTCTTTCAGGTTTTAAATATTCAAGCAATGAGTATAATTACATAAAGGAGCTCTTACATTAACACATAGATGTCATTGCATGTATGTGAATTCCCTTTGAAACTGGCAATAAATTCTGGGGTTACTAAAATGTTACCAGGTCAAAATTCATTGAAGACCTGCTGGTTATTTTAGTCTTTGAAAATTAATTTTTAAATGCAATTACCAATTTTGGAAAGAGAAACTCAATTTTCATGTAAGCTGATGCTTTGAGCATGATTTTAGAATCTTTGGTAAGTTGTTTTATGGCAAAAAATAGCTGCAGTAGATTTCAAATATAGGTCATCATAAACAATGTGTGCAGATTATGTGAACTAATAGAAGAAATTAAATCATTTTTTTAAAAGTTCTCTTGGACCTTCTGTGTGTTTCTCTGTGTAAGCCTGCAGATGCTCTCTCAGTACTTCATGTTGTCTTCTTTTTCATCTTTTTCTTATTGAAAGTCTATACCACAGATTTTCCTTGCTGATGACTCTCCCATGTCTGCTTTTCTCCTTTCTTATGCTCTCTCATACTGGACTATCTTCCTAAATTTTTGTATTTCCATTTTTCCTGTTATTTTTCTCTTTTGGCTGCAAATCCCTCAAATGTCAAACATTAATGTGTCTGTCCTCTTAATCCCAGCTGGGGTTGTGGGAAGGTTTTTTTTTTCCCTTTTAGCCATGTTTGTTCCCCAGATTAAGCAGTGCTCCCTTCTTCTCTTACTGCTTCTGTCAGGACATTCAGGTAGGATATAAAACTAAACTAGCAGAAATACAAAAGTGACCCTCAAAGCAAATAGGGAGCTGATAATCCACCAGATTGATCAATCTCATCATCAATCCTTCCCCCTCCTCACAGTGCATCCATGTGCTGACATTAGCAACTTACTGCTCCTTGTTTCTCACACATCACTGGGATTTTTTGATAAATTTTGTTATGAAAACGCATCTTGCTGGAAAATATCAACCCTTTGAACTGAAGCTTATCTCAAAAAATATCAATTTCAAATAAACTCTTCATTGGGTGTTTTTTTCTTTCATGTGATAATAGAGAGTGATGGAAGTGATTTTAATTATGATTTTGAACTTAGCTCATGGTGCCTTGGGCACAGATAGAATCTACCCTCAAACTTGCTTTCCTGTACTGTATTTGGGAGCCTCTTCAAGCCCCAGAATGAAAATAATATCTAGAATGGTGAAATCTGTGTGCCTAATGCTGAATGCTGCAGTTGTTTTCTTGGAGTGCTTCCTTTTCTATGAATTTGGAGTGCTTTTCAAATGTTGTTCCCTTCTATACCTGATACGTTATATTTATTAATGACAGTTCTATTTAATTTAATAAATATTTATGCAAAAACCCATTAAATGATTAAATTCAAGATGTTAATCTCTAGAATTTACAGATTTTTCTTTGTCAGTTCCATTCATTTCAGTCCTTTTTTACAATAAAGATTTTAATAAATATACCAGGGACAGTCTACCAGAAAGACAGGAACTTTTCCTAACGTTTTCCACTGTAGTTTTTTGTTTGGGTGATGAATTATTCTGCTCATTTTGAATTTACTTCTTCATGCAACTCTGCAGCATTTGGATAAAGAAGAGAATACTTTAATTAAAGATTTTTAAGTTTTAGCAGAAGTTGCAGAAAAATTGGTAGCTGAACTGCTTGCTGACAGGACAAAGGAGAAGAACTTTCAACTTAGAGTAGATGTAGATGGGATATTGGGAGGAAATTGTTCCCTATCAGGGTGAGGAGGCCTGCACAAGTGCCCAGAGAAGCTGTGGCTGCCCCTGGATCCCTGGAAGTGTCCAAGGCCAGGTGGGACAGGGCTTGGAGCACCCTGGGCTGGTTACAGGGGATGGAACAAGGTGGGCTTTATGGTCCCTTCCGTCCCAAACCTTTCTGTGATTCCATGTTTCTGTCAAACACTGCAGTTCAGCTGTGTGGCTTTTGCCAGGACACAAATAAAGCCACATTATAATTCAGTTGGTCTTGAGTTTCAAAATTTGTCGCTGTATTTACTGATCTCTCAAGAGGTATCCAATGTGTTTTTGTGTTCCAAAACACGATGTGAGCATCTAAAATGTTCATGTTGATGTTCACTGAACTCTCCAGTTCAGTGCAGGCAGATCAGTTTAGTGTGTCCCTTAAGGGTGTTCATCCATGGAGAAACTGAGTTGCAGACAAAGAGGGATTAGAGATGCTAATTTATCCTCACATCCCAAACAATTTAGTTTTGAATTGAAATTTAATTGTGTTTTATTGTAGTTAAGTGTATAAGTGATGTTCCAAATTCACTATTAATCTGACTATTAATTAGAAAAGTTCTTTCTAAAACATAACATTCATGGATAAATTGTCTTACGTTGTCATAGATATTGGCTAAATTTCTTGAAAGTTCTGTATTCTTGCTATTTTCTGTCCCTCAGGAAAGAAGTAGTTGGGTTAATTAAAATTACATATTTTAATTGTCCGTGAAGTGAATAATGTGGTGTGTTCTTGGATCTAAGAGAGTACATTGAATCTAAAATATCAACTAGATTTAAGGATATCCATTGTGCTTTAAAATGCAGAGTGATTCATCTTCCATCTCTCTATCTAAATGTCAAATGTAAAGTGAGTCACATGGAAGTGAACTGGATTGTCTGTACAATCAGTTCCAGAGAGACACAGCACTAGGAGCTGAAATGTGATGGGGAAAGATTGGGCTTGATCAAGGATGGCCTTTTCTAGCCTTGAAATCCATCAAAATAATGAGAACAGTGGTCATTCTCCCACAGATGGAGAACAAAGTCCCAGCTGGAAGTGGAAGAGGAGATGAGTTTAGGGGACATAGTAGTAAAGATTTAGAAAAAAAGGTATTCAGGAAAGGGAAGACTAAACAGCCATTTGTGTGAAACTTTTAGAATTCTGAACAGAATTTTTAATGCATGTTTGTGTTTAGTAAGTATGCAGGATGAAAACAGTCTACAAATTGCTTCCCACATTCAGATAATGTCAAACAGAGGTTAATACTGAAATGAACATGTTCAGTTATGGAGACTGGATTTTAAAGAACTGTAAACAAAATACAATGTTTTTAAGAGATGTGGTAAATAATCAATGTGATTAATAGGATAGGAGGAATATAGACAGTGAAGAACCAACCATCCAAGACCAGATTAAGGTCATTATTCCTAAAATTTGACTGTTCAGATATATACTGGAATGGAAAGTGAGTGATCCTACTCCATGTGATGAATTTCTGGACAAATCCAAGGGGATAAAATTGCAGTTCTTTGCATCCTGAAGGGTTTGCTTTTGTTTCTTAAGTCAACATCCATGATGAAAGGATTAAAAACCTGCTTATTAAAAAAAAAAAAAAAATACACCTTATTAGCAATTATGAGTTTTTCAAATCTTTCATATCATCATTTAGTATAATCCTCACTCTTTTATATGGAATCTGCAACTCAGTTTGGGTTTATATATTATTATAATTTAGGATAGCTTTATAACAGTGCTTTTGCTCTAATTATGAGCTCTAAAATACTTCCATTATGTCATGGATCAGTTGTTCTGTCTTTTTAATCTTGGACATGTAGAACAAAAAGAAAAATCTGAAAGAAATGGATTAATTAGACTGTAGCTTTATTAATTTCTTCCATTTGAGAACTGCTCAAGAGCGGTGCATCCAATCAATTTGTCATTGTTCTGGTAATTATTTCCAGGTGTTTGGTGTATTGTCAGCATCCCCTACTGATGACAGCTGTTCTCTAGATTGCTGCTCTGTGCCCATCTTCTATCTCTTAATAAACACTTCAAGGCTTTGGAAAAAATGACATTTCCTCTGTCTATTAACCATTGAAAACCTTCAATGGTTCAGTCCTTTCTTCACAGGTAGATGTTTTACCTTAAGTCTGCTTGTGAAATTCCAGTAGCTTTTTTTGGTGACCTTTGCAATCAGCAGTTGATAGATTTTTGCAGTTGTTAAGCTCTGGGGACATGGTTGTTGGGGTGTCCTGTGTAGGGCCAGGAGCTGGACTTACTGATCCCTGGAGTTCCAACCCAGGATATTCTGGGATTCCATGAGTATTTCTCACAGCTGCAAATGGTCCTAGAAACCTGCAGTTTTTATCATTTGTACTCCAGAAGCAGAATTGTTTCATGGGGCTGCTGTAATGATTATGGAAATGGATATTGTGTGTAATTAGAAGAGACAGAAGTACTGCCTTTAATCTGTCAAGACTCCTCACAAAAATGCACAAAGCCAAAAAAGGGACAATTGGGACAAGAGTGGGAGAAGAACACAGTGGAACTGAGGGACAAGTGGGGCATGAGAAGAAATAGATTTAAATTATCTACAAATACAGGCAGTATGGCATTAAAATGTCTCTAATGAAAAGAACCTGTTAGATTCTGGAGTTCATTTTGGAGTGAGTTTCTCACTTCAAATAGGATTAATTGGGGTTAAATGTCTGAGCTGTTTCTAAGGTGGAAGCTTGATAAGTTTATGAGTGGAGCTATTATGATATTAAGATTATTATTAATTATATTATCATTTGACTGACTACAGTGGCAAGGAAGCAGACCTGATGACTTCAGATGTCTGTGTTTCTTGCCTCGACCTAATTTTCACTGAAAGTAATTTAATACAGATTACAAAACAACTTGAAACGCATTTGGAAAGAAATGGATAACTAAATGTAGGGTTGACATTTTCCAGATGAAAAGGTTTCTCTGAAAAATAATTGGGCTAGCTGAAGCTCCACTGTTACCTTTAGCCTAAGAGTAGTTTGATATCACTTCTGTAAAAGGATTAAAATATGTTAATTGGCATTGAGGCAGGGGAGCTTTCCTCTCCATAACTGCTAGTTTCTTTGGTTGTTAGATTCTAAATTATGAACTACTAGATCTTGTTAAGTTTTAAACAACCTGCTGTGAACTTTTATACTCACACTTTTTTGGTTTGCTTATTTGACTATGTCTATTTAATAATTTTTGCTTAATTATTTTTGAGCTTTATTTTACCTAATGTGAACTTTCTAAAGGTGTAAATATCTAATCCATACTCTTTCAAAAGTTTTTTGTTCTGTTTGGGGTTTTTTTTTGTTTCCTTTTGACCCTTTGGGCATTTTTCCTTTGCCCTTGAGTGTTGATTTTCAAATCTTTTTTAAAGATATCTCCTTGGATATTCACGTCTAAGATAACTTTCCTTCTTGCTTTCCTGGTGCCATTGGATGATTATCACATATTATTTCTTTATTTCATAGTCCAATATAAATATTTATCAGAAGCTACACAATGCTAATTTGGCAGAAAATGGTAAAATCTCTTCAGTACCAAAATGGAAGTTAAACAACTTGCAGGCATCTGATTCCAAAATCCAAAGCTTACCTTGGCTTTCATTCCAGCTTGGATTTCTCTAAAATTCAGTGCTTTCACTTACTGGAGTTTTGCAACTGAACGCTTGGAATCACTTGCATCTTATCTGATTCCTACTTGAAGTTTAAATAAGGGAAAGCCTTGCTGGGATTTCCTGTGGTCATTTGTGTCCCCTTGGGTTCAGTCAGCTCCAAGAGTGCATTTTGGAGCAAACTCTCTACACAAAGCTGGGATTGTTGGTTTCCCTCAATAAATAATTGAAGGGAAGATGATGCCTTACAATGTTACACTGCTTAGATGAAGCCAGTCCTGCACTGGGATCAAATTCCCAGTTAGGAAACTCAAATCTAACCCTTGCTCACATGCTGGCTCCCAGCTGTTCTGTGGTTGCTTTCAATACCTCCTTTTACATAAAATATTTGAGTCATTGACTGAGTAATAATAATAATAATAATAATAAAGTTTCATTCTCAATTTTTAGCACACTCTCAGCCAAGAGCTGTGGATAAATTTTTCAAACAACTGTTTGAATTAAAGGATGTGTTAGAAAAATCATTGTGGCATCATAATTCCTTGCTCCTCGTTTCAGTGATTTTTGGCACACAGGTAAAATGCATAGGAAGGTAGGGATAGCAAACCTATAGCAGGATAGTTGTTTTCTTTTTTACCTTGAATTTCAGCTCTGTGATGCTGAGAAATATAGCATTTAAGTATATTTAGGAATTTGGTTTGTTCTCTTTTTATCTAATGATGATTGTTAATTGTCTCCTAAGAAATTTGTAGAGTTTTGCAAACCTTATGGAAAGCTTAGAGGAGTATACAGCCTTAGAAACAAGTCACTTGAATTGTGTTTTGAAATTGTATATTATCAGCTTATCATCCAAGATACACTGCTTGCAAATTATAACTTGAACAGACAGTGCTAATAGTAAATATAATAAGGAAAAGAGTTCTGATGGGAATTAATCACTGTGGCTGTCTTAAATCTCTCTCCCACTATTTGCATTGTCTTATGGGAAGTTTTGCCATCTGGGATTTTTTTTTAATGTTGTTGTAATGGTCTTAAAAGCAATGTACATCTGCTTTGATTTCACATTGGAAGTACTTTCTTTTTGAGATTCTGCACTGGAGACAAACAGGATTTTTTTTTAACAACAGCAAAGGTTGGGTTAATATAAAGTCTGGGAATCACAGCCAGGCTGGGAGAGGTGGGGCTGTTTAGCCTGGAGAAGAGAAGTCTCCAGAGGGACCTTCCAGTGCCTAAAGGGACTCCAGGAGAGCTGGAGAGGGACTTGGGACAAGACATGGAGTTACAGGATAAGGGGGAATAGCTTCCTACTGCCAGGGTGCAGGGTTAGATGGGATATTGGGAAGGATTTTTTGTCTATGAGGATGGGAAGGCCCTGGAAAGGTTACCCATGGAAGCTGTGGCTGCCCCTGGGCCCTTGGAAGTGTTCAAGGCCAGGTCAGATGGGGCTTGGGTTGCTCTGGGACAGTGGAAAGTGTCCCTGGGGTGGAACTGGATGGGCTTTAAGCTCCCTTCGAACCCACGGGTTTTTGTAGTTCTCTGACTTTTATCCCAACAGCACTTAGTGTAGCTTTTAGTGCATTATTTGTACTTTCTGGAAAAACAAACCCCAGCAGGCTGAATGCCAACGGAGCGTGTTTGTGTTCCCCTCCCAGGAGAAACGATGCGGATCGCCTCGTCGGAGTTCGCGGACGACCCCTGCTCCTCGGTGAAGAGGGGCACCATGGTGCGCGCCGCCCGGGCCCTGCTCTCGGCCGTCACTCGCCTGCTCATCCTGGCTGACATGGCTGATGTCATGAGGCTCCTCTCACACCTCAAAATCGTAGGCATTTTTCACCTTCTCTGTTGGGTTTGTGCGCTTTGTGCGTGGAAAAGCGGGATAAATCAGTTAGGAAGGTAACTGTCGGCGTTCCTTGCTCTCCACTTTGTTCTCTTAAAGTGCTGAGCAGAGGTAGGAGTTAACACATTTCTGCATTAGCCTCATTCATTTTCTAATTCTGCAGGAATTAATATTTGAACACTTAGAGCAAAATTTGCGAGCTGTCTTCAGTGACTGGACTAATACTGCTGTTAAACAGCTCTCTGACCTGAACTGAAGCATTTGCTCCCTTAACATTTTAATCCAGTTACTTTCCCAGAATTTTTGTCTTTTGGCCACTTTAGGTAGTATAGTTGTCTACTCCTTTTTCTTTTTGTGACTTCTGAATATTATTTAAAGATTGAATGTTTAATTTGGAGACAGACATTTGGACAACTGTCTAATCAAAGGATAAAGAAGAATTAAATAATACTAGATAGTTTGAACAGACTTAAATTCACTTTTGACTGCCACCCTTCATATGTTTATACAGGAGTATTAAAGAGATTCTCAGTTAAAACTGGGAAATGTATTTTTCCACTCTCTGTACTTGTTGCACTGTTACATTTTTATTGGCAGAAACAAATGATCAAAAACCTCTGAAACAAAACAAAATTGTGCAGAAAATCATATACAGAATACTTATAGCCTGCAAAGTGCATGTGTGAGTTTAACAGAGGAGATGGAGAGTTGCTTCATTTTAGCAACTGTTCAAAAAGTATTTCCTTTTTTTTTTCTTTTTTATATTTGTCTTTTTGATAGTGTAACTGTACAACAGTCTCATGTTCTGGAAAAACAGTGAGAACCCTTCAGCTTGCAAACTGTGCAGATAACCTGAATAGCTGGAAAACAGTTTTCATAAGGAAAGAGGCTGATTTTTCGGCACAGGTTCTAGTGACCTCTGCTTTAATGAATAAAATGCTGCTCTCAGAATTGTCAGCACATGGCTCTGGTTACGTGCAGTGTAAGCAGTGTCTCTCTCCAATATGCTTTTAATTTTTCCTCCCTATAATGCTCCGTGTAACTGTTAATTCAAATTGTCCTTTCCTAGCAAGCCAGCACTTGAATATCATTAAACAGTTTTTTTTCTGAATATTATGATGAAAATTTATATTCAAGCTCTTTCATGGGCAATGAGAGAGTTTTCCCATTTGAGATTTCTTTTGCAGCAGAGTGTTCTACTATGTAAAAAGAAATGTCCAGTGCTGGTTTGTAAGTGGGTGTATTTACTAGCACAGTTTGCACCCCAGATTTGCAAGGGCCTTGTCTGGCAGTGAGGTTTGTAATCTTTGCTTTTATCTTCATGGTATTACAAGTTCTGCTTCAGAAGTCAGTGATCTCTGGTTGTTTTCAGCAAACGTCAACATAAGGACCTTAACTGTGACTTTTTTTTTTTTTCATGTTAAAAAGGGTAGTTTATTTCTGAGGATTAAACATGTAAATATCCTTATTTTACCACTTTACAATGCTAACTGCTTTTAGACAAATTAATTACTAGGGGGAAAAGTGGTTATACTATACAAAATTGATGAAGGAACAGCTCTTCTATTGACCTTCAAAGACTTGTGTAAGTTACCCATAAAATTAATGAACTAAAATAATTCTGCATGTCAGGTAATGAAGCCTGATTTATGCTGAATTGTGCTGTAATCAGTTTTCTCTGAAAGCATGTCAAAGACTTCCCAGGAAATGGTGCATTTTAATTAGCATTTTAGAGGGAATATATGCCCATGCTTTCTGGAAGGACTCTTGGTCATTGCATCCAGGTTATCTTTTGCACTGCTGAAATTAGAAATAGTGGTTATTGCAGAAGCTTTTGTAACACATCAAAAAGCCATGTACCATTATAGTATGTGGTCATGCACACATAGAATTGTAGATCCATTGTAATTAACTCCAGGCTAGTTAATCAGAGGAACAGATCAATTGAGTGTTTTCTCAAGGATGGAGAACTCGCTCCAGTATGAATTTGTAGAAAAGAAATTGTAATAATAAAAATACCATTAAAAAAGAGCTTGTGCTCCTGTCCTTTCCAGTATTTCTCATAACTGATTTCTTCATTCTTGAATCCTTGGTCTTGAGCCCTAACAGACATGATAGATCAGCAGCCTTTGAAATCTGATTTTCAGAGTGGAATCTCTGACAAATTTTTCAGGAATTCTATTTAATATGGAGCAGGACTTATAAAAAATGTGTATCAGTTTGTCATGCCTGTGCTTGGCATTATAAACATAATAAAGATCAAACTTGCAGCTATTTTAATGTAAATGTTTCTTGATAAAAAAGGAAAATGTGAATTTTTAGAAGAAGTTCTACAAGAACAAATTATTTAACACAATGATGCTTTTGCAATTTGTGATAATGGTAAGGCACTCAGTTCATTTTTTAAAAACTCTGTTCTCCTTAAGAGTAAAAGAAGAGGTAACTTGGATTCTGAATAAGCTTTTAGCTTGTAAAGTGGCAGAACTTAGTTTATAATTTCCATTAGGTAACAGCTATGAATTTATGTTCCTGAATTATGCATTTTCCAATAGAAATGTATGCATGCTACTCTGCTGCCCTGTAATTTGTAAATCTGCAGTAAGTAGGTAAAAGCTCAAAATGAAAATATACTCTCTCAGTGATAGGAAAACACCAAGCAACTCAGGCAATAAAAAGACAGATTCTGCACATAATTGTGCCTTTCTAGACTACCAGACACCAGCTACTGCTGAATTTATCAATTCTCAGCATTGCCTGGAGAGCTGCAAACCTCTGCTCGTGCACAGGAGCTTGTCCCCATCCCAATAAGCCCTTGCCTTTTGAGGGGAAAATTTGTTATGCATGTTCTTATGAACTGCAGCCTTTAGCTAAACATTAGCTTTTAGCAAGAGGGATCAGTAGCATCTATTCAGTTCTCAGTGTTTTTGCTTGGAATTGCATTTTTATCTTGTGAGAGACAGAAGTACAACTTTGAATTCCCATCTAGTCACAGTAATGTTTCTGCATGAAAAGAGCATTTTATCCCTTCAGGTATTTTTTTCTTGCTTTGCATAAAGTAAAGGTTCACAATACATTTGGTGGATCAACTTGTTGGTATAACTGGGGTTTTATATCTTATTGATTAGCTACAGCATCACTGAGTGAGTGCAGGTGTGGTTTTTTGGGTTGATTCTTTTCTCAGTATTAAAGAGTTGAAGAAGGAAAGCTCAGAGCTGAGAAAAAAAGAAGTAACACAAGTAGTCTGGGTTGAAGCTATCATTTGTTTCACAAGGATAGACTCTTTGGGATTTATCAGGGTAAATTGAAACCTTAATGGTAAGTTTGAATTTCCTTTTTAAATATTTCTTGTCCAGAAGGGATAAGTTTTTTTTGTTTTCCCATAAAGCCTGTTCCACACATTAAGAACATACTCATTTATTTTGTTTCAAACCCCTCAGATATTAAATATTTCATCTGATAAGTGTGAGTGGGGAAATTAATGGAGTGAAATCTTTGACATTAGTTTTACATGATCCCAAAGCACAGTAAGTGGACAGTAATGCAGAGTGACAGCTGCTCTATTAAAAACCTAATTGCAGTTCATGGGACTCTCATAAAGCTTCTGTACAGTGATGGATGTGAAACCTAAATTGGGTGCATGTAAGACAGAGTATTGGGTGGAATATTCACAGACTTTTTCAAAGAGTGGATTAAAATGCTGACAGAGCTGATTTATTGTGTTGTAGGTAGAGGAGGCACTAGAAGCTGTGAAAAATGCAACAAATGAGCAAGATTTAGCCAATCGCTTTAAGGAATTTGGGAAGGAAATGGTAAAACTCAACTATGTCGCTGCAAGGCGACAACAGGTGAGTACAGGAGCGGTTGGAAAAGTCCATCTTTATTCTAAAGTTCTTGTGTTTTATGTCCTAGTCTGGTTTAAAATGTGCAATGAACCATTAATTGCTATGTCATGGCCTCCAGTTGAATCACACTGATTATTTTTGAATGTGATGAAGTTTTCAAGAAGTGCTCTTTCTTTAAGAGTACCTTCTGAGAGGCTATAATTAATAGCAGATTGAAGGGTGAAAAGGGAAGTGATTCAGGAGGTTAAGGATAGTTTTAATTCCATGATTATTCCCATTTAATTCTAACCTATGCAGATTTGAGGTCACTCTGACAGCTGGTGAAGCACGAGCTCTTTGCTAGCTCAGTATAATTCAAGTTCAGGAGGAACAGAAATCTACTTTATGCTTAAAACCATTATTATTAATTTTCAGATTTTTTAAAAAAACTATTCATTTGTCCATTTATTTATTGCTAAGGCAGCTGAAAAAGAGTCCAGAAAGTCACAATAACATTTATTTAAGGCTGGTCATTGTATAACTTTGCAATAAAGATAATTTTCCCCTAAACCCTGTTCTTTTTAAGACACTGTAGAGTTGTATAAGGTCTCTCCAACTTCAATTATAATTGAATACCACCAATAATTGAAGGATGTGCCATCTTTGCACTGCATTGCACACTGGATTTGGAAAGCTTGCTTTCCATATTCATCCACCTATTTACCTGATTTTCTGAATTGCAGTAATGACAACACCCCTCTGAATCATGCTTGTGGGTCTTTTTTATGAAAAATAGCATTTTCAGAGTTCTACTAAAGATGAATCACTGAATATCTCAAGTTGGAAAAGACCTATAAGGATCATCAAGCCCATCTTCTTGCTACTTGCAGGACTTCAGAAAAGCAAGCCATCTGACTAAGGCAAATAAATTAAAAATGTAGAATCTAGGCACTATATAGAGAGTGCTCTTCTGTACATTCTGGCACTTCCCCTGTGGAAACAGAGCTGCAAATACGGGAAAAAGAGAAAAATGTGAAAGTTAATGAATGCTTATATCTCTTAAGTTCTCTTTGAAGATACAAGAATATGGCAAAAAATTCTCTTTGAAGACTGCTACCTGTCAGCCACGTCTGATTGCAGTTAACGGGTAGAACCTTTAAATCCAGAATATATGTGTACTTTTTCAATGCTGGCGATAGATTCCATGTGTGGACAGAGATAAACTATTCAGCTGTCCAGACTAGTTTGTTCATAGTTTTAAAGTAGAAGTAATTTTGATATTCCTAATGAATATTATGAGGGATGTCTTAATGTTTGTAAGGTTTTCCAGGACAGGATGATACATGCTATAACTGAAAAGAAAATCATGGGTTAAAGAATAGTAATCCGTAATTCTGATAACATCTTGTGCAGTATCTGATTCTTTTTGTCAGAAGAAACAAAAGAATGTATCTGTCATGATAGTCTAAATATGCAAACTCTAAATGATATGAGGAATAGAGCAAAATATGAAGGGAAGCAAAATAGAAATGTTGAGAGGCATATTTAGTGGGTTTTTAAGAACTAAAACCATATAGTGTTAGGTCAAAGGTTGGACTGGATGATCTCAAAGGTCTTTTCCAACCTAGTTAATTCTTGGATTCTGTGATTCTGTGATATTCATCTATTTAATACTTTTATTTTGATTTTTTAAAGGCCTACCTTATAATGATATTATAAAGGACATGGGTGTAGTGATTACAAAAATAAGGCACTTGCTGCAACAGGAGTGTTGCAGTTGTGTTACCATTATGGAATCAGCATAAGGAATCTAGTTGTTTGGGAAGAGTAATTTTGAATGTTTTATGTACATTTTTAATGGATAATTGCAAAAGGGAAGTGACTCTTGGTAAGATATTATGAGTAGAATGTAGCAGCTGTGGTAACACAGAAGGACTCGACTTCCCTGGGCAGGAGGGAATTCTTTGAGTGATTTATGGTGGTTGTTGATTCCATCTCTGCTGGACCACTGCACGGCATTCATGCCTGGATGCTCAAGGCAATGCATTCCAAGACAAACCCTTTCTTTTCCAGCTCTAAAAGCTGTGTGTTTTCATCCAGGAGCTGAAGGATCCCCACTGCAGGGATGAGATGGCCGCGGCCCGAGGGGCTCTGAAGAAGAATGCCACCATGTTGTACACGGCCTCGCAGGCCTTCCTCCGCCACCCCGACGTCGCAGCCACGAGGGCCAACAGGGACTATGTTTTCAAACAAGTGCAGGAAGCAATTGCTGGCATCTCCAATGCTGCCCAGGCCACCTCACCCACCGATGAGAACAAGGGCCACACTGGCATAGGAGAACTTGCTGCTGCTTTGAATGAGTTTGATGTGAGTATCCAGCAGGGTGTGGGAAATAAGGTGTTTCTCCACACAATCTTCAGTGCTTTTAACTAAGTTGTTCTTATACAGGACTCAAATCCCCTTTTTCATCATCACACCCATTTCCTCAGACTGCAGAGGCAAAGGGCAGACATGGATTTATGTTGGTTTTAGTGAGGAATAGTTGTTTGCTGCTAATGGACTAGAATTACAAGGAGTTATTTGCCACTCATATGCAGTGGCTGGGATAGTGAGAAAAATAAATTCTTGTTATCCTTAGGATCCTTGACAAATCTCTCTACATGGTTCTGGAAAATGCAAAGTCTGATTAATCTGGCAGTTTAGTTATGTGACCGAGATCTGGGTAGCTTGAGTGGTAAAATCATGTTTGTCTAGCAAGTCAGGAAGACAAGGCAAAAAAATGAAGATGGTGATGGAGCTCAGTGTCCTGGAAACATTAACATTCAACTTGAATCATGAATTATGTTCATCAAAGGCATGGAAAAAGCATCTTTCAAACAGAGTTGATAGCAGTCAGTTCAGCTGTGGGCAAAGCGCTGCAGCCTCTGTTCCAGCAATAGATACAGTTTTGCTTAAGCAACTTTCCTGACAGCTAATTGTTCAGCTGTTAATTTCATTAGCAGTCCTGTCTGATGATTTCTCCCTATCTCACATGTGAGGATTGTTCTTCAGGCAGTGGACAAAAAGGTTATTGCAGACAGTCTCTGACAATATTTTCGTCTTTCATTTTGACTTAAGGCAAAGATTTGTTGAAGTTATTATTGGGGAATGGTGTCCTTTTCACTTTGATTAAGACACAAGGTTGCAATCCCAGCGTCTGTCACATGCAATCAGGAGCTGCTCAGTCCTGCTGCATTTAGGGCTGGAAGTGGAGGTGTAGTGCAGGTGGTTCATCTCACAGCATGTTGGAATTGGGCTTGTCTCCTCCCTCTATTCTTATACATCTGTGGTTTTTCCTGCACAATTACTGTGGGTTAAGATTTAAGGAATTCCTCAGGGTTTTCAGGGCCTTCTCAGCTGCCAGGTCCCTGGTTGGTAAGATCCTGGGAAAAATACCCCTGTGTGGTCTGATTGTGCTTTTGTGTGGGACTTTGCACATTATGGACAGCAAAGGTTTGACAAACAGGGACAGGAAACATGTGACTTCACAGTCCCAAACTGATGATGCTGCTGCTGCCTTCTGGAAAAAAGGCTGCTGTTCAATGCAAAGAGAGTTGTTGTGCTTAGTGAAAATAAATGTAGTGAAGACTGTGCGAGACATCAGATATTGTCCCCTGGCCTCTATGAGAATATTCATCGTTTTTCTCCTCAGGTAAAGTCCTTTCCACTTTCTGTGGTGTTGCAGGAGCCATGTGTGTATATGTGGGAGATGTGTAGCCATAGTAGTGTGTTCTGTTCATAATTACATGTGGAAAAACAGACTTTTTGGGGAATTCTCTCATTCTCATTTTGGGAAACTAAATGAAAACTTTTACTTAGAAGGATACAGAGACTGAAACAATTGTATTTTCCATTTTCTAACTCACTGCTTAGCTGTTGAATGAGATTTATTCACAGCCAATTGTGTAACAAAGATGACATTCCACAACCTCCAAGGAAAGTCGAAAATTTTAGCTGGTGATGGTGGGTTGATTGTGAATTTATCTTTATGTTTTACAAGCAAGAAAGCAAGCAATATTACCAGACTAGTGAAGCTATGTAAGGGGAAAAAAGGTGGTGGAGAAAATATTTTGCTTTTTATGGTGGCAGTATATTACTTCATCAAGGGTAAAGAACTTTGTATTTTCTAATGAAAATAATTTTACAGAATATTTATTTTACAGTCTCAGTCATATTAATTGAGATCAGTCTATTTGTGAAGTGCTTACTAAACCCTGCATTATATGCCCAGATGATTCTTCTGTATTAAAAATAAGTTTACAGGTTTTTTCCATAATTTTTTAACACTTCTCGGCCTTCATTATTTCAAATTTCAGAATGAGTGTTCTGTGGCTTAGTGCTTTAAATAACTGCATTGTGAATAATTTGAACATTTTCTCAGTCAAAATATCATCACATGGAATACAAATAATTATTCTACCTATTTGAAGCACAGCCATTGTGTTTAACTAGGTCTTTTGATAATTGTTGCACTCTATACCTTGGGGGGTTGTGTAAAGTCACCTGTGAGTTATTAGCAGCAAAGTTTTGAAAGGTAGTCTTTTATTGCTTCTCAGAGATAATTTATGTAGAAATAAGGAGAGCTCACAAATCTGTTCCTTAGTAGGTTTTTTCCTTTAAAGTCCTATATGAAGTTGATTGATGACAGAAGAACGTGTTTAATGCCTAGTTGCTTTGTCCTTTAACTTCCACGTTGCTGCTTTAATCTTAGATAATTTAAAAACAGGTATTCCTGGTATTATTAGTAATTTATTATTAAAATTTGGCATATATTTTACACTCATTAAATATTTCTGAGTTCTTAATGCAAATGGGGGTGCACAGTTTATTTCCCCCCATGATACTTGGCCAAATTTATGGAAGTTGCATAGAAGAATTTTTGAAGAATACTGTGAACTCTGAAAAGGCTCTGTTTTCACTCAGGAAATTGTAATTTTGATCTGGTAAAGTCTCATCTGTCCTGGTTATCAAGGGACTGCTGTGTTGGCACATGTTAAATTGTGGGATGGATTTATCTGCTGTCCTCCCCATAGCCCTCATGGAGTACATCAGAGACAGGGCCTACACAAACTGGAGTGTGGTGGGGAGGTAGATAAAAAGAGAATTAAATTATTGACTGAGAAGAAATGCAATGAGAAGGACCAGGAAACCTGAGCTGGATGAAAACTGAGATGAAGATAGATGGCACTGACATTGGTGTGCATTTGGTAACTGCAAAGGGATAAAAATACATGTGGATGTAAAAATTTATATTTATGTCTGGAAATAAAGTAAAGGAATAAATTTGTCCAGGGAAGGGAGCAGAGCTGGGCAAGGGTCTGGATCCCCAGGAGGAGCTGAGGGAGCTGGGAAAGGGGCTCAGCCTGGAGCAAAGGAGGCTCAGGGGGGCCCTTGTGGCTCTGCACAACTCCCTGACAGGAGGGGACAGCTGGGGGGGTCGGGCTGTGCTCCCAGGGAACAGGGACAGGAGGAGAGGGAACGGCCTCAGGCTGTGCCAGGAGAGGTTTAGATTGGATATCAGGGAAGTTTTCTTTACCCAAAGGGTTGTCCAACTATGGCACAGCTGTCCAGGGCAGTGGTGGAGTCCCTATCCCTGGAGGAATTTAAAAGCCATGGGGATGTGGCAGCATTTGGGGACAGGGGTTGTTGATGACCTTGGCAGGGCTGGAGTTGGACTCGATGATCCGAGAGGGCTTTTCTAATCCCAGCAATTCCATGATTCCATGACTGTCTGTGCCACAGAAAGGGCTGCACACTGATTGTTTGGGAATGTGTTCTCCATGATGAACTAGAGAGCGAGCAGTGACAAGCAAAAATAGAATTTATTGGGCACTTAGAATCTTTGGTGAGTAGGAGGGTGCCTCCTCTCGGAATATGAACTGGGATTACAATTTCCTGAGTCCTGAGGAGTTGTAGCTGTGTCAGTGGGATGTGCTGACAACACCTCAGAAGTGCTAATCACAGAGGAAGTTCAGAGTCTAGGGGTTTCAGATGGGGTAACCTAAAATGCTTTACATTTTCAGCAATTCAAAATAATTTCCTGCAGATTTGGATGTGAAAAATGAGGGTAATCGTTCTTGTACAGTGCTGGGAGGGTGGGTGTAATGGTGTTGTAAATATAAAGCTATTTACTATGCATGCACCATAACTCCATAAAAAGGATTATTCCTGTGTTTGAAGCAAGGCTTGAATTATCTGCATTAAAATTAAATAGAATTTATAAATCCTCTGACTTAGAAAGAGGAGGAGAAGATATCAAAAGGAAAAAAGGACCAAAACCCCTTTTCTCCACTGATGCCAAAAAATCAAATATCTGTTGTTTTCTCTATTGCTCCAGAAAGAACTGATGAGATGGCTTAGCTGACTTTTCTCCCTGTCTTTTGTGTTTTTGTGTGCAAGTTCTGCCTCTAGCAATGGAATAAAATGATATTTTATTTGTTAAAAGAAATATATCACGTTTGGTTTTAATATATGTTAATCCAAGCAGACAAGCCCTATAGTTGATGTTGTTTTATCTGATATTTTATCATTTTTTATCTTTTTTAATATTGGATGTATTGTTTCTCTGTATTTTGTCTTTCAAGTTGCAGTCCACCAGTGTTAGTCCTTGTTATATCTTGAATTGCTGAGCCTGTGGGTGGGTCACCCCTTTTACTCTCTGATTTCTGAGTGTGAAAATAATCTGGTTTATAAAGGAATTTAAAGGAATATAAGGGGAAGTGGTCACAGCACCAAACCTGCCAGAGTTCAAGTAGCATTTGGGCAATGCTCTCAGGCACAGGGTGGGGCTCTTGGTGTTGTCCTGGGAAGAGCCTGGAGTTGGACTGGTTGATCCTTGTGGGTCCCTTCCAACTCAGGCATGATGCTATGGTTTGATATGGTTCAGAATTGAAAGAGGTGGTTAAAATGATTTTCAGTACTTGAGATATTTATGTATTTGGGATAAGTCCCAGGGCACTGAAATTGTACTATTTTTTGTCATGAGCAGCATTTGAACTGAGAAATTACAGGCAGAGTAACTCAATCTTTAATGAATTTTTGAACAGAGCAAGTCAACTGTTTGGGAGATGACTCTGTTTGATAAGAAAGAAAGTGTCTGATGACACTGGTCACTGTCCTCCAGGCTGTTAAATGCAGCTCATGATGAATAAATGGGCTATCATAATATATTTTGTGAATATATTAAAGGTCTTTTAGGAGTATTTTGCATCACTAGAGAATGCAGTGCACCTTAAATGGAGTGAAAGATCTAATAAGTGTGTAATGAAGGGAAAACATTACAGAGAAACTGAAAAGACAGCGTATCTGGGTACAGCAATAGCAAAGACTACTATTTTTTGGTAATAAAATTACGAGCTGTCAAAATGTGGCAGACAGAAGAAATGCTGTGTCATTAAGTGACTACCTTTAAAATGTTCCTTTTTTGCACAAATAACTTGTTAGGTGATATGAGAATGGATTTTTGCAGAACATTTATGGAATTGCAATTTGCTGTAACTATGTTCTTCGGAGAAGTGATTTGTGATGCCGCAGAGAACAGGACAAAATGTGAGCTTCGAAAGAAGAATTGAAATGTGTTTGTTTTGCCACTGAAATTCATAAGAAACAATTGCAAAAATATTACAGCACATCCGACAGCAATTTGAAACCAGACTTGTTGAGTTTGAGTAGCTCTAGCCCAGGCAAATGGCAATTTCTGTGTAATAGCAGCTTTATATTGAATTGAACTAGGAATGCACTGGGGAGAGCGTGCTGCAAATTCAGGTAACCTCATGTATGGATTTGGATGAAATATTGTAGAGTCTCAGAATGGTTTGGGTGGGAATGGACATTAAAGATCATCTCATTCCGACCCATGAGCAGGGATACCTGCCACCTCTCCAGCTCTCCTAGAGCCCCTCTAGGCCCTGGAAGGGGCTCTGAGCTCTCTCCGGAGCCTTTTCTTCTCCTGAACACCCCTAGCTTTCCCAGCCTGGCTCCAGAGCAGAGGGGCTCCAGCCCTCTGATCAACTTTGTGGGTCTCATCTAGACTCATTCTCCCAACTCCAAAAAATTCTTGTGTTGGGAGCCCCAAAATACAAGTTGAATTTTTTGGTCCCGTGCAGCTTTTACACTGCAGTAGTGTCAAGCCAACCATTTCCTGTGTGAAGGCAGCCAGGCTGCACCTCAATGTTTATAAAACTTCTGTGCAGTAGAATAGATACTCTGGCACTTTCTGTGCTCCTCCAATCTCCCCAGAGTGTGGAAACATCAGACTGGTTACACTTTGCATATTAAGAAAATAATAACCAACAGCAAAATGTTGCCTTTTATACTAAACCCAAAAGCTTCACCTATTTGCAGAGCCGTGTTTGAGCATGCTGAAGTGGTGTCTCAAATTAGGAAGAATCAGAGTAAGTTTTTGGAGTCCTAATGATGCTGAGAGGCCAAACAAGCTTTTCCTTTCAGTTATTGATGCATTTCCCATTACAAACCCTTCTGTGTATGTATGGGCTTCTTTATATATTATTGTGGTAAGGGTACAAGGGATAGCATTGGAAGTGTCAGGATTCTGGTAGCAGATGCATGGTATAAAAGTGTTCTGTGTAAAGGGGAGCACCCTGGATAACTGTGGATTAGGATCTTGTTGCTGCCATTCCCCTTTAGCAGTGGGAATGGTGCTGCTGAGCTGTATTTGCTGTATAGGAGCACCATCTAGTGGACTTCGGGTTAATTTTTTTATTTTAGTGTCTATAAATTATTTTTTTCCCCCTGAAATACTCTTGTATAGTAAACTAATATTGTGGAATGATTTATCAATCAAAAATACTTGTTGGAGTTTAACTACAGCATTTTGCTACCACTTCTTTTGGTGGTAGAAAGAGCCTTTTGCCAACACACCAACTGCTGCTTCCCTATCAAAATACATGTAGCCTGTTTGCAACAGGGCAGTTTATTTGCAAATAAATTTTTGTAATGAATCCCCTAGCACAAATTGGTTAGACATACTAAAAACACATAAAAGAAACACATTTCAAAAATATAATTATCATTTCTATACGGAAATGTGTTTTCTGTAGCGGTACAGTTGTTGCATTATTATTATTCAAATTATTGCAGGTTTCTTATTTTCTTAATGTAAGTATGAATATCTGAAGTACTAAATACATTTTCTTTCAGGTTACATAAAATAGCACAAAAAGAGCACTAAGTGAAATGCTCTAATTAGACTGCACTTGCTACTATTTTGCCTGTGTTTATTTAGCACCTCTGAGATGCTTCCGAGGCTTAGGTATGTGAGAAGTGAACATCACCACTATTTCAGGGAAGCAGGATCTCCATTTACATTTGGAGAGCAGGCAGGAGAGGGGGCTGGGAAGGTGGGGGCTGTTGCTTCTGCTTGTGGTTGTGCCCTTCTGCCTGAGTGGGATGCTCTTGAAGCTGCTGTGGATGCATCCAGTCTGGTGTCTCAGGGGGAAAGGTCAGAGAATCACAGCATGGTTTGGGCTGAAAAAGAACTTAAAGACCATCTTGTTCCACCCCTGCCATGGTGGGTCCCAACCCACTATCCCAGGTTGCTCCAAGCCCCATCCAACCTGGCCTTGGACACTTCCAGGGATAGGGCAGCCACTGACACCCTCACAGTAAAGAATTTCTTCCCAATATCCTATCTAACCCTGGCTCTGGCAGCCATTCCCCTTGTCCTGTCATTCCAGTCCTCATCCAAAGTCCCTCTCAAGCTCTCTTGGAGCCCCTGTGAATTATTTCTGTGTTATTTCATCACCCCAGAGCAGCTCATTGGAAGCTGCAGTGTAGCATTGCACTGCCACACTCTTCATTCAGCTGTATGGGGTGTCTGTGTAACACAGCATTGCGGCAGGTAAGAACATTTGATTTATTGCTAAACAGAAGATCAACAGCCTTGTTAGTGTTGCAGGACACATGGACAAAGGTGCAGAAACCAAACCTGCAAACACACAACATTTGTTTTTGCAGTAGAGCAGGCACTTCTGACAAAGAAATACATCAAACACTCTTATTTATACAGACTTGTCCCCAAGTTACTCAGAAAAACTAGGTCCTTCAGTATATCATATGCTGCCTTCTACACGAAGGCAGTATTTCCTGTGGTCTCAAAGTTTTGGCATTGTTTGTCTAAAATATCTATCATGCTGCAGTGGCATTTACCTTGAAAATCAGATTTTCCTTGTTCTAAGGGCAGTTGTGTATTCACTGTCTCAGGAAGTGTTAAAAACCCCGTGGATGTATGCCCTTGGGTGACTTTAGGATGCTTGTATCCCCAGTTGTCTCTTCTGAACATCAAGTTCTGCACCTTTAAGGCTGGTCCCGAGAGCGAAGAGGGGCAGCTGAATCTCGAAGTTTGTTTGCAGAAGCTGCACTTGCTCCCTGCATTCTCTCTCACTGCATTATCTCTACCATGGACAGCAGGGACAGCAGGAGAGAGCTCTCCTTTGCTTTTATTTAGTTTTTCAGCAAGCAGAAGCAAAAAAGACTATAGCATTTCTTCTCGAAACTGATTGGCCCTGCTCTGAACTCAAAACTCCAAAAAAACCCAGAAGTTCGTGCCTGTGGCCCACCAGGGCCCAGGGAATGGCATTTTCCAGCAGGAGGGATTGATAGGAGATTGAGCCAGTGAGCTACACCCCACGAGAAGGACTTTGTGAATTTGCCATCTCTTCAGAAAAACGAGAGATTCCATTGTTTTATGTTACTCATTTTTTTTAATATTTGTGAGCACTTTGCTTGTTAAATAAACAGTTTTTTCCACTTTTCCTGAAGGAGATTTATGTTTTCTGAACCAGTGAGGAGAGAGGCTGCTTGAATTTGCTTTCTAGAGAGACCCCTTCGGAGGTTTCCTCCCAAATTTGCCCTAAACCAGGACAACATAGCACTTGGTGGATGTGGTGGTGTTTGGGCTATGGTTGATGATCTTAGAGGTTTTTCCCAACCTTAACCATTCTGTAATTCTGTAATTCTAAATCTTTAGGAACCATGTTAGGAAATGGTCTCTGACCTGAAGGTTTCACATTCTAAACAGATTAATTAATCTGTGTTTAACAAATAAACAAGGCAGAGGTTTTGAAGAAGCTAATGAAATTTCGTTAAGACTTTCTGTGTACAGAAACCAGAGGATGAGCAGATTTTTCATGAGCAATAAGGCAATTGCCCAAATAATGAAGTCATTTAATTGGAAAATGCAGGCAATGATACAGTAATTCCAGGGTTTTTTAAGTTGTAAAATTTATATATTATTAATATAATATAGTAATAATGATATTATATTATATATGAATATAATAATATATTAAAATATATTATTAATGCAATGTTTTGCTTTTGCTTTGCATTAAATTTCTAATAACGACTGTGAGGGTTTTTTTGTTATGGTTGAAAAGGAGATTCTAATGCAGATGAATGTCACAAAGTTCCAATAACTGTGCTCTCTGATGATACAGTATTTAGGTAGGGTATATGGCTATTTTCAGTATTTTTAGTTGAAGTATGAATAATTTATCCATTTTTTTAAATTTCTGAAATTGTGCCCTCTAGTTTATTAGTGTTTGAGGTAGTTTATTGCCTTCTGAACAAGAGAAGGTTGGTTTATAGCATACTTAATATGAAAAGTTTATTTTCAGAAGTCTTTAGTATTTATTAAAACATGGCAACTTCTCTGTAAACACACCTTGATATAATTTAAGGAAAAAAGAAGAGTTGAGGAGAAAATAGTCAAATATATTTAAAGAAGGTTTTATCACAAGTTTTGACAGTTTTCAAATAAGTCTTCAATTATATTAAAATTAATTTTCTTGGATTTTGTTTTAGCAACTGCAGCCAAAAATGATGTATGTTTACAGTAATCTGAACATTTATAAAGAGGTTTGAAACACTTAATTATACATACTGAATTATGATATCAGTCCTTGATTTATGGCTCTAATGTTAGTTAATTAATTAGAAATGTAAAGTGTTCTAGTTCATTTACATTCATCACTCATTAACTGGCTTTTAAGAAGTGATGGGAAATTACAACTTTTAAAGAAATTTGTTTAGCCAGATTTCCCGCCAACTATTTTTTTCTTCTTTCCAAGAAGACATTATTTCCTTGTTAATGTATGTGTAAGAGTTTTATAGGTGTCAGTAACATAGTCTGAAGTTGAATTTTGTCCCCAGGTTCTCTTTGAAGAGGAGTAATAACTTTTGTAAGCAAAAAATAGTCTTTTCTTTGGTAAATGAACACGGGGAGCTGTCATGGAGCTGGTTCTCGTCCCCTGTGTCTTTTTTCTCAAAACTGCAAAACCTGTTTTCCCTGTGACATATTTGAGAAAGAGTTTAAAGTAAACATCTAGACTATTATTTATTTATAACCACCCATCAGAAAGTAACTACATCATTATTTGTTATATTTTAAGCAAAACTGAAGTTCATGGTGTTGGGATGAGGTGCAACTGGCACTAGGTGATTCTGAGAAAATTCTGGATATTGGAAAGGAAAAAAAGTCACCCATGAAGGTGATCAGGCACTCAAACAGTAGGCAGAGAGGTTTGGAAAACCTCCAAGGATGGAATTACCATCTTGACTGGATGAAGCCTTGAGCAACCTGGCTTGATGTGAAAGTTGACTTTGTTTTAAGGAGGTGTCTAAAATATAACCTCCAGGAGTTCATTCCAACCTAAAGTACTCTATAATCCTGAATTGTCATTAACAGATATCCGAAACAAATATTTAATAATATTTAAGCCTGCAAGTGAATTATAAGTAAAAATTTTTATGGGATATGGATGAAAAATTTTTCATGAGCTAATTTCTGATCATCATAAAGATTTCTCCTTATTTAGAAATAACCCAGAATATATTCCTTTCAAAGTGAGGAAATCTTGCTTGGGTTAATTATACACCCTCTGTGCTACACAATTTATTATTTAAAATCTAAATGGTATTTGTATGTAGTCTGTAAAGAAATTCCTGAATTTATTCATAGAATATGACACATTTGCTTGTTAAAATGGTGAGTTGGGTTTCAGAGATCAGAGATACTGGAGTTATTTGATCTGTATATTGTTCATCTTCAAGGCTCAAAAAGTATGGAAGTATGCGCAGAATCCCAGGATGGGTCAGGCTGGAATGGACCACAGTGGCTGACCTGGTCCCAGCTCCCTGCTCCAGCAGGGCCATCCAGAGCACGGGGCTCAGGATTGTGTCCTGATGGCTCTGGAACATCCCCAGTGAGGAGACTCCACAGCCTCTCTGGTCTCTGTTCAGGGCTTGGTCACTGCACAGGGAAGAAGTTCTGCCTCATGTTCAGGTGGAGCTCCCTGGGCTCAGTCCCTGCCCGTGGCTCTGGTGCCATTGCTGGGTCCTGGAGTAGAGCCTGGGCCCTGCTCTGACCCGCCCTGCTCACAGGGACAGTCAGGGACAGACAGGGACCAACAGGGACAGACAGGGACAGACAGGGACATGCAGGGACAGACATGGACACGCAGGGACAGACATGGACACGCAGGGACATGCAGGGACACCCCAGGCTGTGGGCTCCTCTCAGATGGGGCTTCTCTTGAGGCTGAACAGCCCCAGATCCCTCAGCATTTCCTCAACAGATCCTTGACCAGCTTTATAGCTTCTGCTGGATCTGCTCCACGAGCTCTATGTCCTGAGGAGTCCAGACCTGTGCACAGTTCTCCAAATGTGGCCTTCAGGGCTAAGCAGAGGGGCAGGATCCCCTCCCTGCACTTCTGGAAATGCTCTACCTAAAGCACCCCAGGATCCCATTCTTGGCTGCCGGGATACACTGCTGGCTCAGGAACAGCTCATGAGGACACCCAGGTCCTTCTCCCCAGAGCTGCTCCATCAGGTCACCCCCAGCCTGAGCTGGTGCCTGGGGTTATTCCTCCCCAAGTGCAGGACCCTGTATTTGCATATGCAAATAGATATGCACATGCATATTTACATATTCCAGGAAGGTTCTTGGTCTCACTGAAGACTTGAGTGCAGAGTCTTCAAATCTAAGGAGAAAAATGTGATTCATGGCTTGCTGAGAGATGTAAGACCTGTTTGAAAGGTGCTCTATAGGTAGAGAACCTTACACCTATGGCTGAGGAAGAGAGGGAAAAGGGAGGCATTTCTGCAAGGATTGGTTAGAATTTCCAAAAAAAAATCTGCTTTTTTTAATATTTTTTTTCCCTTCTTATTCCATAAGTTGCTTATGTAGTTAATTTGGTGCAATTGTAGTCTTGCTACTGCCACGTGAAGTATGAGGTTGTGAAAATGAATTTATACAGCTGGTATCTGAAATTCCCAAGCATTATCCTTTGGCTCAGAAGCCCCATTACATAAATATGCACAGGCCTAACTCTTGGAGAAGTCATTTCTAATTTAGGTGCTTGTAAAACTGCTCTGCTTACTGCTGTGAAACAGACCCCAGAAGATACACACAAGACATTATTTCACATTCTGGCTAATGCAGCATTTTTTTTCTGCCAAGTCAGCAGTTCCTGGAGCTGGAACAATATGTTATCTCATTAAAATTCTTCTATTTGTCCTTTTATTAAATAATGGATTTTCATAAATTCCTTGTATTTATTACTATTTAACTGCTGAGTATTCAGTGAAGTTATATATTTCTCAGGTGTTCCTTTCTCCTATAGTAATGAGAGTTGTGGGGTCTCTGTGTGAATTGGAAATTTATTGAGAAATAAGGTCTTTTCTGAGAGCCTTGTCCTGCTAAAATTAAGAAAATATTCAAGTGGAGTCTGTTTTTAGCTTTGAATAAATCAATCTGAGTATTTCCTTGTTAATAAAAAACACACACAATTTTCAGTGCTAAAGGTGCATCTTGGTTATGTCTGATGTTCCTAAATTCTAATGCACATTTTGATACATTGTGCTAGTTTTGTTGGTTTTTTGGGGTTTTTTTTCAAATTACTTGTATCATTTTGCTTGCACTTGCTGATTGCTCTTGGACATTGAAAGAAATAAGACTAATCATAAAGTTATCAGAACATTGTGAAAATTAAAATGGCTCATTAACAAATATTGTGTGCTTTAAAATAGGTGTGATTATTAGAAATCAGAATGCTTTTTTTATTCCTATTTCATTTTTTTTTTTTTTTAAACCTCAAATAACAAATGCACAGCTTACAGAGCATTTTTACTCCCTATGCAATTAGGAGACTCCTTTGCATGATTTCAGCAAAAGGTTCCTGAACTACACGGTGTTGTAAATGTGCCTTAGAGTGGGAGTAGGTGATTATTGCTTCTGTATTTCTTACCTTGAACTGCAAAAGGAGAAAATCAGGTCACAATATAATCCAGCAGTAACTCAAAACTCATAACTTTACATCAAGTTTTACAGTGAGTAGAATTAAGGTGGTTTAAACCTATTCGATATTTAGTAATAAGTTTGATAGATACAGTGCACAAGTGTTTAGCAGTGATCATAATTTAGGAATTCACCTTTCTTTAATAGAAAAGAGTCTTTGAAAATCAATTTTTTTTCTAGTAGGATAAAGGTACTTTGCTAACCAGTAGACTATTTGACAAACTGAAGATGTTTTCAGACTATCTTTATGTAGTGTTTCTTTTTTCGTTAACTAATCCAGCACTTCTTTGCTGACTAAAAACCAAAAAAAGCTGTTAAAAGATGCTTTACAGAATGGAAATCAGAGATTTTGTATTTTTATGTGTCATTACCTAGTAATGATTTCCTTGCAGTCTTAACTTCCTCATTTTTTAAATTCATGAAATATTGAGGTAATAGAGTAACATTTCAGCACTGTAGGCTGCTTACAAAATTAATCAAAAAAGAAATTATTAACAGAGAACATCCCACTCTGTCTTCAGGAATGAAAAACTTGCACCTTGCATATGAATGTCCTGAAGAGCCAAGAACTTTTCAGAATATTTGTGGGAAAATAATACTGGTTTAGCAGCATGGAATGATTTGGGTTGGAAGGGACCATAAACCATTGGCAGGGACACCTTCCGCTATTGCAGGTTGCTTCAAGCCCTGTCCAGCCTGGCCTCGGAGACTTCTAGGGATTCAGGGGCAGCCACAGCTTCTCTGGGTAACAAAGTTGTCAATTTTTTTCAGAAATTTGGTAGATAATTGCTCCAAGAAAGTTTTGATAATCTTTGCGTTCCCTTCCAGCCTGGTATTCTCTGATAAATTATTAGTAGGAAAGACTAAAAATTCCTCTCCGTAGGCGCTGAAAATGCCGAAGACCTGTGACCTCTCACCACTTTCCCCCTCTCCTTTTCCATCCAGAACAAGATCATCCTGGACCCGATGACGTTCAGCGAGGCGCGGTTCCGGCCGTCCCTGGAGGAGCGGCTGGAGAGCATCATCAGCGGGGCGGCGCTCATGGCCGACTCCTCGTGCACGCGCGACGATCGGCGCGAGCGCATCGTGGCCGAGTGCAACGCCGTGCGCCAGGCCCTGCAGGACCTGCTCTCCGAGTACATGAACAACGTAAGTCACGACAGGCAGCCCCCCTGAGGCTGCAGCTGCTTTGATGCATCTCCAAAGTAGGAAGGCGGCTTTGTGCCGCGTGTCGAGGTGGAGCTGTTTGGGTTGTTGCGCTTTTTAACGCGTTGCAAGCGTCTGGCAGGAGTTGGGTACCATCAGAAGCTCGGGGGGGGTGGTATTGCACCTTCCAAGGAGCTCTGTGCTCCCTGTGAGTTTGACATAAAATTTTCTTCTTATGTAATGACTAGTAGTTCCTTTGGAAGTAGAATACTTTTTAAAATGAAAACAATGGTGAGTAATCTAAATGCGAAATGGCCCAAGAACTGTTTTCTTATTGGAGAGGAATATGGGTAAATTTCAGCATGCTTGCCCCCGTGGGTTGGTCATTGTGTTTGATTTTTAGGATGTTACCTATAGATATTCATAAGAGGTTGACTTTTTGGTGTGTGGGTTAAGCCACTGAAGGTTTCACTTTCTGGTGGAGCTATGAAATAGTTACCATGAAAGTAGTGAGTTTAGCGCTAGTGCTGTTAACACAATCCTAAAACCAGCTCTCTGGGTAGTGTTTCCAGAGGTGTTGAATTGTTCAATGTGGTGTGAGCTGGCAGTGTATAACCTGTGTTCTGCACAGCTTGTCCCAGAATATTCTCTCCACCCAACGTTGTGTATTAAAATTCAGATATTCTATTGCTATGTCCTTTTGAGGATGTGAGAAAAAGACCAAAGCAATAACAACCTGGTTTAAAATAAAAACGTTTGCCAACAGGTAAACTGAGCATTCTCTACTTTGCTGTTTCTTGTCTTTGGTTGCTCCCAGAGTATCAGATGACTCATTTTGATCCCATTTTACTGGAATCATCAAAATAATGCTGAAGAGGGTGTTCAAGGATAGACCTTTAATGTTGTTATTTCCATTAGTACTTTTTACGGTTGTTGGAGTGATGCAATTCAGTATCAATAGTGCAAACTTCAGTCCTCTAGTCACTTAATTTTACAGTTCAGACTTAATTGTTGCTTTTCAAAGATACTGTTCTATGTAATAGAGTCACCTCAAGGAATAGCTGTTTGAATTGAAAAGCATTATCTGATGCTTAGTTTTTCTGAAGTGATGGTTGACAGGTTCTTGGGAAAGCTTGAATGAATGTGAAGTTTGCTGTGTGTTGTGGGTTAGAAGTTATGAGAGAGAGCATTAAATACCAGATGATGAGGCTGTTGTGAAAAGAACTTGCTGGGTTTCTTCCTACAAAATCTTGTTTTGTAGAAGCAAAACAATCCTTAAAGGTCTTTCAAAGAAACTTTGAGAACTGATGAACGGTGGCATTTTATTTTATTGTGATGTCTCTTTTTCAGTACACAGTGATTTGGTAATGATGCAATTTGCCCCTGGACCAGAAACATTTTTATTTTATTTCTGACTGCATTTACAGAGGGAGGAGAGTTTAAAACTCCTGCAGGCATTTATGACTGCACTGAAGGTTGCTAATATTGTTTCATCATTTTTACTTAAACACATAATGATGTGAGCAGCTGCTTTTATAGTTTCCACAGTATGGTTTTTGAAAGTCTTTTTTTTTTCCTTTTTTGTGTCCTTAGTCTGAGTTGAACAACCCCTGTAATTAATTTTTTTTTCTGCTTTATACTGAAATGTAGTCAACTTAAGTAAGACTTTTTATACCTATTGAGTAAACAGTATAAACACTGAATATATATTTATATTGCATGAAATGCATTACTTCTGATTTTACCAGATCTGGTGTGGTAGAATTTGGTGATAATTTCCAAAGTGATGTTAGCAGTTACAAGGGATGGGGTTAAGATTACATTAAGTTACAAGATTACTGTGCCTAAATTTAGTGGTTTTGTACATAGGGATAGGTAAAGTAGGGGGTGGCATTTCAGTTCTTTAAGGATGGGTGCCCTTTTAAGGTACCAGGTTAAAAAATTGCAATGCTTGTTTGAGCATTGTCTCCTCAATCTGCCCCTCTGAAGCATTTGACTCCTCCATGGGTCAACTTGTGGCTGCCACCTCCAGTTCCATGTCATGTATGCTCTAGGGAAAGACAAACTGCCAGATTCCTTCCTTCATTAAATCATTTGAGCCTACTTGCTTAAGCTCCACTTAAAATTGTTAGAGAGCAGATCAATACAGGAGATCAGATCAATATGGCCAAGAGAGCCTGAAGAGCCATTGAGATGACAACTGTTATAATCTAATATGGGTAGGGGGTAAATCAACTATCGCTAGACTTCTCTGATATATTAATGAAGTCCCCATAGCCAGGACAGAAGATCAGATCCTGAGCTTGTAGACAACTTTATTATCTAAGGATGGAATTTCATCCATTCTGCCCGGGTAGAATTTGTTTTGACACTAAACCTATTTCCTTGAAACCTGTGGATTGATTTCCTTGGGTTCTCAATAATTCCGAGCATGTTCAGTATAACAAAAGATCTCACTTGGAAAGTGTTTTAAAGTTTTCGTAACTTTCAAAAGGGTAAAAGTGAATGGCACACACCAAACATGAGACAGTCCTAAGTCTGATCAAGGTTGATTTTGCAAAGATGGACATCTTTAACATCTTCTGCCTATGTGGCTTTAAACCACTGCAATCCTGCTCTTGCTTTAGAGATTGTGAAATTAATCAGACATTCATGTTTTGGGGTTTCTTCTGTTTGATGACAGCTGAAAAATGATGATTATTTTGGGATGATAAGTGTTGATCAAATGAGCATACAGCAAAGTAAATACTTTGTGGTGCTATTTAAAGGATGCAGACGATGAAGGGCAGGGTATTGGCAATGTGCTGTTCAGTCAATGTTAGTTCAGTCCTTCTCCAGCTTTATTCATCTACTTCTATGATTTGGGTTCAGAGGGGTGTTTCTTACAAAACTTCATGAGCTGAAGGAAAGGGCTTATGAGTTGAAGAAAAAGTAGATACTTTCAAAATTTTGGCCTCCACAGAAAAATCTGGGGAAAAAAAAAAAAAGTTGGTAGAAAGAAGATAGGGGAGATTTTGACTTAGGTAAGTAAAAAATGGTGCTGCTATAAAAGATGTGTTTTAGTTTCTGCTTCCTTCTCCTCAGATAAATGTTGATTTGCTCCATTTCCTACCTATCAAATAATGGTTTTGATTAGTCCCTAGGCTCTTTACTAATTCTATGAATAATTATAAGTTTGTATAGTTACTGCATTGACCAGAGTCTCACAATACCTAAACCCTCTGCAAGGGAGATTCCTGGGAGTTCTCTGCAAGAACTTCCATGGAGATGAGATGTAAACTGTTTTATTATTCTTCGTATATCTAGAAATATGCATATTCTTCATTTGCTTTATCAGTAACTTTGACAAAATCTTTTCCCAGCGTGGTATCTATTATTTCTCTCATGAACTCATCTGAACTTTAGAATCTGTTATTTTTGGGAAGCAAAGGCAGGAGAGTTCTTGGTCTTCTGTGACTTTTTTTTTGCCAGGGTCTCAGAGAAAATTGATAGGGTATTTTTCAGCTTTTTATGTATATGTGATAAATTACATGATTTATTTCAAAATAAAATTACATTTCTAGATTTATGTCCTACAGAGAAGACCTAAATGCAGCTCCACAGAAGCTCTTAATGCAATTGTTTTCCATTTGTCCAAATGAAAGCCTTATTTAATGCATGGTTAGCTCTGATTGGGGTATAGTTTCCTGCTGGTTTGCTCTCCTGTATCCTTCATGATTTGTACTGCAGGCTGTGAGGGAGCAAAAACACCAGGAACCTGGGAGTTCCAGCTCTTAAACTCCTGGGTCAGAAATGTGCTGCCAAACTCAACCCAGTGCTGGGCACCCTTTCTAGCAAGACTCAGGGTGCTGCTGGTCTGATTGACATGAGAAAGGGGGGAAATTATATCCTTAGAAAAATCTGCTTTAAAAAGGATGCTTTGAATTCCCTCTGACATCATCAGATTCAGTGCCAGAGACAGACTGAATGTTGTGCTGCTGGGGTGTATTAATGATAAATTTGGAAAGCAGTTGACAAGTGAGTAAGCCGTGAGTGTTAAAGACCTCTGTAATCATTCCAGTACTGGCTTGGCATTAATTCAAATCTGCATTTGAAAAGGCATTTCCCAGCTGGTTCAAATATGATTTTCTCCTCTAAAGCCTTTGGGCTCATTATTAAGCCAACTTGCATTCTCCTGCCTTGCTTTCCCTCTTATCCAGTGTTCCTGCTCCCAATCCCTGCTGACATTCCAGAGGAGCTTTTTTTTTTTTTTTTTTTTTTTTTCCTTAAATTGTGATTGTTATTTTTGACAGATAATACTTCTGTATGTCTGAGTGGTATGATCAGTCCTTAATGGAGTCTTCTATTACAACTCATGATTTAATGTTTAACTGTGAGGATCACATCTGAGAACTGGAACAGATTTCCCAGAGAAGTTGTGGAATGTCCCTCACTGGAAATACTCCAGAACCATCTGGATGCAATCCCTGTGCAATGTGCTCTAGGAAGACCCTACTTTACTATGGGGTAATAGTCTCTGATACCTGCTCACTCCTGAGCTTCTATAGGCTCTAATTCCTGTTTCCTATAGAGAAGAAAATGTAATTTTTTGAAATGGCAAAATAGCAGAAAAACAAATGAGAAAGCACAAGCCTGCTGGCAGCTTCTCTTCACAAATGTATCAGTAAAAAATTGGAATAGCTCAAAGGAAAAACAGTGCTGCAGTACATGAAGATGAAATGTCCTTAGCAGACAGCTGGTTATTGTGCTTGATTGGAGAACGAAAAACACAGTAACAACTGAAAAATCTATAAACTCTCAAGATACTGCCAGCTGTCACATTTAACAGCTTCATCTGAATTCATATTTAAGATAAGCAATAATTGGTGTGTACATTTCAGCTCTGGAGCTGACTTGTGTAAGGTTAATCTGGGTGACAGTGAACAGTAAATTACAGTTCCGAGACACAGGAATGTCCAGAGCTGTCCTGAGATGAGGAATTGGGGATGAGTGACAAGAGACCGACTGCTGGAGCAGCAGTATTGACTGGTTCAGGCATGACTGGCACGGCAGGGCAGTTTTTCCATTGGTAAAATTCCTGGCTGGACGAATAATTTTTAAAGGACAGCAGCTTGTTTAAAGCTTTCCACTGTATTTCAAGCTGGTGATGAGCTATTTCACTATTTGCCTGGCTCTTTCAGAGCTGTTTTGTCTTTGTGTACTTGAAAGAAACAAATAGAAACACAGTAGTTCCTATTGGAAGAATAGGATGCATTCCCAAGTGTTCTGTGCATTGCTTCTTGGTCAGTTTAAAGTTTTTGCACTTGTGGATCGCTCCTGAGTGCCTTGACTGCTCATGACTGTACATAAATCACTGTGCAAGTATGCAACCTGCAGTGTGACTTGAGATACCTTTTCAGGAATCTTCTATCTCTTCTATTTTGATGATGTCAGGCCCTCATCATAAGGCATAACCGTTATTTTTTGGTAGAGTTGTAAAAATGCTGCATCATTTACAATAGCACAAGCTACTTTTGATTTATTTATTCATTCATGAATTTCCTGGGTTTGTAATTCTGTATTCAGAGTTTTCTGTGTTTTCTTGTCAGATTCAGAGAACCACACTGTTTATAATCAGAAATAAATAAACAAGGTCTGAGAAAATGAAACTTCATGGCTTGGAAATGACAAATATCCTAAAATATTGTCCTGATTCCAGGTTCTGGTGATTGCAGGCTTACACATCTCTGTTGGGATGAGTAGATTTTTAAACTTACTAAAGTAATTTGCTCTTTACAGCTACCTGTTACAATCTACTCTAAAAGGGGAGGGTAGGCCAGGTCTTGTTAATAAATCCCTTGTGGTAGATTAAAGTGAAATGACCCTGAATGAGTGTTTTGTGTAAATATACACATGTGGGGTTTATTGTAGAATAATTTGGTTGCACAGGAAAAGAGATATGCAGGCATTTCGGATGTTGTTGTTAGTAATATGACAATATAAAAGCATAAAAATCCTCTAAGAAAACACATGAGAAAGAGAAGATAAGAGTAAAAATGTTTCACCACCCAAAAGTTTCACAGCTAGACTTAGTCAGTGCAATTTCAATGTCAGTTGGTCAAAATGATGATCACAGATTAGACCCATCAGGTGGTGGAATAATCTCCTAAAGCACCACATCCGTTGGGTTTATATTCACTCAGGTTTGGGTAGAAAATCCCAGGTACCTCCCCTGGGGAGGGGCATTTCAGCTGGGTGATGTTTGTTGTGAATCAGGAACACCTGGATGATGGAATGTTGTGGATCAGGGACACCTGGATGATGGAATGCTGTGGATCATGGGACTCTTTGGGAGTCTTTGATGCCTTCTAATTCAATACAGCTGCCCATCACCCCAGTGCAGCTGGGCCCATCATGGCTCATCAGCAGAGTGAACACCTTCAGGCCATGTGTGAATGTCCCAGGGCCTCCTGGGCAGGGGAGTTACCACAGCTGAGTTCACTGATGAGGACATGGGGACAGCTCCTGCCTCACAGGGTTCCCCTCTCTCCTCATCTTGTTCATTACCAGCTGTTTTACCAATTCTCTGGTTCTGTGATTCTAATATTTGTGGAAGGAAATGGTAGTTTTGAGCCACAATGCTGGATTTTCCTTGGTGGTATCAACCAGAGAACATTTTGCCTCCTTTTTGCTCTTTGTCTTTGAAGGCAGACCATGATATGTCATTATAAAAGTCTTGTGTATCATGTTAAAATGCAAATAAATCACAGTAGGTTTATGCAGTCTAAAGGTGAATTGGTGTATTAGGTTGAGTGATGTTTCTAACAAGATACTTCCCTCCAAATTAGCATGGAAATTTTCTAGACTGACAGTAATCCAAACCTGATTTTCTTGGTTCCTGTAGGGCTTAGTCTGTCTAGGCCTCTCCTACTCATCATTAAAATTGAAGTCATACCAGTCTTAATTCATTAAAGTTTGAATGCCTTGCCATTTCCACACTAAAAAAAAAAAAAATCTTTATTAATTGTATAATTGCAGTGTTTGCCTTTGTTTGCCCACTGAACTGAAAGCTGGGACAAAACCAATGGCCCAACAGTCAAAATGGTGTGGGATATAACTGTGATGATTTTTTTTTTTCATTGTTTTTGACCAACAATCCAAACTGCCTTCCTACAAAATGTTATATTAATTTCTTATTAAAGAAAATGTTATGTTCCATCACTGGGAATAAAGGATTCAGTAAGTGGATCCCAATTTTATCAATACTCAGGAAACTTGCTTTTCTTGAGAAGTGTTTTTGTTATTCCTCATTGTTTTATCTCATATATGTAAGTATACATACAGAAAGGTCTGAATGTGCTGTTGGTACCTTATCAGAGTATTTGTTCATTTTAAACTTGGTGTATTCAGAGAAAATAAAAATGGTTTCTTCAAAAACAACCCCAAAGTCGAAGCATACCAACCCCCCAAAACTGCATTTTCATGCAATGGTTTTCATGTTCAACTCATTTAATTTTGCATTAATTAGTTAGTTGTTTTTTTGTTTGGTTTTTTTTCCCCTAAAGTGTGTTCTTACAGAAGTAATGACTTCTGCACCAGTGCTTTTGATATGCTGAAAAGCATTGCCTCTATTTCAGATGTAGTCTGTCTGAAAATGATGTTGTTAAAGCTGTTTGTCCACCTGAAAGAAAGTCCTTTATCAATATTTGATATATAATGTGATTCATAACCTCTCTAATTTTATTTCTACTGAAGTTAGCATTTATGGGTTATTAATTTGTTGGTGTTTCCATGTCTGCAAGTCCATATCAATATGAGAGAAGTTTTTCATGTGTTTTATACTATACCAATGACAATATCATTATTAGCTCTGTGTATACCTGCTTTCGGTTTTCAAATCTTACTTTCAGTATTTACACTATCCAGATTAACATTGTTGGGTGTTGTATTCTTTTGGATGCAAAGGAGAATATTCCCAATGCATTTATGGAACTGTTGGGAATGAATCCAAATAAAGAAGCATGGACCTACTGCAATTAGTGAGCTTGCAGAAAACCACATCAAAAATCTGTGCGTCCTTGGAGGCTACAAAACATCTTCTGTTGCACATTAAAAATCCCTCAGTAATTGTATAAATGTAGTGTTTGACTGTTGAAAGGGAGTGCAAAACATCTTTATTTTCAGAGACATGGGATTTTTTCTCTTTTTGATTTATTTTCTTTTAAGTCTACCTGAATCTCCACAGTGGTTGGACTGATTTTTTGCTATAACTGGGCAAATTCTGAATGGCTTTGGTTTGCCTGTTGCACTGAAAGCTGAGACAAAAATGACACATGATTAGATCATGATTTGGATAGTCAAGGATTCATTTCACCTCAGGAAAGGTCAAAGCTCTTTTGCTATCATTGATGTCACTGCAGTATTTCCAGTGCTATTAGCAATCTGAACTACAGAAAATATGTCAGTTTTGTGTAAACCTGCAGTTTATCGTACACTGTTTTGGATGATTTTTGTTTGTTTACACCAGGAATGTTTTTACAAATGAGAACAAGGTCTGCAAGGCAGTGCTGGAGGAATTTGCTGTAATTTAGGGAATTTTCAGCTGAAATGATGGTGCTGGATATCCAGAAGAGGGCATGCTTGCACATCAGAAATGTTTTGTGCATCACTAAAGATCTGCATGCTGATGTGTTACAGCTGTAATCGAAGAAAATGTAATAGTACACAAAGAAAAGATGTTACCTTGTTAGTAGCTATTTATATGTTATTTCCTTCTTCAGAAACAAATAGATTCAAAAGGTTGTTTGGGGAAAAAAATATATTCTAATAAACTTAATATAAATTGGATGAACTGTCAGACAGAAATGAGGTGCTAAGTTCTACTGCATTTTTTTGTGAATTATTTCAGCTATAGGTACATGAATGCTTGAGAACATGTGCATTCTTATACAGAATCATTTCCAAATTCTACAGCAGTGAAATGTATGATAATGTGAAACCAGATATATCAGTGCTTGGTGGGGTCTGATATTTGACTTGGGAAATTATCTTGAAACTTCCAAAGTGCAATAGAAGTGAAAGGGCATCATGTCTTGTGACACAGTAACTTTTTGTTTTTTTCCAGAGTTTTGTGTTAGCCAGATGTCGGGAGAACATTGAGTTGGTTTTTATATTTTCACTTGAGAGATGGAAGGCAAAAAAGGTCTCTGCAGTAATCAGTTCCCTCAAAACTTGCTTAGTAAGAGTAGGAGGATTGTTTCGTTTTATTTTTTTTTCTTTTTAAGATGACTGAACTGAAGGAATAAGCAATTTTCTTTTTGGATTGGATTTTTTTTTTGAATTTGGAATATTGATTCAAACTTCATAATATTTGGAAACTTTTTCAGAACCTTTTCTTTCAACAGATAGTGCAGTTGTTTACAATATTTTGGATACAACAGGATGAAATGAAGCATTTTGTGAAATTAATTTGTCTATAATGTGTCAATTAATTTGTTTCCCTGTCCATACGAAGGAGTTGGAACTCGATGATCATTAGTATCTTGTCCAGGCCAAACTATGCTGTGGTTCTGTACCAAAGCCTTAAGCTTATCTGCTTTATAAAGTAAATTGTGTTTAAGTTTAGGGTAACATTCTGAGCTCACATTTTCACAACACCTATATTATACAGGATTTTTCTATCTTTGTCAGTTCTTTTCTGCCTTGTCCAATTCTTGCATTTATTTAAAAAGAACAACCCAAAGATATGGCAACACAAACAGATGCATCCTAACTGTAATTATGCATTAAACTTGCAATTAAATTTCTGTTTACTGAGATATTTCTGTTTACTGAGGTACTGTTTACTAAAATACAGTTGTACAGCTCTAAGTAGCCAGTGGCTGAGCTCTTTGTGGTGTGCTCTGAAGTACATGGTGTGTAATAACGTGGTTACTATGAGGCTGTCAAATGCATTGCCAGGGATGCCCTTGAATCCTGGGATCAGATGAATTACATTTTAATTGGGTTTTAAGGCTAAGCTGAGCAAGTAGATAAGGTAGAATTAACCAGAGACTATTAATGCAATAAAACCTCTGGTGCTCTTAAGCTGTTGCACTAAACCCTGGGTGAACTCTTGCTGGAAGAAGACGTAATCACAGAATGACATAACACCCATACCTGGAGCCCCTTAGACCCAGGAAGCTGCAGAAAATCCTATTACTTGGATTTTATTATAGCATTTAGGAGGAAAAGGAGACAAAAAACCCCAAAGCTGAGTTTTCCCAAGCTGTCAGGCCATTCACCCAGGGAATTTCCTAAGCTTATTTCTGACAGAGCAGAACAGAAGCTGCTGTGATGTCAAATGGCCAAAGCATTGGCTTGTGTATTTCTTTTCTCTATGAAGTACCTTATGATGATTTTGCTGTCGAATTTTTATTTTTATTGAATGAATGACCTTTTTTCTTACAACTTCTTTTTGTCCCCCACGAGGATGCAATCAGATTATTAGAATTTTTTAACAGTTACAAAATTCAAGCACTTGAACTCATTTGTTATTCCATTATATTATTTTGAAACACTTTTTTTAATTGTTTGAAGCTGAATAATAAGTCCAGTGACTAAAGGCCTTGTAAGGCAAACTTTAATGTGAATAATTCATTATCCAAGATAGAACAGGGGTCAGTGTCATGGCTAGCACACCATATTAGTCCATAAGAGTGTATATATATCAATCTTTACTTTTTAAAAAATTCCTATATAAATTTAAAAAGAAAAAAAAAAAAGAAAATAATAACAAAAAAAAAAAAAAAAAAAAAAAAAAAAAGAGAAAGGAAGAGAGAGGAGGAGATTTGTTGTTGTTGATGTCTGTCATAAATCCACTAATTCAGTAGGAAATTATGTCTTACTCTTCTGACTGGGTAGGTGAGCATGAAACCTTGTGCTTCAAAAATCAAATTTTTGATTTCTGCTTATAGGATGAGGATATGGAGCCAAATCCCATGGATACCAGGGAATTTTGTTCATCCTTACATGTATTTGTAAGGGATTCAGTTGGGAACATAAGGTGCCTGATTTCAGTATCTCAATATCCCCAGGAAAGGCAGTAAGGCTAACTCACAAAATTTAAAACTTCATTGTATGTGTTGTGAGAGTCGAGTCCTGGATTTTTTGGGGTCTGGTTCCTGCTGGTGTGTTCTGCCTGGAGAGCTGTCAAATGATCCTGCCAAATGTTCGATTATTAACATTTTGTCAGGGTGAATTCTAATTAAAATTCTGAAATCAGATTTAAAGAAAAAAACAAACAAAAAACCAACCAACCAAAAAAACCCAACAAAACCCAAACAATTTAATGTCAGGATTTAACTGCTGAAATACATGTTGAAGCAGAAACACAAAGGCTTTTAAAATATTTTTTTTTTCTATTTTCTTTTCTGTCCTTTCACTGTAACTAAATAAAGAGGTGAGCGAATCAATTAAAGGTATGCCTGGTTTGGAGTGTGTAAGGCCAGACTTCCCAGGCAGATTTATATCCATTTGTGTGTACGAAACAATAAAACTTGAAGGCTCATTAGCTTGGAATGACCCAACTGTGTTTTATGTGCAGGGGTCATTTCTTTACTAATGAGCCTCTAAGCCAGATGGCCAAGCCCACAGTAGTCTAACTGCATTAGGGTGATTTAGATTTTTAGGTAAATAGCATGCTTTTCTGGTCTTTTTCTTTGTGCCTCACAGACAGGAGCTAGAGGGACAGCTTCTTCTAGAACTCTGCACACACTGATTTTCCTTAGAAGATAAGGCTGAGGAGACTCAGCTTCTTTGGGTTTCATATCCAATTCTAATATTTTTTTTTTTTCCGGATTTGTAGTGTATCTGTTAGATATTATCCTCCCTAGAAACTCTTGTGGGTAGGAAGTTATTGTGACAGTCTTTGCCTGTTATTGGATTTTGTTTCAGTGGGTAATTAAACACATTCTTATTGCCTCATCTCTGACCATGTATAAAAATACATATGAAATGCAAAAGTACAATAATTTTGCACAGAATGGTATACCCTCTTTCTGGATGTGTCCAAGGCCAGGTTGGATAGGGCTTGGAGCAGCCTGGGCTAGTGGAAGGTGTTTCTGCCCATGGCAAGGGGTGGAATTGATTTGACTTCAAGGTCCTTCCTTCCCAACCCAAACCACTTTGTTATTCTGTTATTTTCTTTCTTTCTAATTTCTTTCTAATATAATTTTCCTATAGAATTTTTGCTTGTCTGTATGAAATTAAGATGCTTCAGGTGCTTAGGGTGAGGAGTGGTTGCTCATTTGAGGCTGGATTCTTACCACTCAATGTAAGTGAGGAACCAGGTCCTCATGCATACTCCAAGATTGCTACCCTCAAAATATACTGAATTTTAAGTGCCCTGGATTATTTCCTTGCAATGCTGTTTTCCTACCCTGATTGGATCATACACCAGTGAAGCTTGGAAATGACATACAAATCTATGAAGACAACAACCCCAAAGAAAAGAGAATTTAAAGGAGGGCAGCTTGTGAAGGGCAACATCATCAAGATAGTTTTGAAAGTGTGTTTCAGATACATTGTGCCCATGAATAGCCACAGTCCTTTCAGCAATCCCACATTTCAGAGAGATTTGGATGTAGCAGATTGTGTGTTACTGTGAATTAAATAACTTCATAGGATGATTTGCTCCTGTCTTCTGGGAGTTTGTCTCAGTCATGTTAGATAATTGTGTATAGGTTCTTAGCGGTGAGAATTGGTCTTATCTTCTAAGAAGGTGGTTATATTTGGGGGGAATGAGAACATAAAAGGGTTCAGAATAAAGCTTTATCTGGCCTAGTATCTTGCCTCTGATAATAGTCACGGGGGATGACTCAAGAAGAATAGAAGAACCTGGCAAACATGCTGTGATTGTGATTCCTCTTTGCAAAATTTATTATCTTAGCCTCCAGCAATTTATGGTTCAGGGAGTTCCTGAACCAAAGGTGATATTTACTGTTTAAAGGTGAATAATCCAGATCCTTACTTAAACAGCCTGTACAGCATTAAGATTTTAAGAGATTTACACAGGCCTCTGGAATAGCTATTTTTGCATCATTTTGACCCAGTCGTCCTTTTATTTTTAACTCTTTTTTTTTTTTTTTTTTTTTTTTTCTCCTGAGTTTTGCAAGATGCTTAGTCCAGATTAGTTGGAAAGGGGAGGAATGGAGTCAGTTATTAAAGGAGGGTTGTGAAAACTTATATACTTATTTGAACCATGTTTTGTAGACATGATACATTTTAACCTCCATTTACTTTTCAAATACTGAAACAAATCAGAATATGCTGCACTATTTTAAATGTATCAAGCCTAATACATTGAGATATGATCACTTTATTTCGACCTGGTACAGTTTTCCTGCTATACCTGCCTCTCACTATTACCAGTAGCTTCCAAAGCAGTGTAGAATTCCTACTGGGGAAAATCTGCCTAAAATTAGCTGTGAAGATCTGGAGCAGGGATGGTCTGGAATCCTGTACTCTTACTGTGTGCTTTTTAAACAAACCTGATAACAAAAAAACCCACACCTTGTGCAGTACCTTCAGGGTGGCTGCGCTGTGTGGTGGAAATGAAGATGCTGCCAATTCACTTTCCTTTGTCACAAAATATAAAATGTGCAGTAATGCTTTTTTTTTCAGTGAATGGATTTTCCTCTAAGACAGGTCAGAATCAGTGCCAAAGTACACTCCTGTCCTGGAGAGAGGAGGAATAAAAACAGTGTCAGATCATGAGCAGAGTAAATGAATTTTGGATGTGAAAGTGCACAGAAATGTTAACACTGTTGTGATTTGCCCATGCTCATTAATCTCCTGACTCGAGAATTAGGACATGGGTCATTTTCTGGTGGAGACACTAATAACAGGGAAAAAGAAGGTTTTTTCTCTTTTATCCTGATTTCTATGAATTCTCATTTAGCCATGTATTGGGTAGAGGGTGAGTATGTCACATTTTCAGCTTCTGTCTCTTTTAACCAAAGGCAAATGAAGTCTCTCCCTGAGTATTAAGTGACAGAAAGAAAGTTATTGAAGTCCATCATTGCTTTTAAAATTTATTTGTGACCATGAAACTTCTGCTTTATAATTGAGAATGGGAATCTAGTCTCCAAATCACACCTTAATCTGTAGTCTGGGAAATGTAAGTGATATTTTATCTCTTTACTTAGTGTTGCCAGACTAACAGAATGACAATAATATAACTGGGTTTTCTCAAAGCATATAATTAAATGGCTATGAAAACTAAAGAACATTCCATTCACTGAAGAGTGGTTACACTTGTACTGCCATGTAAGCAAAATGGCAATAACAAAACGAGAGTGTGTCACACGCTGTGTACATTTTGATTTGTTAATAACAAATTTAAAATGATGAATACTTTTCCTATGGTAAAATTCTTACCGAATCCCTTGAGAACTCCACAGCGTCATAAATGTAATTTGCAGTTCTTTACAATTATGGCTTAAATAGACGAAGTCTAAAGGGAGTCTGCCTATTTGATTTCCAAATTTGCATCACTTAAAATCCAATCAGACCAACTGTTCGGATTTTTATTAGATATGAAATACACGAATGGGTTCAAGGCCATGCTATGTATAGCAAACACATTGCTTGTTGTGCAGCAATGGTTATCTAACTTGTTCCTTAGCGTGTGCTTTGACCTTCAGCCCACCCAGACTGCTCAGTGACTCCTTGAATTGTTACTATAATAAACCCTTCGATTTTCAGTAACTGGTGTTTTACAGCCCAGCAGATTGCATTTGATTTTGTGGATTCGCTGTAACATATTGAGTTTAACGGATTTATGTAGGAATGTAAAACAAAAATAATACAGCAGGCTCTCTGAGTTTTCGAACACAAGGCATTAGGATTGCAGATGGCCGAGTTGGGTAATGACATTGAATAATTTAGTGGGGAAAGTAATCTGGTTTTGACAGAATACATTAACATTTAGCTGATAGTACAGGTGTCTGGGTACTGAGCTGCGTGCCCAGATCTGAGGCACAGCAGAGTGCTGGTGTGAGGTGCAGCTTTACAGCCTCACTGACCATGCTTAAAGAAGAATTATCTTTTCAAAACATACTAAAATAGATTTAGAAGACCCTCAGCATTTCAGTCATTGCAATAACTTCTCACTGTCTGGTGTAATTTTTTATTTTGTTGATGGGAGAAAAGGAGCAATATTTTTTTAATAAGCTTTGATTAAAATTGTATGTTCATTACAGGGTGGATCTAAGAAAACAAGGAGGAAGAAAACACAGCATTAAAGAGATTCCTCTGCTGTTCATGTCTATTATGTCAAAACATGACCTCTGCCTTTTCTCCCAAATTGACAGTGAGACACACCAATCTTTTTTCCCATGACGTTATTAAAATGTAGTAGACATGATATTGATATTGGTAGCTATGCTTTAGAGAGAAACGATGAGAACAATAACCTGGGACTGGTTGGGCTCTGCTGGCAGGAGCTCTTTGGGTTGGATTTGTCTGTGTGTGCATTCCAGTAAGGAGTGGTGCCATATCCCTGCAGTTCCCTCTCCCTGATGCCAGCACAGAGCACACAGAGAGCTGCAGAGTCACGGACCATCGAATCCAAATGGTTTGGGATGGAAGGACCTTAAAGGCCATCTCATGTCCTGTCATGGGCAGGGACACCTCCCACCACCCCAGATTGCTCCAAGCCCTGTCCAGCCTGACCTTGGACACTTCCAGGGATGGTGCAGCCACAGCTTCTCTGGGCACCCTGTGCCCATGCTTGCAGGCAAGAATTTCTTCTTAGTATCTAATCTAAACCTGTACGCTTTCATTTTAAAGCCATTCCTTCTTGTCCTGTCATTCCAGGCCCATGTCCCAAGTCCATCTCCAGCTCTCTTGAAGCCCCTGTAGGCACTGGAAGGTGCTGGATGGTTCTCTGTGGAGCCTTCTCCTTTCCAGGCTGTACAACCATGTTAGTTTGTTTTCTTCCAGCCTGAGGCCAGTTTACCATGGCTGTTTTCTTTGTTAACTGATAGGTCTGGAAGAGAATAACCAGTTCTGTCCAACTTTTCAGTAAATTCATTGCTCTAACATCTGTATTAATAAAAGTAGCAAGTACATGTACTTCAGGGAGTATTCATGAGCTCATTGAAAAATGAGTACATGACTTAAATTATGTATATCATATTTATTCACTTTAAGGCTGATATTTTTTCAGGCATATCCCAAATAATTTTTGCCTTGGTGGGGAAGAACCTGCCAGTTTGCACATTTTGGACCTTAAGAAGCAAAACATTTCCACTGTCTGTGTGTAAATGGAACCTTTACATTGTCCAGCTGCAATGCTTAAGCTGCGCATCCTCTTTTGCAAGTCGTAACTGTGTCTGTACTGCTTGATGATCAGCAGAGCTCAACTATTCCAAATTTCCAGCTTTCAGCACAGGGAGCTTGCTGGAGGAGACATTATGGCTTGATTTCAAATGGAGCCTTGCACAGGCTGGATCATTTTCAGGACCATTCAAGCACTGCTTGAGTCCCTGGCTGACTGGCAGTATTGAACCCAAAGAGGAATCTGATGAAAGGAAGGGAGGGAGCTTTCAGCAATATATGGCAGAGGGCTTAAACTGAGTTAAACTTGCTGTTTTCTGCATCTTTGGTCTTGCCTATTACAAAAAGCAATAGCTATCAGACTTCCTGTAAGGAGCTAGCACTGGATAGAGCCAAATGTGAAGAATTTGTGTTGAGTGGTTGAAGTTTTTCAGTATCATAGAAAATTGAAAACTAGAGGATGTAAGGAAAGAGACCTTAACGCTGTTAGCACATGAGTTTTATAAAATAAGCCATAAGTCTTACGAATGCCAAAATAGCCTGACCACGGTATTGATTTTACAATGTTGTTCCTGACTCTTGCCTTGCAGAGCAGTGACATTTCATTACACCCATTGGAGCCGTAATAACTGAAGTGCAACACCAGCTGATGGAAATGAAATTAAATCTATCTTCAGTAATAAAGCGGTGATGTCCACCAAGAATAGAATACAAACCTGTTTTCTAGTTTTCTAATGTTCTATTACAATGAGCTGTAAATAAAAAGTAGGTATTTGTTGTAGCAATACTTCTTGTATATCAGCTAACAACCAGATAACCTGATTTCTCTTGGATTCACAGCAAGATATTCTTAAAATAAGTACATTTCCATTGTGAAATTTGTATTCTGCAAAATATTTAACAAAGTTTCTTAAATAGCTTCATGTTTGTGGTGAAAGACATAAGAGTCCCCAAAACAACCCTTTGATGGGAAAATAAAAATCTGGGTACGGACACAGTTTATCTGGATTTTTCAATACTTTGAAATACTACACATTTAAGAATTACATTGGATAGGAAATCCATCCTGTTAATTTCAATCACTGAATGACTGAAACATCACCAATCTGAGAGTTGAAGATACTTCTTGTTTTATTTAATTGTTTTCTTAAATAAAAATTACTGCTTTTCTCAGGTTCTTCATTACTTTACTTGACCAACAGCCTGATCTTCCAGTTCAGCATAGGGAGGAGAGACCCTTGGCTTCCTTATTGATCTTTTTTTCTGAATACCAGGTGAAAGTAGTTAATTATTTAAATCTGGACATCCAGATCATAACTTGAGTTGCAAAATTTGCTTTCATCGTTTTGCTGATACCAAAGGCCTTTGCAAAGGTATTAATTATGGCTTGCTGGATTCATGGCATTTTGCTAAGGATTGTTATATATATATTTTGTGAATTCAAGGGGAAGAACTTCCATCACAGCCTAATGCAGAAGGAATACTTACTTACTCCTGGGTAACTAAAAGATTGGTCTTCACAACAGATATAAGGATGGTTACATGCCCAATTCTTTGCTTCAGATTCTCAGCATTTTTTCCCAGCTTTCTGTGAGTTGCAAACCTTTATTAAAAGAGAAGCAGGACAGGATATTTTCCATGGTATTTTAGCTAATTGAGTAAGTTTTGGGAAAATAAAGTTACTAAAATTTACCCATTTTACTTCATTCATTTCTTCTTTGTGGAAGAAGGACCTAAAGTCAGAGCTGCTAAATGACCTTTTTGAAGAAGTTATTAAGAATTCAGAACAATTCTTACCATTTTCATTTCGATCTTGATGTCTGTATTACTCTTACTGGAGTCATTTTCATTTCCCTGTCTCCTTTCCAAATTTCCTGACACATAACTGACAAGATTTACCTGGAACATAATGCGTGAAGACCTCAGCTGGAAGGGAGCAGAAGGAGCCTGACACTGGGATATGAAATGCAACCTTCACCTGTCACTTTATGATATTAAAGTGTGTCTGGCACCTGTGATCACATTTCTCAAAGAGGGGTGGTAAAAAACATAGTTAACAAAAGTTATAAACTTGATCTGGTTTTCTTTTAATATGGTCTCAATTATTTGTTATTTGCCTTATCCTAATTTTTTTGGTTTTGGGGGACTTCTAAATATTTTCATTTTTCTTTAGCTTCTAGAACTATCTTGGTATATTTATTTTGTTAAATAAATAAAGGTGCAGAAGTGGGTCATGTCTATTGGGAAAGCATGGTTTTCTTCCTGTCCTTTTTAAAATTAAGAAAAATAAGTTCCAGTACCTAAAGGGGGCCTACAGGAAGGCTGGAGAGAGAGGAAATACTTTCTTGTGACAGTGGTGAGGCCCTGGCACAGGGTGCTCAGAGAAGCTGTGGCTGTCCCTGGATCCCTGGAAATGTCCAAGGCCAGGTGGGATGGGGCTTGGAGCAACCAGTGCTAGTGGAAGGTATCCCTGCCCATGGCAGGGGGTGGGAATGGATCATCCTTAATGTCCCTTCCACCCTGAATTCTGGCATTCTGTGATTTTCAGTGAGTTCTTTCAAAATACTTTCCTGTGGATGGAGAGAATTGTGGGGTGGTGAGGGAGTGGAACTCAGTATCTGGTTTTCATTATTCCTGTTGTTGTACCAGGCTGTCTGAAGGACACCTGTGAGTTTAGTTGCCCATAAACATTACCTGTGTTGTCCTGAAAAACAGACCTTCTGTAGATAGAAGTGGCTTTGACTTCACTCATGAAATGGAAGAAGAGGATGCAGGGCAGCCCCCAAGGAAGTCTCTGCATCTGTGGGAAGGGTTCATCTTCCAGTTGGTGGTTTCCTTCCTGAGTGCCTAACTAGCACTTGTAACTTCCAGGGAACTCCTAACAGTGAAGTCTCAGGAAATCTGGGAAACTTCCCTGTAGTGAAGGGGTTGAGAATTTAGCAAGATTTTCAGTTTTCCTCCAAGAGCAGCGTCAGGCATTGGAAAAGGTTCAATCTCTGTCTGTGGAGCTTTTCAAGACCTGCCTGGATAAAGCCCTGAGCTCTGTTTTGGCCTGTCTTGGAGCGGGGGATTGGGCTTGATTGACCTCCGAAATCCCTTCCAGACTGAGTTATTTTATGATTCTATGGTATTTTAGAGCGTTTGGGCACAGTGACAGCCTGTTTGACATCTTGAGCTCCAGTCCATTTCCAGCTGACAGAAGTTTGTATTCCTGGCATTTCACAGAGTGGGATGGAACTGATACTCCTGCCAGGTGGTGGAGAAACAGAAAAGCAGAATATTAGTTAAAAATAGATGATGATATCTTGTAGAAGGATAGGGTGAAGGAATGCATAAATCCCAATCAACCCCCGTATGCCTGTGCAAATTTAAGCTAGAAATTGGGTAATTTTTGCTGCTTAATATAATAGAGAAGGGACACAGTGTCAGTATCTTGCTTTTGTTCTGGAATTAGGAAATGTAAAAATTGTCTTTACTACACTGACTGTTAGTTGTGTTTTAGAACTTACTGAGGTAAATTCAGTAAAGAAGAAATGTGCATTGATTTTGTGAGAGCCCTAAATTCTACAAACAAAGTGTATTTCAGTATAATATACATATGCTTAAGAAAAAAAATCAATAAAATGTTCTCTTTTTGTGTTTTTTCACTTGAAAATCATGATTTACTACACCAAATTAAATTACTCTCTCTTTTTCATATTATAACTGTATGTGTTTTATCAGAGACACTTCACTGCTGAAGCCAAACAGGAATTTCCAGGCAGAACTAGATGTGGTAACTTGTATTTTCTGCTTCTCAAAAATTTATTTGAAACTTTTTGTAGGATATCAATAATTAAAATGTACTGTTGAAAAATTGTGAATATTTAATATTTATGATATGTTAACTCTAAGTTAACATGAGTAGAATTTACATTGGAGCTTAATGGTCTTACATTTGCCTCCACTTGCATTCATCATCTACCTGGGAATTTATTTTTCTATTTTAAATAATTCGCAGAGGAAAAGAACAAAAATGGTATCAATATGCAATAAATAATTTTTAAAGCTTTAAAAGATTTTTTAAGATTAAATTTTATTTTTTAGATTTTTGGGGGCTTTTTTAATTTAAGTTACGTTTCATTTGTAACTTCTTTTCAGAATAATTTTGGTTTTGCAAGTTGAGAAATAAAATAATACCTGTAAATGAGGCTCAAGTGCACTTCACTATGTCAATTTGTAATTACTTCTATGTTATCAATAGATCTGTGTTCCTGCCCAAACACAGGACTGCAGTTTGCAGATAAATCAGCTAAATTTGAAGCTTGAAGGCTCCAAGCCAAGGAATTAATGTTATTAACTTCTGTTACCTGTGTCATTATAACTTCAGGACGCTTGCAGATAAATCCTTTGCCAGTTCTCATTTCCAATAACAAGGTTGATTTATTCATATTCTGCCTGAAATGATGTTCTGCAAATCTTTCGTGAAGTAAAAGACTAATGAGGGGCCTCTTTGGTTGAGAGAATAAATGGATACTCCCAGTGAATGCTGCAGATTCCTCAGTGCTATATTTGTTGAGCAAATATGTAAAACAGTGATTTGTATTTGTGGTTGTGCTCATTTATGAGTCAAGGACTCACCTTCAAGTTTCTGTTGCTTGTTTTTCTTGGATGTTCTTGGAATTCTGGCACAGCAACAGCACTTGTGAGCTGTGTTTTCAGTTAATCAAATGAAAACACATTTTGTGTCACATACACTGTGTTCAAACTATGAAAATGTGATTTACGAGACTGTAGGCTTTTCTTTATCCATTTTTGTGATATAAGCCTTTAAAAAATAATTTTTTAAAAACAGAAATCCAGTTTAAAATTAGTGAACTTTTAAAGAGCCCCATCTAGTCTGGGTATCTGGCTGTGATACTTAGGTGGCATTGGCAAGAGTGTCATTTTGGTGAAGAAAACAATTCACATTTGAGTATTTTAGATATTTTGCTGAAGTTAATTTAATGGTATTTTACTATGCAATCTTGCATGTCATTAGACTGTCACCATTTTTATTTCCATAGGGAAAACCACAGTAATATATCTTTATATTGTGAGGTTAGTATTTTGAGACTTCTTTACTAATAGTATGCATTTAATTAATAAAGGAGACACTCCTAGTAGTTAATAGTTTAAATATTTGTACTTCAAAAGTTCATTTAGGAACAAAAAAAAAATCCTGAAACCTTTGTTAGCAGTTGATCCTGCACTGGAGATTCTGAGAGGTCTCATGTTCCACACAAAAGCGAGAAGAACTAACACATTTTAAAATACATGCAGAGATTTATAATGGAAATAATCCAGTTGTGCTCCTTTTGTCCTGTGTGACAAGCCACTCTGATATGATTTCACTGGAGCCATGGTATTTACAGAACATTTGCTTTTCAAATAATGCTTAGGAATAAGAACTTTCTGTGTTCATAAATTCTGTTTTCATTCCCAAAGGCATTTTTTTGCCACTCCAGTCCCTAAGCAGAGGTTCCTGTGCTTCATTGTTTCACTCACTTTTCTTTTTTGGGAGGGTGAGGATGTGGCTGATCATTAGAATTGCAATTTAATTGCTCCCCTCTGCCTCTCACCACTGAAATGTGTGACCAGGAGGGAGAAAAGTCAGAGAGGATCCAAATCCCAGCTTCCCTATGTACAGTTCATCTGCTAACCAGGAACTCGACTATTTTGGGGGGTGTGAAAGTACCTTCCACTGGTGCATTGAGAGTTATTTAATCCAGTAAAATTTGTGTGTGTGTGTTTAGAGATAGTTTCCAGAGCAATCTGCTTGTTTGTTAACATATTTTAGTCTTCTGTTTTCTTCTTATGTATGTATTGAATTCTTAATTGTTACTTAAAAAATCAAGTGTTTCACAGAGTTTTAAATACTCATAAAGATAAAATTAATGTAATGCCCTTAATTTTGGGAGAACCTTTTAAGTCCATGTTCAGTGTTGTAAGAGAAATCTCAGATTCTGTGTTTGCTTCTTTTTTCCTTTGTGGAAAATCAAGTTTCTTTGGGTCCCAGCATCTCATGCTTCTCACTCTGTGTTAAGACACTAATTGTTACCCAGTCTGCTGAGAACTTCAGGTGAGTGTGGAAGGCATATTGTGATGATATTTAATAGAGAAATTGAAATGTGGGGAAGTCAGAGGGCTTGTTCCTTTGTTCTCTGCCTTCACCGAAGTGAGGGTAAGTGACATTCAGCAGGATGTGACTGGTTTGTTGCTCACAGTCTCGTCTTTATGCCACTCAAGTTTGGAAATATCTGCCTATTATAAATTTAGTGGGACATTTAGATTCTTTTTTGCCTGTCTTTAATGAGCCACTAACTCAATTTTTTTTTAACGTGTAACTAATTTCTCCTTTAAAAATTAGAGATGAGTGAAGAGATTAAAATAAATACAAGCACGGAGGATTTTTTTCTCTTCAGGGCTCTAGCATGGAAATGTAATCACCCGGGAAGAGATCTGGATTCTCAGAAATGAGGTCACCTTGGCAACAAAATCTTCTGTTATTGTCTGAAAGTAGCTAATCAGTGATTTGGCTGAGCAAGAGAATGATAAAAGGGACCTCTGAGCCATTTCCTGTTTTTCTGGTCTTCTGCTGTACGAGGTGATGGTGAGGTTCATGTACCAGAAGCTGGAGGAGGCTCCTGCCTTTCCTCAGTTCTCCAAAGGGAATTAGAGAACTCAGGAGGGATAGGATGTTGTTGTCCAAAGCTCAGTCCTTCCCAGTGGGGAACTGTTAAAAAAAAAAAAAAAAAAATCGTGGATTAAGATAAAGTCAGTTTAACAGTAGAGAAATGGAAGGAAAAATAATAATAAAGATAATGATGATAAAGAATATACAAAAGCAGTGGTGCACAATGGGGTATTTCACCACCACTGACTGATGCCCAGCCAGGCCTTGAGCAGCAGTCGCAGTGCCCTGCTCCACTTCACCTGTTTTCTTGCTCAGCATGATTCCTGGGATCTGGAATATCCCTTTGGATACTTGGGGTCAGCCTGTCCTGGCTGGGTCCCCTCCCAGCTTCTTGTGCCCTCTGGCAGGGCAGTGTGGGGAGCTGGAACATCCCTGACTCAGTGCTAACACTGCTCAGGTAAAACTAAAACATCAGTCTGTTATCAACATCATTCTTTGACTGCTTCCCCTGACCAGTCAGGCAGCAATGGCCTAAAGTCTCTTCAATTTAAAGCCTTTTTTGATTCATTTTTGTGTTTTTCCCTCCTTCTATCAATTTAATTATGATTTTAAGGTGTCTGGAGCACAAGTCTGATAAGGAGCAGCTGGTTTCAGCCTGGAGAAAAAGAGATTCAGGGGGGAACCTTGTTGCTCTCTACAACTCCCTGACAGGAGGGTGGATATATTTATGTTGAATTTAAATATTTTTTCATGTATCTATGAAAAATGACCTGTATGTTGCTGGCCATCTTAGCCTGCAGTTCTTTATTACAATTGAGCTTGTAGATGAAATTTTGGCCTTCTGCAATCATTAACAGGAAGATTTGGAGTTCACTGCCATAGAATGGAGCTGTGGAAGAGGCAAACACGCTGTAATTTGGATGCTGTTTTCTACTGATAAGGATTTCCCACTGCTAGGCAAAGATTAAAAAAAAAATGAATAATCAAACATTTGTATGTTCGTGCAAAAACCAAATTAAATAGAAGTCCTGTTTCTTCACACTTCTTTTTTGTGTCAGTGTAACCAGCAGCACTTACTGAAAAATCAGGCTGATATTATAGATTAAAAGAACAGCTCTAAGCATAAAGTGGGCAAGGAATTCAGTGCCTGTTTTCCTTGTTTTTCTCAATTCCTCACTGCCTTAATCTTTTCCTGTCTTCAAAACATTGTATAGGCATTTTTAGGCTATTTTCTGAACTTTTTAGATTCCTTAAGTTTAACTTGTCAGTAGATACTGCAGCAGATATGTCTTGTTTAGGAGACAACAACAGAAAGATTCTGAGCGGAGTTTTTTGTCATTTACTAGTATAAAAAATTATATATTTTATTTTATGCTGATTTGCATGTATTTTTCAGGAGGAACACTTTACAAAAAATACCATAAACCCAGATAAACATGTAAACATCACATTTTAGAGAACAAGGTAGAAAATGGTTTCACTGTATTTTTTTTTTTAAAGTGTGGTAGGCCATGTAAATTGTTTGTATTTAGTGTCAGTATCCACTGAATGCTGCAAATCAATAAACAGCAGCATCATGGCTTTAAATGCCAATATTCAGACAGGCAGAGATCAATGTTATTAAGATATACACAAGTTAATGCTTCCAGAGTTATTAAATAACAAAATAAAAATCCATGTCTGGAAAAGCACTGCTTAAACAGCAAAGGAGTGGAGATTAGAGAGGATTTGGGAAAAAATAAAGGAGAGTGTGACAGGTGAAAAGGCAAATTCAAAGCTTTATGCAGCAGTGGAGAAAGCAGAAAACTGTTGCTCCACATCAGAACAATAATTCAGCACTTACTTCGAAGTCTATTTTTATTCTTTTTATTTTAGTAGGAGACACAAATTGCCATATTTCTAATGAGGAACACCAGTGGTTTAATTTTAAAGCTTTAATTAAAAATGCATGTTGTATTCCTTATCTTTGAAATGTGTGAAAGGTTGGACAGAATAGCTTCCTTTTCAGTCTTAAAATGTTGAATTCAAGAACATGGGAAAGTTGTTCTTACCAAGTTCAGCAGAAAAATTGATCTGGAGACTAAGCTTCTAAATCTCCGAAATGGGTAACAAGGAAAGTTAGGTCTAGTTTTCAAATGCTGGGGGGTTTCTCTTTAAGAAAATTTGCTGTCTTATACCATATAAATTTGATTTTTTTTTTTTTCAGAGATATTTTTGAATTCAGCTTGACTGTCACAAAATTTGTTTCAGTATTTTCTTGTGTTTTAATTCCTGCTGTACTCTGAAAAAAACCACAACACTTTGTGAATATAATATGAACAATAACGCTAATGATTATAATATGAATTATGTATTAAAAAGTGGAAAACCTTCTGCTATTTGTAAAAATAAGCAAGCAGAATAAAAATTCTAAAAAAAAAAGATACCACCCTAGCATAGGATACATCTCAAAAAAGAAAAAGGAGGGAAAAAGAAAGGAATTTGCCAACACTTGAGCCATCAACAGGTACCAAATATGGATAATTAAGGTGATTGCCATAAGACAAAACACTTGAGGATCCTGCAGGATTCCATGTGGGGAGAGAGGACAGTGCTGTCTTCAATTCAGTATGAAATTGTGGGTGTGCTCAGTGAGGCACAGATTTCACCTCTTGTGAATGGTTAGCAGGTAACTGGCAGGTGCTGCACAGACTCTAAAAGGATAATTTCTCCTGAGAAATTCACCCAGAGCAGCTGGGCTGCCCTTGGATCCTTGGGAGTGTCCAAGGCCAGGTTGGGTGGGGCTTGGAGCAATTTGGGATAGTGCAAGATGTCCCTGCCTGTGGCAGGAGTGGCCCTGGATGAGCTTTAAGTGTTGCCTTTTTCAACCTAGAAATTAAACTTGAGGTTGTATTAATATGGGAGCTAATATAAAAGGATTTTTATTTGGAGGCCTCCAGGAGCAGTTATGGGAATGTCCACAAAGGCTCACCCACATGGGGTGAATACAGTTTTTATACATAATTGACAAAGAAGCACCAATTAGGAGGACAAGTGGAGATGGAATTTTTTCCTAGGTCAAGCTTCTTCTCTGGAGTCCCTCTTTTGGTATTAGCTCCACTTTGTGAAAATGTGTCTCCAAGAGTTGTTCTTGGCCTTGCTTCTCGGGAAGAACCAAAATAGGATAGGAGTCTTTAACCCTCCAGGGCTTGGAGTTCTGGAATTTGTTTTGTCTTTTTTGCCTAGGGAAAGGCCATGGAAAAGTATTGGGAAAACGGGCAACAAAAACAATAGGTTACAGAGCTACCAATACATGTACAAAGAATACAGAGAACATATAAAAGGGAAAAAAAAAACCCAAACAAAAACCAAAATGGCATCATTAGGTGCCTTCCTTCCCAAACCAGTCTGTGATTCCCTGATTCCCAGTACACACAACCCTGTTATCCTGGTGGATCTGCAGCTCATTGCTCCCTCCAGAGCAGCAGTGCTCGCATTGCACTGATAACGTGCATTTATTTCAGGTAATCAAAGTAAATACTGCTGTTATGCCCAGTGACAGACCTTTGACATTCTGTATGACTGTTGGATATTTTCTTAAACTTCACATTTGCTGAGGGCTGCCTTGTTTCTTTTGTCTTATAAATAACCTGAATTCCATCTTTTTTGACAGTGAGTATATGAGCATAAAGTGGAAACAAAGAATTGTTTTTGCAAGGAAGTCTAAAATTTCTACATTTTTAGCAGATTTTCTTAAAACTACAAAGTTTTCCTTCACATTGGAATGATTATTTCTTGGAGGTGAAAGGAAAATAAACCTATCTCTATTTTATGGTCTAAAAAGGAACTACTTAGAAACATTTCTTTTAAGTATGAACTACTTCGATTCCCTTTCTCAAGATGGCAATAATGGATCAAATTGCTCATTACAGAGTGTTAGAAAAAACTGAAATAATATTTTATCGCACTTGTATTTCTGACCTATTCTCCAATGAAAAATTGTTCATCTCTGAAAAAGAGACTTATTTTTAAAGTATTGTTATTCAGAGAAAATCACTTTTATAGCAGACATTCCTTCAACTTGTTCTTTTTTGTACCCACAGCATTATCTTGCACAATTTATTTATTGAAAATTTTCCTGAAAGCAGTATGAGATTACTTTACATCTCTTTTTCTGCCCTGCCAAGCTGTAGGACTTAATAAATTTCTGTATATAAAGATGGAAACTCTGACTCACTGAATCCTCAAGTCAAAATCACTTGAAGGATTGAGTGCAGGTAGTGCTGGAATTTTTTTCCTGCTGATATTCAGATTAATATGATGAAAACAAAGGAAACATCTTCTGGATGTCTCACATTGCTTGTTTAATGTTGGGCAACTCTTTTTTTCTAGGTATGAAAAAATAAATATTTTAGGGACCCTTGGTTTATGAGGTAGTGGAGCATCTCCTGAACCCATGGTAATCCCATGCTGATCTATGAAGTTATGGAAGGAATATTCATGAAATGAAGGGAAAAAATCAAGAGGATCCAGAACGTTCATTGATTTCTTGCAAAATTAAAGGGAAAAAAAAAAAACCTACCCAGGAAAAAAATGCCACGCAAACACAAAATTAGCGGTTATTGCATTTATTTTATTCCATAGTGTAATGCCTAGAGAAGAAAGGAGTGATGTCAGCTTAGATATATGGGATCAAAGTGAAATATGAATGTAAAATGTCTGTAGAAATAGAAAAAAAAATTAGTAGGTGCTGGATGTTCTCCTTCTATCCCTGAGCTGTTTCAATGGCTCTCTGCAGAGGGAAGTGTGCAGTTCACTGAGGAATACTGGTTTCACACTGAAACCTTTATCCAAGCTTCACTTTTATCCAAGCTTCACTTGTTGGAGTGTAATTCCACTCACTGTTTCCAGGTCGTAATTAGAGGGTATTTATACCTGCTCCTTGGTGAGTGGATGCTGGATAGATCCTCCAAGAATATTTTATGGTTTTGTTAATCCTTTCCAGTGGTATCAAAGCAATAATTTTGTTCTGTGAGGCCCAGTTAATGAGATACTAATGCACCGAGCTGATTAAAGAGGCAGCAATTAGATCCAAGCACTTGTTTGTTAATGAGGAAGCTGCTTCTCTGAGCTAGACAATATAGTGGGCCTGTAATAGTTAACTAATACCTTCAGCTAATGATAAATTCTTAATTAAATATGATTGTGCCTATTGTGGCAGAAAGAGCCCTTACCATGCTTTTGTCTGATTACATCACTTGCTACATTAAGTTCATTAGAAACATGAAGCAGAAAGTAAAGGCCAAGGGAGATGAATAATTTTTAATGAATGATGAGTTTTACTGAAACCATTCACGAAATAAGAAGGAATAATAGCTACAAATGATGTTGTTCTTCCTCTATGGCCTACTAAAATATATACATTCCTGGGGGTTTGTTTTGGTGGTTCTGTATTGATTCACTAAATGTCTTAGCAAAATAGATAACCAGAGCTCAAACTCATCTAATATTTTATTTTAATTTCCGTCAGGATTTTGTCAGTGCAAGGATAAACACTGATGTGAGCACTTCTGTGACAGTCACTTCATGAGAGAACAAGAGATTGCTTCTAAACCTGTCAGTCTACTCTGAATCGTGTCTTAGGCAAACCAAAGAGCAGAGGGAGAACACAGGGCTGTGAAACCAGGTCACATTCTGGCTCTGCAAACCAAGAACTCCAGAAGATTCAGAGCTCGTGGCTTCTTTTAATTTATTGGAAAGAAGTTTACCATGAATGCCCAAGTGGATCTCAACAGTGTCCTCCCAACAGCATAGAAGTGGGGGTTATCTCTTGAAACCCAGTTTTCAACAATTTTGGATTCTGGATTTGCTTATCAGTGTTCTCATTTTCAAAAAGCTCATTTTGGACCTCAGTGTTTCTCACATCAACTCCAAAAAAAAAAAACAAACCCAAACATCAAAGTTGGCTTTATAGCATGAGCTGGATTAATTAATTCTTCACTGCTATCACAGAATTGTTGAGATTGGAAGGGCCTTTGAACATTCTGTAGTTCAAACCTTCTACTCAGAGCAGGACCAACTAGTCCAGGTTTTCCTGGTCTGTGTCTGATAAATTTGGGATTCCTCCAGTACCTTCCCAAATGTTTCTTTCTAAATAAATCTCTCTGTAAACTTTCTACTGCAAGCTAGGTAGAAATTATTTCTTTGTGAGACTGGGTTAACCCAGGTGTGTGTATGTGATCTTTCACTGCCATTCTGCTTGACTCAGTCTTTTATAGAGTTGTCGATTGTCATTTTTGTTTAGATAATAATTTAGTAATAATTTCCTTGTTTCTTAGTAAAACAGACATGCCTACATCTGAGGGAGAGGACTGTGTTTTTAAAAACGTAAGATTAACTATTTATTAATTATTAAATATTTATTTCATATTGATTAATAGTGCTTGAAGCTGGTTTCTTTTGCCTCACATTATGCTTTGACTGCTGCTTCTAACTGTTATTTTATGTATGTAAGGTTCCTAAGAATGATAATCTGGTTCTCCAGTATTAATCCTGATGAATCATCAGAAGGACAAGAGTTCTATGAGCAGGTTTAAGGAAGCCTGTAGCTTTCTTTGGGAAACTTTTCAAGACAGAAACGTGGTCTTTTTGTACAAAAAAGTTTGCCTTGTGCATCTTGGGTACTGTTAAAGGTTAAATCAATGCTACTTACAGTTGAAAACTATCAGCATTGTAATTCTTTTATTTTTTCCCCGGATTATTATGCTTTTTAGCCCAGGTATATGAAGATGATGCTAAGATTCTAGCCTTGTTAAAACCCATTTAAATGAAATAAATGACACTCCCTTAAGTATGCAGCTAGAAACCCTTCTAGTTAAGGAACTGCCACATTGATCAAAGTTTATATTCCTAAGAATACGTAATGTTTCCTCTGGTGTCTCAGGAATTTCTCCCCAGCATTAACACCTATCTTCAGCCAAGATTATATATATAATTTTAAGTCTCAATAGATGGAAAATAATGGAGAATATGTAAGTGATAAATTTTCATTTCTGTAGTACATTGATAAAAACCTTGCTCTTTAACAAGTTTATGATATTTTTGAGTTTTAATGTTTATGTACAGCTTGTGTGACTCAATATTGGGAAATTCCAGAAGATATATTTGCATATTTAAGGAGGAAGATTTTCAGTGACTTGGTAAATGCATTTTCATTTCAAATTAATGGAGTAGAAAATGTGTAAATAAATTACATCCAGAAATATTCTGATATTTTAATGGCTGTATTGGGCTGTGTTGCTCACTTTTCTTTATATGCTTCATTGCTTAATTAGTTTTCCCAATTGTTCCAGGATTACTGCAGGATAAAATACTTTAGTGTTAGACAGTGCGGTATGTGGAGGTTTAGAGGGATTTTACATTTCTGCAATGGCATCTTCAGTGTTTGCACAGTGAGCCAGGCTGAGGCCTTTCTGAGAAGACTTCTCAGGGCAAAAAGATGAAATTACTTGAGATGATCAAGTCAAGAATCTCAAAAAAGCCGTAAGACTCATGCCTTTAAATTAAGGTTAAAAAGGGAAAATAAGAAATGGTCTTGAAAGTTTTTGTGGTGAAGTAGCACTGGCAGGATAAAACAAATCTAAGACACTTTCTCTAAAGACTCCAAAGTCTTAGTTCTCTAAGACTCTTTCTCCAATTTTTTGTGGTTTTGAAGTCAAACGCCTCTAACAGATAAATACTGTTGATTTATGCATTAGATACTCCAATTATCTTCATGTGAAGGACTTTTTGACTACTTTATGCTCCAACTATTACAAGTTTTTCTGTTGATCATTAGGTATGTCTCACAATCAGAGGTTCTTTGTTTTTCAAATGAGAAAGTTTTAAAAAAAGCTTAGAAATGTATTTATATTTTTCTGCTCATAAAAATCTCTGGTGCCTTTTATTAAAGACTGGCTTGTAGTCACAGAACTCTGTTCTTTGTGTCCTTTCTCTGGCTGTCAGCTTTCTGTTCCCCTGAAGGTTGCAATGCCAGAGTTATTACAGGCAAATACATCAAATGGCTTGTCAAATCATGCTGTTTCCCTTTCTAATCTCAGAGCAAGATTTCACCTCTTCAGAGGTCCAGGAAGGTTGTGAAATTAAATTCAATAATTAAAGGAAAATTCCTGCAAATGCAGAAAAGAGTCTGTGGTTCCCAGCCTGTTTGTGCTGCAGGATTTACCATTATCCCAGGGGGAGAGTGGACTCATAGGATCACAGACTGGTTTGGGTTGGAAGGGGCATTAAAGCTCATCCCATTCCTCCTACTGCCATGGGCAGGGACACCTTCCACAATCCCAGATTCCTCCAAGCCCTGTCCAACCCGGCCTTGGACACTTCCAGGGATCCAGGGGCAGCCACAGCTTCTCTGGGCACCCTGTGCCAGGGCTCCCCACCCTCCCAAGGAACAATTCCTCCCCAATATCCCATCTCTCCCTGCCCTCTGGCAGTGAGAAGCCATTCCCTGTATCCTGTCCCTCTATCCCTTGTAAATTGTCTCTCTCCATCTTTCTTGCAGGCTCTCTTCAGGTACTGGAAGGCACTGATTAGGTCACTCCAAAGCCTTCTCTTATCTGGGCTGAACCAAACACTAAGTGGTACCAAATAAGATGTATGTTTTTTATTCCTTTCTTTTAATACTGTTAAGTCCTAAGAGTAGAATATAAAGGCTCTATTAAAAAAATGCATAAATCACATTAATTTCCTTCTTTAGCATTTTTGATATTTTGAAGGAAAAAATAAAATCTAAAGGTATGTAATTCTCAGGCATTCACTAAATAATTTCCTTTTCTGAATAAATTCAGACTAGAGAAGACACTGACCTGCTAAGTATAAAATCTGATGCTTCCTTTATTTTTCTTTACTTTTCTTCTTTTTCTTGCATTCAATTTAAATGAGTCCTGCCATCTAATTACAGCTAAAAGTATTTGACTTTTAATTACTTTCCACTGTAGGTGTGAAAATAAGCAAGCAGTTACAAGAGCCATTACACCAAATGGTGCAACATTAAATTTCTGACCCTACAACTACCAGACAGAGCTGTTCAGTTGCAACAGCATCTTAGTGTGGTTGACTCTAATTATTGCCTTCTGTGAATGCTGTCTTTTGAACTTTGTGCTCTGGAATTGTCTCCTTCACAACTAAGAAATAACAAGTGCCTTCATCAAAGTGCAGTGAATTCTCTGGCATTTTAAAATAACTGCCAGAACCAGCTGGGGGACAGAAAATAATTGCCACTCAAATATACAGTGTTTGGGTTTTTCTTTCTTTTCTTTTCTAGTCTCCTGTGCAGCAAGGTTCCTAAACCATAAACATTTGGGAGGAAATCAGTTCAGTTTAATTAGGTCCTTGTTGCAGGTAATGTCTCCCTGAAATTTTCTTCACCTGGAGGACTTTTTAAAAACATCAACTGTGGTTCTCTTATTAGAGAAAGGTCAGTTCTCAAATCAGAGCAGACTATCTGTTAGAACCCTCATCTTCCACTGAGAGCCTGGGCATGGGGAGAAACAAGGAGTCAGTCCTACCTGCTTTGGGAAGTGTCAGCCAGAGCTCTTCCAAGGACCAGGTGTATGGATTGCAACCACAGTGCCAAGATAACTGAAAATAAGTTGGTTTTCCATCTTCTTTGCCATCTGCAGGACAGGCTGGGACAAAACCAATGTTCATTTCTTTAGTATATTTGTTGGTTGTTTCTGAAATAAATTTGTCTGAAATACTGTGTAAATAAGTAGAAACAAACATACACATAAATATTTTTGCTTCATTTCCTGTATGAGAGATTAAAATCTTTGTTCGAAACACTGAGTGGAATTTTGTACCTATTTTTTTAGGCTTGAACACCACAAAATGTGATCCGAAATGCACCTTCTGTTGTTAACATCTTTAAAGCTGTGAAGAATTTCTAATGTGTGCAAACCTTGTTTTTCACTTCATTCTTCTTCTTAATGACCTGAAAAGCATTTTTCCCTGTTCAGTGGTAATTTTTGTCTTTATCTGTTCATTGTAAGAATAGTATAGGTGTCATTTCTCTTTAATCTTCATTACACCTCCTCTGCTTTAATGTAGGCTTCACCTATATTTTAATATAATTACAGATTTGTTTACTTCTCCCATAAATAACTATGGTAGCAATCTCCAGTGATTCAGAAAATTCATGCTCAGTTGCCCATATATGTTATTTTGATTTAATCTCACTGATATTTATTAATATGTGCAGCATGAACACATTCTCAAAAGGAAACACAGACACACCACTGACTTTGTTCTGTCACCTGTCTCTGAGTTATTCTTTATAATAGTTGGAAAGTTTTATGCACAGCATAAAAATTTGGAAATACAGTAAATATCATTATTCTGCAAATGCTTTCACCACATTGACTTGCAGACTTGCCTCCTGCATTAATTTCTTAGTGTGTGTAGCCTATCTTCTTATTTAAGGGACAAAGATTGTCTTTACTTGATGAAATTTTCACCGAGAAGAGCATTATTCCAACCTTTAAGCTCAGCACGTACAGAAGACAAGTGATTATGTCTGGACTGGATAGTCAGGAGTACCTAGTTAATTGCATTAATTTTTAATAGTATTACTCCACTCTTTTACAATTGGAGTGGTTTTAATTTTCTGTGTTTGCCATATAGTCAGTGAGAGACCCTGTAGCTATTGCAGTTGTTCAGCTTTGTCAAAGTCAGGGGAGGAAATGGCATCTTTGTAAAAATGTTTCTTTTTAAGTGTTTGCCAGAGATTGCATTGCGTCCTTGTTTCCGTGTGCCACAGAAATGGCCCATTCCACACAACAATCTGTGCGTCACTGCTGAGTGACAGACTCTCTCTCTGCTCTGTATTTTTCTCTATTTTAATATTTATCTTACAGTTTGATGTAGTGCTGGGAGAGGCAATAAAGGGGGAAGGGAATGGGAGGCCCAACCATTGGTGCAGGAGATGCATTAGGGGTGAGGAAGAGCACTGGCTTCAGCAACCTGCAGAAACAGAACTGAAAAATAATAGAGATCTTAAAATATAATATTGCAGAAAGGGTTGCACAATACCTATATATTTCTTGTCCTTTTTAACTTCTCTAGAAATTAAAATACAGTGTGAGTCTTTAATTGGATCCAGTCTTTGCTTAGATATTCCACACTGGCTGTAGAGGTTGTAGAATCTAAAGGAACTTCACCATGGAAAGAGCAGATGTGGCACTTGGGGACATGGTTTAGGGGTGACCTTGGCTGTGCTGGGTTAACTCAATGATTCTGAAGGTCTTTTCCAACCTAAATGATTCTGTGATTCTATTTAAATCCTCTTTCTGTGTGTAGAAAGGGCAAACAAGAGTCAGGCCAGAATGTGTACCTCACTTTTCTATTCACACTTTTATATCACCCACATAAACTTCCTTTTCCTGGGAACACACAGAAGGGTGATTGTGAAGTTGCTCTGAGGTTTTGTGCCATCACCGATTCCTCTTTCCATAAGGAAGACCTTTGAAGACAATTTGTGCTGGATGTGTCTAAAGCTATAGCTCCCCTTTATTTTGAAAAAAACTAGTTAAAAAAAAAAAAAAAAAAAAGCATTCTGTGACACACTGATATCTTGCTAATATTGAATAAAAAAATCAGACTCAATGATCCATTTCAGTTTGATGAAACAGCAAAACAATTAAACCTTATTGCCCTAGTTTTATACAAACAAATGATGAGATTGATGGAGAAATGAGTAAAGAATATAATTTAAATAATCTCAGTAATAGTTTAGATCCTCCATGTGTTCTCAAGCCATCAATTATGGGTAGAATATTTCTGACAAAGAAAGTAGGGTATTTTCTAGTATGTGAAAAAGATTCATGAGGAGCTGATCAAATTCAGATGAGGAAAAAGGCAATAGCTTAACTTTAATAGATATAAATATACTCTAAAAGTGTTCATTTTCATTTTCTCTTGACCCTGTTAGGTTTCAAGCTACTCTTAGGTAAAAATAGAGTTTAAGCTAAGTGTTCAAGAGGGTTCTGCTCTGGAAAATCAAATGGTGATACAGACCATATTGGTATATTAATACTATGATTTATTTTTTACCCAATATGGCCATTCCGTTTCTATTGTCTAAGGTTGTTTCCACATTTATGTTTCATCTATTTGACTTTGACAGAGGATTAGCAAGGAAATCTATATTTAAGATTTTAGAATCTCTGTACATTTTAATAAGGCTTAAATATAACATTCTGCTAAACGCTGTGGAGAAAAGGCCAACTGAAATCACTAATTGCCAGCCACTTTTTTTAGAATGGCAGAATTATTTTTGCTTCACAATAATCCTCTGCAGTTTGGAACATGTTTGACTACCAGTTGTTAAATGAGCGTGTATCATTTAAGAGTGGGAGAAGAACATTTGAGAAAGAAATTGGAGTATATTTATTTTAAACAGGCAAATTAAGCTGTTACAAATACCATCAAGAATAATTTGTAATTGAAAAACTTCATATGGTTTTCAAAAATACCTGTTTAAACCTGTGTGTAGTTTTGCATTATCATTTTTTTCTGAATTATATGGGCATCTCTAAATTTTTCCTTGTATTTAGTTCATTGATATATATTCCCAAATGATATCTAGCTTTTTAAATTTCTTTTTGTTGCTTTTGTTTTGTTTTGTTTTTTCTTTTAAACCTCATTTAAATGTGAGAGTATGAGAATTTCCAGTTACGGAAAATATATTTGCAAGTGTCTTGACATTAATAACATTTTTATTGCATATTTTTTCCCTTTCTGAAAAATTCAGTGGGAAATCATAGAATCATTGAGATTGGGAAAAAACCTCCAATACCATCAAATCCAACCTTTGTTCAGACTATTGTTTTACAATACCCTAAGGACCAAATCAATACTTTTCAGTCTTAGAGAATTTCCTCTTAGCAGTTTGCTGACTTTTCTGGGTTAAAATGATCCATGATTGTCTTTCCTGGTGGACCCATCTGTCCCCATCACTGCTGCCACCACCATGGCCTTAGGAGGTGTCAGGTGGGAATTGCAGCCCTTAAAGCTGCTGAATGGCCTGGGCTGAGCTCTGTTTCTCTGGCTGTTCATGGTTATTTTCCCCTCTCTCACTCCTAGCTGGTTACTCCTTTTTTCAGGAAAATGGATTTCTGTGTCCTGCAGCTTCTTTGGGGAATGGTCCCAGCAGCTGCATCACGCTGCTGGAGTCTGTGTTCCAAGCCCTAAAAGATCTCTGTGCTGTTTGGCTTTTTGGAATTTGGTACAATAATGTGTTGGCAGGTGAGGAACAAAGTCACATTGTGGTGGAAAATACAGTTTTAAAATGAACCTTTAAATAAATGAGCAGAGAAGGGATGGACTTGTGTAAGTGAAAGACTGAGCAGCAAGGGAATGGAGAGAAATGAGTATCATAAACTGTTGAGTAACCAGATGAGTGAGGGGATCTGTGTAACATGGACTCTTGGGGGAAAAAAGGAGATTTTGGGGAATAAAAGAGTCTTAGAGAAGTTAAGATAATAAACAGTGGAAACAATAACTTGAGCACACTGGAAAGAAATAAAAGAGAGAAAAAGCAAAGGAAAGAAAAGAGAGAAAAAGTGAAGTGATGTGAAGTGTAGGAAAGGGGAAAGGGGAAAGGGAGAGAAGGGAAGGAAGGAAGGAAGGAAGGAAGGAAGGAAGGAAGGAAGGAAGGAAAAGAAAAAAGGAAAGAAAGGAAAGAAAGCAAAAAGCAAGAAAGCAAGAAAGAGAGAGAAAGAAATAAAGAGTTAAAGGAAGGAAAGGAAGAGAAAGAAAGAGAAAGAGAGAAAGGAAGAAAAAAGAGAGAAAGAAAAGAAATTAAAGAAAAAAAAAAAAAAGGAAAGAGAAAGAAAGAAAGAAAGAAAGAAAGAAAAATAAAGAAAAAGAAAATTCTTCTTATTCTGAAGAAATACATCTTCTGAATGGATGTGCTTTATTTTGGGAATGAACAGCTTCCAGAAGAAAACAGTTTTGTTTAGTAAAAATTTATTCTGCCATATGTTTCTAGAGGAAAAGAGTTTATAGGCTTCCATCCAAACTCCTTATTGTACCTTGAAATTGTGAAGACTTCCTACGTGAGAGAAGGGTGTGGTTCCTTCTGCAGTAAATCACATCACAGGGCAAGGAGGCCTGAAAGGTTTCAAAATCAAACTGGCTCTGTGAATTGCAATAACCTTTACAGACAATTAAAGTGAAGAAAAACCCCACCAAACATGAGAAGAAATGTACTTTAGTGATGAAGAACAATACATGAAGTCATATATTACGTTGTGAAAAAGAAGTCAGTATATCCTTAGATCATATTTTTTTTCCAAATAAAATTATATATTGTGACTTGGCTGAGGATTTAATGGGGGAAGACATGAATTAATCACAAAAAAATTCCATCAAGATGGTTTACTCAAATTGTGAGAACTCTGTTCTGAACATGAAATAGGTGGTTAGATATGCAATAACAGGCCAGTGTGCTTATTTTTCTGGAGACAAGTCAAGTAATACATCATATTAACTTATAAACTCCTTGGCACACACATTCCATATTTCTTATTATTAGGAGATCTTCATATCAAAAGGTTAATTGTGTAAGCACTTGCAGACAAGGAATGGAAGGAAATGGAAATCAGTCACAAGTAATGTCCACTTTTCCAACATTTATTGCTTTCTTATAGAGCTGCTTTAAACATTTCATCAGAACTTCAGTATAGGAAAACTTTCATTTTGGTGGTCATCTGTATAAACTCCCAGTGGTTCAGAGGATAATTTAAGGGTTAATCAGTGTTCCCTGTTGTCTGTGGAGACCCAGATATCTGAAAGAATTATGTTAATTCTTGAAATCTCAAAAAACTCACACCAAAACCTATTGATCAATGTGATTTGCAGGAGTAAAGCTTTGGAGAATTTCACATTGCCTAAGGTGGTGGTAGATCCTGTATGGATTACTAGAGGTAAAGAGGAAAAAATATCCCCAAAGATATTTGAACCTTTTGAGTTAGGGTGTATATTCTGCATAGGAAAGAAAAAGCTAATTTTTCATATAATTTTCAACCCATTTGAATTTTTGAAGGATGGTTTAGATTCTCTTTACATACAATATCTACATGACTAAACTAGCAGCGCTTCAGGGAAGTATTTCATCTGACTCATGGAACTGGAATTTCTGGGGTTCACATCCTTATAGATACTGCACAGCCTTGTCTTATATTCAGTACTTGAACTCCCTGAGAAATATAAATATCTCTTTCCTCTGAAAATAGACCAGATCTCTAAATATCAGTGAACCAGCATCTACCAGACTTTGAATACTAAAGCAAAAAATGCAAACTTCAGCTGTCTCTAAAAGAGACCAAAGGATTTGAAAATAGATATCTAGAAGAAAAGCCTGAGGCAGAGTTCAATCAGCTTTGGTCTAAAACATTTTAAAATAAAAATTTAAAAGGAACCACTGTAATGATTTGAATGTTTGTGTTTATTGTAAGACTAAAAGCTGGATTGTGTTTAGCACTTAAGTAATGTCATAAAATTCCTAAAACTTTTTGTAAATCCAGTTACCTTTCGCAGTTAAATGTAACCTTGACACAACCATTTTGGAGTCAGTGTCTTAATTTGAGAAAAAAAGAAAAGGTCAGAAAAAACCACCAGAACAATTTATTTGCTTTTACCTAATTGACAAATATTTTGGATGTCTCCCAGCTTCCATTTTCAGAGGAAATGTATTCAGCAAAACAGAGAGGCTGTGGGGCAGGAGGAGAGCAAAGCTGAGCTTTCCTGAAGTCCCACAGTTGCAAGTTCCAGACCATTGTATTTTGAGTTCCCCATATGGGGTGTTCCCTCTTTAAATGATGGCACAGACACCTCTCTGTGTTTTTGAGGGTTGACCTGAACATCTACAGGCTCTTTGTTACCCTTAATAAGGTGGAAATGTCTGTTATTGATCTATTGGTGCTTCAGGAGAGGGCTTTAAATATAGAATGAATTCTTCCTTGATACATTCTAAAATATTTCTACAATAAATGATCTCAGTTACATTTTTAGGGCATCTGGCAGGTTCTTGAGATGTGGGGATTGCAGCTTAGTTGCAGAATTCCTCCTCCAACAAGTGAACTGTTAAAGGAGAACCCTCTGCTTTGAGTAGGGTTGAAAAAATGCAGCTGTTGGATAGGCTCCCCTACTTAATTTTAATTTCCGATGCAAAGATCCATTTATTCTTAACTGTAGATCTGCAACTTCTTGCTTGAATATAAAGACTTCAATATAAAAATGCAGAATACACTTCAGATGTTATCCAGAAGGTATCCAATTACCCTTAACAATTCTAGTTAAATACTTCAACTTTCATTCTCTATTGGATTATACTTTCTTTCTTTCTCTCCCTTTTTTTTTTTAACAGATTGTCTTTAGAGAGTTTGTTCTCAGTTTAAATGTTTATAAAGATGAGCATACAAATAGCTGCTAATTGGTAAATCCTTGTGATTGCATAAGGAGTTACTGGCCTGACTCTGGAATTACTCTCTGAGGGATATGGGATATTCTTTCTTTCCCCTTGTCATCTTCCAAAATTATGTGTAAAAAAGAAATACACAAAGCATATTAAATTTTTTCTTTTGCTGTCATCACCATGGAAACATTTAAAGTGAGAGGAATTGAAGGAAGAAGATAAAAAAGGTAGCGATAAGGAAGGAGATACAGAGAAGTAAAGAAAAAAGGAAGGCAAGTGGCAGTGATTTACTTGTAAGGAAATATTTATTTACCAATTTATTTGGAAATTTTATCTTGGAAAAGCTCTACTTTTTAAGCCTGAAATGCAGGTTAGTTTGATCAATTTGTATAAAAAGAAGAATATGCTTTCCATTCAGTAGAAATACCAAAAAAATTCTCTTCAATTAATGACTTTCCTGATATTTTCATGGTATTATGACTCTGGTAATGGTAGATATTTACAGTTGAGTTGCATTACAGGAGGTTGAATGTTTCTGGGCTAGCATGTGTTCTGTTTGCTCTTCTATCTTTTTTGTGTGTCTTGGACCACTGCCCAAACCTTTTGGAGAAAAAAAAGTCCTTCCTGATAAGTGTAGAGAAGTCGCTGAAGTCGGAATCCTTAAATGTGATTTGGTCTGAAGGACTTTGAGAGTGTATTGATGCTCTTTTCTCGGATGCCTGAATCTAATCCAATTTTATCTGCATGCTCTTACTATAAATACCACAATTTCCCTTGTAAGCAGCCACTCCCTCTTGTTTTTCTCCATCCAGCAGTCGCTAATTTCTCAGCCCTGTTTCTGGCTGTGCATTGCCGAGTTCCAGCAGGTGGCAGCCCTGCCGCGTTATTTCGGGTTTTGGAGGGTGGATGAAGCACTGCACCGCAAATGGCTTCTTTTGCAAAACTCTTCTCATCCCTTGATTTACCACTTGGAGAGAATAACGTCCCCAAGTCTCCGTTCTATGCCTGTTTTTTCCTATCATGGTGTCTGCTGTCCTATTCCACAGTAAAATATGTGTGTCTCTTCTGATGTTGTTGCTGCGCTCTTCAATCCCGTGTTGTGGTTTAACTCTGAAGCACAGGCAGCAATTCCACTGCATTAAGCTGATAAAGCCAATACTTTGTGCAAAACCCTGTTCCCTGTTGTGTTTTTAATAAATAGATGTTATGTGACTCGCTGCCACCATTTTATCTTGAGAAACTGGCACCTTGTTTGTGCAGTCCAGTGCTGTGTGGGAATGAAGTGGGATGTTGAGAGGATTAGGCTGGGGTGAAAATCTCTGTGTCCAGTCTATTCTTCATTATCTGATACAGCAATATAACTCCCTCTGCATCTATTTTTCTTATTTATTTCGTCTGTTAAGCAAACCTTCAATTAATTCATTTTAAAAGATGTTCTGGTGATTCATAAACACAGGGCCGAACTCAATAATGTAGGAATTTCTTCTTCCAAAGGATAAACAATAAATTTAATGATAATGCATTTGTTAGAACTTTGGTTTTAAGCATTTAGAAACCCAAAGTGTATGGTCTGTGTGGCATTATCTAAGTCTTCCACTTGTTTGATCTTTTAAGTCTTTTTGGGTTCTGGAATGAGAACCTGCATCTTGAGAGAGCAAGGACATAAAGCAGAAGAATCCAGCTTTCTGGATAAAGCACTGCTATGGATGTCACAAAGCTGCTATTTTCTGGACCTACTCATACATATGTTATTGTCACAGCCCTTTAAATAGAGTTGGTGTTGCTAAGCAATATTCAAATCATGAAAAGTTCTTCTGAAAGCAGTGAATACCTGTTAACATTCCTTTGGGCTATACTCGCTGATTTACTACTAGTAAATCATGAGTACTGAACCGAGTTCATGCATTTCTCCCTGTTCTCCTTTTTTTTGTTGTTTTGTTTTTACTCCAAGAGTTTAAATGCACTGCTGCAAAAATCGAACTGAGTGAGTTAGAGTAGGGCACCGGTGGGGGGAATATGGGAGGAAGATACCCAGGTGGGAATGCTGGGCTCATTAATGCACGTTTTTTGCCATTCTGTTCCTTGAATTTAAGAAATGTAGAAAGTGGAGATAAGAATTGCCAGACAGTGCTGTTGCTTGGCAGCCTGCAGAAGCCATATGATGCTAAGTGAGGCTGCTTGACCCAAGTGAAACAGATATTTTAGCCCTTTCTTCTTCCAGCTAATTCTTGAAAGAACTGTTGGGATACTGCCTGGTTATAGTGCTAAAAATTCCTCCACTGAAGGGACACATATAGATGCCAGTATATTTTTAGAAGTGATGCAATTCATATTTTAGGTAGGGTAGTATATTTTTACATTCTTAGTTGGAGATGAAAGGAGATGTTCTCATAAAGAAAAGCTTTATTGCAATTTATGATGGGAGTGTAGGCTGCAAGTAAATTGTGAATAATATAAGTAACCTATGGATATTGAGCTGTGTCTTGCATAAATTCTGTTTCTTTGTGGAACTAAGATTTGGTGTTAGCATTCTTGCCTTTATTTCAAATGGCATTGTCTTTTTCTTTCAATGAATTAAATCTTTGTGGTGAATCATCCTCTTTAAAGCTTAAGGGGTTTTTTTTTGCTTAATTTTTGTATCAAACACACACACAAAGAGCAAAACAGAAGAGCTCTTATTTTGATGTGCTGCATATGAATCTCCTGTGTGTCAATGCAGCTTGTTAAAACAAGATTTAAAGAGATACCTTACTGGGTAAATATGAGTTTCTCTTTATATGAGCTAGTTCTAGTGAGGAGAGAAAAACAACAGTTTTAAATTTGAGAAACTCATTTATTAACTTACTGAACAACTTCTATTTTTTTTTTCTTTTAATTGGATCTTGAAGAAATCATTTCCTAAAAAGATGGCAGTTTTAAAGCCTGGCGTTTTACCGGTGTGTTGTAAAACATCTATGCTGGGTCTCTGTTAGAAGTAATGATGATGACAGCAGTTTATTACAGAAGTAGGTGACAACACCACAGTTCAGAGCTCTCTTCTGGTGGGTGCCACACATACTAATTGGCTTCATGCTTTTAGGAGGTCATTAATGAGGTTTCTGAGACAGTCTGCAAATATTGGAGTGCTTTAGCAAATAGCAAGTTAACAAACATTAGAGGAAATAGCTAGTGAGGGGAATATTTGAAAGCCTGAAATATGTATTAAATATACATCTTCTCAACATTTGTATTGTTCCTTGGTGCATTTCAATGCAGTTTGTCTCCTGCTTTCTGCTGCCAAAGAGAACTAGGCACAGGGTGCCCAGAGAAGCTGTGTCTGCCCCTGGATCCCTGGAAGTGTCAAGGTCAGGTTGGACATTGGGGCTTGGAGCAGCCTGTGATAGTGGAAGGTGTCCCTGCCCATGGCAGGGGGTGGGATGGGATGAGTTTTAAGGTCTCTTCCAACCCAAACCATTCTGTCATTCTGTAAGATGTTGAGTGATCAGCTGTTGTGTTCTTCATGAATTCTCTGATATTATCTGATTTGTTCTTCTGTGTTTTGAAGTCAAAGATACTTTATAACCAAAAACAGCTCCACCTGAGAAATCTGGAAGGAATTTCTCTCTACTGCTGATCTCTGGTTCACTCTCCCTTCTCAAGGTAATTTTTTTCCTAAGTTGGAAGCTTGTACTGCTCCTGCATGGTTGCTGATAGTTTTGTGGTTGCAGAGGCTTTCATGTATATGACCCTTTATTTATATCCATTTCCTCTTTCATTTGTCTCATGGTGTTTATAAAAAAATTGTGAAACTTCCATTTCTTACTTTTCCAAGTACATATTTAGATAACTTGGTCTAGGTTTTGCAGTTCACATATTTTAGCCAACACAATTCTGAGATCCAACATGTCACCTGGGAATTAAGAAATGCCAAATGATAGCTTGGAAATGCCAAGTTTTTGTATTGATAGACTTAGCCTTTTAGCACAAAAATCCTGCCTTGAAGTAGTGCTCACTTTCATAAGCTGTTGAGCTAAAAAAAAAATTATTTTTTGGCTACTGTCTTTCGTCATTGCTCTTGTAATTTTCTAACAAGTAAACATCAGGTAACATCTTCAGCACTGGTAGCAATGTTCTTTCTTGGATGTGAGAAAAGAAGCCCAAAATCAATACCTAATTTTTCCCAGCATACAGATCCAAATCCAGCTTTGGAACATGGATCTAAGATGGGATTTTATTTTTTCAGGGCTTTGAGGGACTAATTTGCCTTTTGAGGACAGTTCTAACCGCTGATGAATTTTTAGTAAAGTTTATGGATGTCCAACCCATAAGTAATAAGGTGGTGATATTTCTTCTGATATTATTAATTATAAGCTTGCTGTTATGTTTACTTTTATCTAGACAAATCTTAACTGCTCAAAAATAAGAAGTTAGGATTTAAAATACCCTGTTTTAAAATTCTTCTGACTCTGATCTTGACAGTTGTTTACTCAATTCAGGATTTCACAAGCCTTGTAAAATATTGCCTTTGTCTCAGTTTCTCCTAGTGCTGTGATACTTTGCTGCTTACTAACGTTGATACAGCCAGCAGTGGGCAAAAAACACCAGAAAACCATCTCAAGAAAAACATGAATCTAATAAATGATGGATAAACTAATTCTGTATCTGGAAGAGGTACTTTGTGTTCAGATGCAACATTTACATACCCATTATCACACTTAAAAGGTAATTTCACACTTAAAAGGTAATTGCAAAAATCAGTAGTCAATTGAGGTCAATTCACATCATTAATCAGGGTCATTACAGGGAAATACGGCTGCCTTTGTAATTAGGTAACTACTTTAATAACAAACAAGATAGTCTCTGAAGACAGGGGTTTGGCTGTGCTGGGAAGAGAAGTAAATGCTGCTCCTGCAGTAACCTTGCTATTTTTAGATTCAGGTGTTGCCAAGATTTTGTCCCAGCCTCTTTAAATTCCGGTCTTTTCATGACCTGTGATCTCCCAAACTGTGCAGCCTCAGAGCCTAATGCAGCAGGGGAAAGTATTTAAAGCTCCTTGTCAGTGAGTGAGTCCCCTCAGTGATTCAGCCTTTGATGTCAGAATTGTCAATGAATCCCCTTCCTGGCTTTGAAATGTAAAAAGTGCACAGCACTGGGTGCTGATCTTATCCTGTGAGTATTCCAGTGCTTCTGTCACCCTACATTTGGAGTTCTTCTGCCAGACCTGGCTATTATTCCACGCTGGCTGAGGGAGCAGTTACCTTCCCAATACTTCAGGTTTTCTGAGAGCAGCCCAGGAAACGAGCCCTTTCTTTTTATAGCCTTGCACCAACAAAGGAATCTTGATTCCTGACACTATTTTGGGATAAAAGAAGAGGATGTTGTCTTCTTCCACAGAACTCCTATCTGTTTAAGTCAAGGAAAAACATATTGCAGTACTTGTGATTGTCAGTGACTGAGAAACTTTCCATAGTGTGTGTGTGTGTGTGTGTGTGTGTCTGTATCATGGATACTAATGAGCCATGTAAACCCCACATTTGTTACTAACTTCACAGTGATTGATCATTTGCATCGTGTGTGGATAATTACTTTCCCAAATAGAATTCCTAATATCGTGACAGCTCTCACAGCCCCCTCAAACTGATTCACTTGTGTAACTATGTCAGCTTCTTGCTGTATTGTGCTGAAAAGATTGTCTGATTAGTAAGAAATTGTAATTTATTTGGATAATCAAACTCAATGCACGTAACAGGGAAACTTATTGACCTCTTAGTAGTTCTCCCTGTGAATTTTATTCTCAGTAGCATCATAGCATTAGAGTTTTTCCCCAACATTAGCACACAGAACTGATGTTTAAGACTGCCATTACTGTGCTAATATAGAATCAGAGAACACCTTTTGATGGAAGGAGCCAGGGGATGGTATCTGATCAAGCCTGCTTAAAGCAAAACTGCCTTCAGTGTCTGATGGGGTTGCTCAGGGCCTGTTCCTCTCAGTCTGTCTCCAAGGGTGAACTCCACAGTCTCTTTGGGCAACCTTAGTCCTCTCCAGGGATGCTTTCCCCCTACCCATAATGGGAACCTGCAATAAATAAATTACTTTGTTTTGTGAATTTTCCATAGAGCAACCCATCTTTTTTTCTTTTTTTTTTTTTTTTTTTTTTTTCTGAAATTTATATAAAGAATGCATTTCCATTAAAGTAATTTTTATTCTAAGATAATCAGTAAAGAGATACTGGAGTGGTAGAATTCATGTGCCTAGGAGAGGTGAGGGGAATTTTTGGCACTGGACTGACTGGATCAATGAGGTGGGCTTGACACTGGGGGAGCAGGGTACCAAGTGCTGGTGAAAAAGATGAGGGGTAGTGGGTAGATGTGACTGATGGGGAGATTCCAGTTAGACACAAAGGGGGAATTTTTTCCCAACAGAACAGTCAGCTGTTGGAATAATCTTTCCAGGGAAGTGGTTGATTCCCCAGTGCTGGACACATTTAAGATACAGCTGCACAGGTTTCTGGGCCATCTTGTCTAGACTCTGCTGTGGCCGAGAAAGGCTGCACCAGATGATCCTTGAGGTCCCTTCCAATCTGACATTCCATGATTCTAGGAAAATATTTACACCTAAACTGAATGAGGGATTTTGCCATGAGGTTGAACCAAGTTGTGTGTAAATAGCAGACCCAGCTCTTCCAGGCTGTTCCATGTAACCAATATGGGTTAGCAATAGTAAACTGATAAAATATTTGATTGCCGTAATTAAAGGCATTTGATTACATCAGCTTGGAACATTGTCTATAATATGATTAAAATCACGCTGGGGCACATTCAGCAGTTTTACACTTCAATAATGCACAATATGGAATGAAAACCTGGCAGCAGACTGAGGGATTCAATGTTGCATGCAGGAATACAGAGTAAGCACAATTACAGTGTTCAGGAGCAGACAAGTAATGCATTTCAACAAATTTTGCCTTTGTCTTTGCTTAGTCTTCAAAATGAAGCTTCAGATTTCACAAGTGCAGCTTGTAACTTGTTCAAGGTTCTTTTAATAGGTATTTTTGAATGTGTTGAAAGACCAGGATGCACATTCTATTGTTTGTGTGTACTTCACATTCTAAATAAAAGGCTTAGCTGTGTCCTTTTCTTCACTGAAACATCTTGTTTCGTTTGTGTCCTCATTCTTTTCTTTCCTCTCTTGTTTTCAGAACCTGATGTTTATTACTTATTTTGTGCTTTGACTATATTTTTCCCCCTTTTGTCTTTTAAATCACCTGTTCTTCATCTTTTCCATTCTTTGTACTCCCCCATTTTACTTCTCCCCAGCATAGTGAGAATCCATACTGACTAGAATTAAAGATACATTCATTGAAATAGACGTGGTTCTAATTTAGAGTCTAAGAGAGGCTTTCCTCTCTTTAGCCAGCAGGATTGCTTTGCTTTCTTCAGTGGCATCCTGTCTGTTTTTCTTTATTATGTCCAAATTCCCAAAAAGTTAGGGAAAAGATGGAAGAGGAACAGGTTGAATTGAAGCTTAAGGTATTAAAGAATTGAGACAGGAAGAAGGAATGAGAGCATAGAGACAGAGCTGTCAGGAAGCTGACAGTAGAATGGAACAGAACTTCCTAACAATATTTGTCTCTTTTTTTGTCACCATTTTTAAATACTGTAATGTTTTTGAAGCAGTGTGAATGATTTATTGGTACTAATCACCATGCAATTAGTTGTTGAGTTGGGCTGACAACTGGGAAATCTCTTGCTTATATTGAATTTTTGTCAGCTAAATTCTTACATATGAAATAAGATCTAACTTCCCTCTGTAATTTTACTAGTATGTATCAACTTCAAACTTACTGAAAGTGTAAAGTCTCAAAGTTGCCAATCTCAAGATTAATTTGAAAAGTCTTACCAGACCCAAAGACTTTCCTTGTGCCTTTGAAGTGACAAAGTCCTGGTTCCAAAGAGGTGATAGAACAGGCTCAGTGTTACTGTGCCAAACTGACCACAAAATAAAATTCATATTATTCTTGGCTGTAAAGCAAGACTCTTGTGTTAGAGCTGAGGAAAAAAAAAACTGGTGGAAAGCTATGTGAGAAGAGAGGACCTTGAGAAAAAGGAATGAGAAAGGAGTTCCCAAATTGTTTATCTCTGGAATTTTATCTATAAGGAAGCACCTGGGAACATGAATCTCTACCTCATCCCAGTGTTGCAGTCAAGTACCATAACTCTGTTCCTCTTGTTAAACATTTTTCTCTTCACTGTCATGTTGTGACTGGTAGTTTCCACTTGATGCCTGTGAATCAAATCATTGTTATTTTCAAAAGAATTCACACATAATTTGAATTTCTAAGTGCCAGGTGTTGTTGTTATTATGTTCAAAGAACACAATTGCATTTAAACAAGCTGTCACTACAAAACTAAAATAAAATATGAAAATACTAAACAAAAACCCCCAAAGTCAGTGTTATTGCTTGTAATTTGATTTGCTGCATTTTATATCCCTTTTCTGGTAGGTGGTAATCTTCTCTAAAATTAAATGAAATACTGTACTTTGTCACAGGAGTATGCATGCAGAAAAAGCACTTTCCTGGGCTTGATGAGTAATTATTTTGCCATCTTAACCAGGGAATTTAATCACACAGAAAAAGTACTGAAATTTTACGATATTAAAAGTTTTCTTATACTATATTGCATTTTGATTGTTATTGTCTCTTGGAAGAAAGTACTTCACTCCTATAATGGTTTAATTCCTTAAACAAATGTGATTCTGTGAGAACTTTTACCAGCACCACCTGTAGATGTTTTCTGTGTCAGTTCCAACCTTTAGAAAGATATTTCCATCTCAAATGATCTTTAGATTTCTTACAATATAGCAGCACATGAACTGGAAGTGTCCCATAGAGATAAACAAGGCTGTGCTTGAAAATTTTGGGGAAAGACTGAAGTTTGTATCCACCTGCCAAACTAAGCAGAAAATACTTGCTCCTCTGCTAACTCCAAAGATAAAAAACAATTACCAATTTATTTTTATGCAGATTTGTTAAGAGAGAAACTCATGCAGGGAATGAATAAGACCAAGACAGAGCTGCCAGAGTGGGTCAGGCCACACCTTCAGCTCCCTGTCCTGTAAGGTTGTTTAACAAAGAGTTCAGGGAGCATGGAAAGTGTGGAGTGAGCTTTTCCAGGCTGTATCTTCCAAGCTTCCACAGGCTGTGATTTAGAAACTTCCTGAGTAGAAATTAGCATTTGAATCGCTGCTTTAATAGCCATCTGTGGACCCATAATCCACTCTTTTTGCTAAAGACTTAACTGAACCCACTCATATGTTTGAGCTTCCCTGCAACAATGACTTTCTGAATTTAATTAGATACTGTATGAAATAGTAATTATTGTTGTTCATTTTAAATGTCCAACCTGATTATCCTATTTTAGATCTCTTAATTTATTGATTGCTGGCCAAGCTTCCAAATAACCATCTCTTACTGACCATTTTCTTCATTTAGAACCTGAACTGCTGCTTCTACTCATCTCTGAAGAGATGCTAAGCCCTCAAATATATATTTAGCTTTGTCATTTTGTTCTTAAAAAGGGAATACTCTGGTCCTAAATTGTGTATATGATTATCCTTTTAACCTGTCGTTTTACATATAATGTTTAGAAACTTGGTGCAATTTAATAAGTTGATTAAAAAACTGTGGAGGCAGTGCTCATATTTAGCTGAATAATATATTTTGGAGGCAGATGTTGTGATAAGTCATGCAGTACAGTGTGTTAAATTTAGGTGGACAGTTCGAGAACTGCTTTGCATCTTCTCAAAGCTGAAAAGAATGAAATCAGATTCAAATCCCCACAGAATCATTAAGGTTGGAAAAGACCTCCATGATCAAGTCCAACTTTGACCAAATACCATCATGGCCACTAAATAGTACTGTGAAGCTCCAGTTCTGCTTTTTTTTTTTGTTCTGAACACTTCGAGACATGATGACTCCACCCCTCCCATGGGCAGCCTGTTCCAAGAGCTTGTTTACAGCCAAGCATTATGGTAATTTATTTTCTTAAAATTGCCTTAAAATTTGAGAAAATGGTCCTAGACTGGAGCTGTGAGCTTCCACTGAGGGGATCTACTTTATTACTGTTATTTGTTAGTCACAGCCCCCAGCAGCAGTGCTGAAATACAACAGCAAAGTTTATTCTGGTGTCACCCAGTTTGTTATTTTTGCGTGACCTTTAGCTGAGAGTTAGCTATAGCTGAATAATACTAACAAATCTGGGTGGGTCTGTTTAATTTGTTTTTAATACAACTTGCTAATTTACTGTTGAAATTAGATTTTTCAGAGGTTTCATTGTAATGTTGGAAAAGGATGTCAAGGAAGGAATTGAAAACTTTCAGCAATAAGCACAATGCCTTAATTTTAGGCTATTTGTAGAAAACATTACTGCCATTTTAACAACAAACAGGGGATCAAAATAAGAAGTGGATGCCTGAGAAAAAAATGAGGAAGAGTAATAAAGTTACAGCCAGCAATTTAATGGGATGTGATGATGGAGAAAATAAGTTCGTGGATTTGACATGCATTCCCTCCATTTCTCCTACTTTCATTTGCCATATTAAGTAACTTCCTTACGTTTCCTTAATCCGTTTGTACTTTTTTTGATAGGAAGAACCTTTAATGTGAGCCATCATATGTTGATTTGTTATGTATTAAGGTAATTTGCTTTGGCTGACGTTATAGAAATAATTACGGTAGTGTAAAATGAGTTGCTGGTCTTCCCAAATTAATTGAAGAGTAATGAGATTAATCAGGAGTAGGAGTGAGTCCAACAGAATTTTAATATGGAGAAGGAAAATGGGATTATGTGGAACAGACCATGTTTTATCCCCCTTTTGTTAAAAAGGAAATATTCCATCATGAAAGTGGAATTTCCTGGGGTGTTCTGTGGTTGCTAAGCAGATGACATCAAGGGATGAAAGCTCTGCCAGTGATTACATGATGTAGTGCCTTGAGTCTCAGGCATGCATGAAGATTAGAAATTGAGAGAACAAGGGGAAATTGGCTCAGGATGATCCAGGAGAGGTGCAGGTTGGATATTAGAAAAAAATTCTTTGCTGAAAGGGTGGTTGAGCATTGGACTGGGCTTCCCAGGGAAGTGGTGGAGTCACCATCCCCACAGTGTTCACTGTGGAAGTGTAAAGAGCTGAGGGTGATGGTGACCCTGGCTCCAGACTGTCCCTAATCCAAATGGGACGGGAATCTCCTTCTATCCCTTTCCTCAAATAGGGTCTGGACCACTCTTCACGGGTTGTTGCAGAGCCATGGATTTATCATTCTTTTTGTGTGATCAGAAGTGTTCAGGTGAGAAGTAATCAGCTTTTCTCCACTTGCAGCAAATCAATATGATGGAAAAGTACATGGTGATTTAACAATTTTGGAGACTTAATTTTATTTCAAATAATCAAGCAGGCTAATTAGATAGCTGAATTTCACAGAAACACTGTCTAATCAAGGGCTTGGGCGACAGGGGATTTGCAGAAATGAGCAGATCTTTCCTTGTTAAATATTGTCAGACTATGAGTTGTCTCACCATATGGTATATTAGGGAAGACACTTGTCCAATCACAGACATCAATTTGCCATTTTAAGTAATGCAAAAAGGAATGTTGTGAAAGTGTAGAAATTTGTTAGAAAGGCAATAGGGTAAAGCAAGGAAAGTGGGAAGTTTGACTTTCGAATTAGTTGAAATTTTCCTATTAATGAGTTACAGCTAAAGTCTGAAGAGAAACCCTGTCATGGGCTGTTTGTTCTGGAGCAGGATTTGTGTTAGACACAATTCTAGGCTTTTCCTTAAACATCTTTTTAAAGCATTATAATTTTCTTCTGACAGCAGCACACAGCACGGGATGAAAGCACAAAGAGTGACCTGATGTTATTTTGTACTTCTAGGCTGTGGTTTGAAAAAGAAAAACAGCTTGGGACAAACAAATCAAATTTTATTATTATAGCAGATAGGACACAACATATTTGAATATTTGATTTTAAATTGTATTACTTGTTGTGTCTTTAAATAGTTGATCAGCTTGGGTGGTGAGATGTGATTGACATATCACAATAAATACGAAGACATATCAGAATAATACTGAAATTCTCTTGTTAAAAAGCAGGCTTCAGAGTATTTTAGCAGCCTCAGTAATGAAACCGAGTAGTTCCTGAATTGTCAAAAGATGTCAGGGCTCTGAGAATATTATTTGTAGTACTACTTTGCTGGCCTGTCTCTTGCTTGAGCTCATTATGGAACATTCCCAAGGTGGTTTGCATTTGCCAAGAAATGAAATTGTTGTGCCCTAGACATCTGCAGTCTCTATCCCCACTTACAATATCACAGGCCTTTGTTTTCCTTCCACAAATGATTCTTGTTGGAGACCTTATGTGCCACTGAATGTCCCTTTTTGGGAGACATATGATCTACAGTCCACTTGGGTGGGTTTGAGACTCTTCTGCAGGTCCCTTGGCCTATTCCACCTTGGGAAAACTGGGAATTCTGTGCATACAGCCCATGAGGTGAGTAAGGAGGCTGAGGCAGTGGAGGTAAGGAGATCTCTGGGACAGACTCCCCCAAATACACTGACTCTGAATGACATCAAAGTTGGGTGTATTTGGAATGATTAGACTTTGCAGGGGATGCCACAAAAGCTTATGGAGAAGCATCCTTTAAGTTAGCGCTGTGTGGCAAAGTGTGTTGGGATGATGTGAGTCATTTTTAGGATGCACAAATGGCATTTGGTGTGTGTGCAGCTGGGTTGCTGCTGTGGATGGAACTTTTGGAAGCAGAAGAACTGTTCCCAGGTGATGAATTTTGAGGTCTAAACTGAAGATTCTAATAACATACTGACATTTTTTTGTTTTACATTAGTCCTAAAAATGAGGAGTAAGTTACCTTAAATCACTGGTCATTATTAGATGATGTAGCTAGATATAGCTATTAGCTACCAGGCCAGACTGGAAGTGCAGATCAATGTGTTCTTTTTTGTGCACACAAACTATTGACATCAGTAGACCAGAGGTTCCTTGTGATTCTTTCCCCCACAGAATCATGTCCCAGAAATAATGGCAAAATCTGTTCTGAAAAGCACTGAATATTCTAGAACAGGAAGGCTGTGTGTGCTACCTGGGACATCACTGAGCAGCCGGTCCCACTGACACTGTGCTTTGTGCTTTGGTGGAATTCCTGTCCTTCCATCCTCTGTCCTCTACTACAAACAGCCTGTCTGGCAAAGTGAGGGCATTGTGACAGTGTTTGGTGATTACTGGGGGAGGTATTTTGGTGTTGTCTCTAGAAATAGGAGGGTCTTGTAAATCTGCAGAGTGCAGGTTCTCTGCAGTGAAAGGTGTGGTTTCTTCCCTGCATGTGAGAGTTGAAAAAGCATCGATAAATATAAATAATGATGAGGAGAAGGAACAGTAGCAAATGGCTTATTTCTGATTTTTTCTTTTTTTTGGAAACTACTGCAAAACCCATGATAGGAACTATCGTAATCCATCAGCTTTTGCCCAGGGGATGTTGATCTTTTTCACTTTGATTTTTTTTTTGACAAGTGTGGTAGACAAATTAGATTTTTTTTTGTTGTCTGAGCCAGCATTTTGGTCTCACCCTAGACTGCAGATACCTACAGAGTGACAATTAGGTATTAGAATGAAAACATCTCATTACTCTTCATAAATGATGGTACTTGTTGCACAGTTGTACTATAAATTTGACCATAATAATTTAAAATGGTAACACGAGTAACCATTATTTATGTTTTGCAAGATTTAAGGTTTTTTTTCTGCTTAACCATTGTGCTGCTGGTTCGCTAAACTGGAAGAGGGTAGATTTAAGAGAGGTATTGGGAAGAAAGTCTTCCCAGTGAGGGTGGTGAGCCCTGGCACAGGTTTCCCGGAGAAGCTGTGGCTGCCCCTGGATCTCTGAAGAGTCCAAGGGCAGGCTGGGATTGGGTTTGGAGCCACCTGGTAAAGTGGGAAGTGTCCCTGGCCATGGTAGGGGTTAGAACTGGATGGTCCTCACAGTCCTTTCCCACCCAGACCATTCCATGGCTCCTCGCAGTGGGGTGATCCCAAACTCATTGGTCCTACTGAGGATCTTGGTTCCTGAGGTTGCTGGGAAAGCAGCTCCATGAAGGCACTAAGGAGATCTGTGGGGCACATTCATGGGTTTGAAACCACTTCACACCCACAGTCCCTTCTCTGATATTGCTGGAGTGAGGTAAAATTTGGTAAAGTCCTAATGGAACTAGGAATTCTAAATAACTATGTTTCTTCTGAGTCCTCCCAAATCTTATTTTTCCATCACATAGCAAATTATCCCTCAAACAATTTGCTGTAGGTGCCTTGTCATGGGCAGTTTGACATCTCCCAGATGATAAATTAGGAGCAGGATGAATAGTTTTATCATGTTTTGATGATTGTTCTTTTTATCCTTTCTCTTGTCATTACATTCCTATTCAGAACATCATTGTTATAAAATAAGCCATGTTGTAAACTACCTGCAGTGGTCACTGCAGGATAATCTCTCTCTTAAGGCATTTTTTGTATTCTTTAATTATCAAAGAGAATTTAAATTATGAAAGGGCAAGAAAATGCACAGTGAAAATCTGATTTTATATTTTGAATTTAATCAGAGCAATTCAGTGTTGACCTTCAGTGGCTCTCCTTAATATCCTGGATGAGTTCTATGACTGTGAGATTGCCAAGTCTTTTATGAAGGTCACAGTCATGAAGTTACTGAGGGACTAAAACCCACAGCTGTACTTAATATTTTAAAGATGGTTTTCTTTCCAATGTGAGTGAAAGACTGAACTGACAAGCTTCCTAGCATGGTGACTTTTGCTTTTGCAGCTCTACATGATGCCATTTTGTAGAGAAAATTGAATATCAAAGTATGTGGTAGATTAACAAAACATATTTTTAAATGAATAATGAATTCCTTCTATAATAAGAATTCAAATATCTTGCATGCTCTTCTTTTTTCCTCAGGTTGGTTTTTTTTTTTTTTTTCTTTTTTTTTTCCCAGTAGAAGTCTCTCCTGTTTACTTTCAGTTATATACTGACAATTCTCTGGAAGATTATACAGATTTGCAGTCCAGTTATAATTATCCTGGGAAATGAAACCTCTAGATACAACAGTGATGATCAGTGCATGAAATGTGGTGACTTAGAATCCGCAAAATATTGCAGGAAGCCTTGTAATTAATAAGGAATTATGAAAATATTCAGGTCAGAATAAATATATGCCTTTAAAAGAGTCGTGGGTTTTGGGGTTCTTTTTGTGTCTTTTACATGCACTGATATATAAACATTGAAAATTACCCTAACTGTTGAACCCTTTATTGTGCTATCTATAAATTGTCATTTATTTGGCGGTAGATTACAACCCAAAAGGAGTCCAGCTTTCTACTGTCCCTTTCCTTTTTGTCTCTGGAATTATTTTGGATCCTGGTAGTTCATTGTCACTGAGTTCACACATTTGCATAATTACAGCTCTGTCTGCATTTTTTTGTTACCTCATGCTGAAATGTTTCAATGGCAGCATCAGAAGCTCTGAGAGAACAAGATTCCTGTAAGTCAGTCCAGAAAGCTCGTCCTGTTTCCCTGCACAATAATCCAAGGAAAACAAAGCAAATTGAATATATTTATAGAGGCTTTGAGACAAATGTCCAGTATAACCACAAATTTCCTAAATTCTGTTTTGTGTTGAACCTGACTGTGATTTAGAAAGTCACAATCGCTACATTTAGTGATCTAAAGCTGGTCGGTTTGAGGAGTTGACATTGTAAAATGAAAGAAAATGTACTTAACTAAAAAAGGAATCCGAAATCCATTATAATGCAGATTTGTGTAGTGTGGCATATTTTACATCAATATTGCTGCTTTTTAAGCAGAGCATGGGTACAATAAAAGCTGTATATTGCTGGTTCAGAACTTTAAAGTATCAAAGGCTTAAGAATTAGAATTTTATTATGGCCCACAACAAACAGACTTCAAGTTACTTTTTACTTGGAAATTTTTTTTTTGATACTTGCAGCAGAGACATTTCCTGTTTGCCACAGAAACTCAGTACAAAGTCTTCTGCAGTTTCAGGGTGCTAAAATATTAGGGAATCTTTCAGTTTCCTAAGAAATTAACCAGCAGTTCAGTTACACAATGCAAATTTATTTATTTATTGATTGATTGGAAAGCTCAGAATGGTTTATCAGCATCCTGATCAAAACAGATTAAGCCATGATTTCAGATCCTGGTGATCTGAACGTTCAGATAGGCTGAACATGATGTTTACAGGGACAGCCAGGATGAGCAGGATGTGGGATACTTCTAAAGAAAAATCCCTGCATAAAAAGTAGATTTGAACTGGTTGGCCAATGCTTGAAGTTAATCAATGTCAGTGAGTTGAATGAGTGATACCTGATAACGCTTAATGAGTCTTTCTCTGCTGAGGGGGGCAGGGAGAATGTTTGGGGGTTTTGGTTTTCCCCCAGCTCTTGATAGGCTGTATGCTGTGAAGCCCTCAGTTTGAGGCAAAATAGAATGAGGTACCTCCAAATATTTACAGTTTCTGTGATGTGCTTTTCTGTGATTGTTTTGAGCAGCACGACTAGGAAACCCTTGTAAATTTATAAAATATCAAACTTAAGAATTATAAGTGCTCACTTTGATAGAGTTGTGTTTCACTCAGTGTCCCTGCTGCTTTGAAGTTCAAGGTAGACGATAACAAAAGAGACTTTTTTTTACTCCTCTAATCACTGTTTCTGACAAATTCAGAACTGATGGAATATGTCATTAAGAAAGAAAGTAAAAAGAACAAGCAGAACCACTACTTTGTGCCATTAAGGTGTTGTTTTGTTTTTCTTTTACTTGGGTGACATTTTGGGGATAGGCTGCAATTATTTGTTGAATATTGTGCTTTGGAGTTGAAAAAGAAAGAGATGTTCTTTCATTCTTTTGTTCTCCAGTGTTGATGATAATATTCAGTACATGTTCTTTTATTTCCCTTTGATATCTCGTTATTTGTGTACTGCTACATCTCTATTTGATCAGCTAAAGAACTGCTGCTTATTTTACGTCCTTAACCTACCTTTTCTCTAGAAATTTCTAACTGCCCTCACAAACTCCTTATTCCAGGCCACTCTTTTGCCTTTTCCCACTTCCTTGCTCTTGGTTTTAGTTGTGGTGATCCACATAAACAGCTTTGTTACTATTTCCTATTGCAAAGCTAAGACGAATTAGCCTGCTGAGATCTACTTTTATTTCTCCGTTTCTGTGGGACTTTTTTTTGGCTATTTAAGGCTGTAACACTTCTCTGCAGAGTTAAAAAATAAATCTTCCCCAGTTAACCTTCCCAACCCTTCAGCCAGAGGCAATAAAGAGCCCATGTTGGAGAAATGGAAGTACCAAAAAAATGTAAAGCATTAGGCTATCAAACACACATTAATTTCTGCCATAAGGTAATTTACCATTTATTGTTACAAGCTGGGCAGACAGTTAATAATCCTAAAAAAAAGTAGAAGACAAAGTGCTTTTCTCTCCTTTAGGTTGTTAGTTGTCTGTGAGAGAACATAAAAGGGACCTCAAATATCACTGAGTTCCACTCCCTGTCATGGGCAGGGACACCTTCCACAGCCTTGGGTAGCTCCAAGCCCCATCCAGTCTGGCCTGGAACACTTCCAGGGGTGGGACTTACTTAAAGTAATGCATCATCCTGCATTATTGTATTGGTGCTTTACACTGCAAAAGAAAAGAGAAAAAAATTACTCAGGAGAGTATATAAACATTCTCTCTCTTCACTTAGAGCTTTATGGAACCACTTGAATTCCAGTGAAATCACTGAAGTACAAGATGCACTTTTAAAAATAGGGAAGGTGACTGGGGATCACTGAGATCAGCAGAGCTCCTTGAAGCTGCATTTGTGATCTTTCATTGGACTGATTAAATTTCCAGTTCCTCCAAGTCAAGCTCAGGAATAGGGAGGAGATTCATGGTGCTTTGCCTTGCTTAAATCACTGAACCAAAATTTTCAAGAAAGAGGCAGGCTTGAAACAAAATTGCTCCTTTCAGCCATCATTTATCATGATAAAGAGAAATATCACATAACAGAGGGCTTGAATTACCAGTACTATATATGTACAAAGAAGTAAGGGTGAGAGAGAGTCTATTGAACTCCTTTAATCTTTGCTCAAGAAAAATCCATGAACCTTGCAAGTGCATTTTTAGTTTATCTTTGTGCTCCCTGCTATTCTGCTTCTCTGCTTGAAATTATTTGTACCATATATAATAACATAATTGTTTAATTTTATGATAATTTTTATGCATTCAAAATTGTACTCAAGTTTCTGCAGGAACTGATACACTCACTCATAGCAATAGGAGGTTGTGAAAATAATTCAGAAAAAAGAAACAGAGAAAAATTATTATTGTTTTTATTTGCGACTTTTGAAAGGTTTATTGTTTTTTCTTCACCTCTTCTGTCCTTGAACTGGATATTTGTAGTGGAATGGCAGAAAGATACAATTTAATCAAAAAGAACATGCTACGCTGAAAGTAACTTCAAAGCTATGATTAAATGTATTTACAATAATTAGTTTCAAAGCAGTCTAATTCCTAAGCGGTGTTTGAAGAATTCAGCATCTAACCAAGTAAAATAAATTGCACACCACTTTGTTCATCGAATAACAATTTTCTTCTCCTAACCACCATTTATCAACAGAGCCTTTCACCAGAAAACTTCTCATCCTTCCTTTAAATAAAGTCAACCCCAAGCACACTCCGTGTACCCTCTCCCACACAAAATGGGCTTGATTATAACATCCTGGTTGGATTATAATGTGCAAAACCCAACAGTTTTGGATTAGGAGTTGAATCAAGAGAAAGGAAATGTTCTGTAATGCTTTGCTTTAAAGAACTCCAGATACTGTCAATGGAAGAAGACAAATCACATTTTCCAAATTCTCTTTCCTGATATTCTCAAGTAATGAGAAATTGAGATGTTCTGTGTTTTGGATGACTGAAGCAAAAAATACAGTATTTATATATCCACAAGTAATGTCCCTGGCAGTGAAAATAGTCTCACATTTTGACCAAAGGGTGTGACCTATCCTGTGATTTCTTTCCCCCACCAGAAACACATTTCAGAAGCAACAAGAAAATTTACGGGAGAAATTGAGAAAAATGGAGATGTTTTCATGTTTGTTTGTGCATCAGGAAAATGAATTAGTTGGTGATCTAATAATCTGGCTTACTTGTTTTTTATATATTTCTAGTGTAATGAGAAAGTAAAGTTGCTTGAAATGGTTACGGAATAGAGATGATTTTTAGTACAAGTGATGCAGCAGGTCTTCTGCCTCTTGTCCCTGTGGAAATGCAAAAGACTGAGCTAGAACTGGACTTCTTGTAGAACAGAGAGAATTCAGTGTATAGAAAATCCCTGGTGCCATTGGCACCTCAAAAACACAAGGAAGAAAAATTTAAAAAGGGAAAGATTCTTGGTTATTCCCAGTGAGTCTGAAGTTATTCATGTCCATCATGTGGATTTAATTTCTTACTGTCTTTTGAGATCACGCTGGATTATTTTCCTCAAAGTAGGCATACAGTACAATTAGAGTTACTAACTGCCCAGTAATTTGACAAGAAACCATTGTGCCCATTAGTCTTCCTGTTTCAGGATCAAAATCATTTATTAAGTTTATTCTGCTGCAGTTTGTAGCATTTCTTAAAAATCTGTACAACTTGAAGACCTAGGATCAAAAAAGGAAAATCCCCACTTTCTTCCTTCTTCAGTTTGATATTTTTTCTTTCTTGGAGGATTTGGACCCAGCATTTCCTCTTCCATTTAGTTATTTTTTTAGTTATTTAGTTATATTGTCATTTGTCTAGGTGTATTTGTGTCACAGTTCTTACAGGGACTGTCTAAATTTGGAGTTTTCATGCTCTCTGTGCACACACTCGTGAGCAATATCTGTAACCATTCCTGGGCCTATTAACTTGAATAATAGAATTTTATGAGGGATATAGTTGGAGTAAGTGTTTACTGTATTAAGCAGGTGCAAAATTCAGACTACACCAGCAGATTAATTTAACAGCAATTTTGAGAAACAATATGATTTATTTATTGCTAAAGACCATAACATATCAAAATGAGTTTGCATCCACTTTCAAAATGCTAATTTCCAGTCTCTGGGAACTGGAGGCAATATTTAAGCAACTTTCCTCATTAATTTTCCCTTTGTAATTGTGCAGGGACATTTTAAATCCCCTGGGAATGTTTTGTCACGGATTAGTCTATGATTGAAAATTTTGGTTAGGTAAAGCAAGGAATAGGCAGTATATATAGATGGGTGTGTGTGTTTGTATTATATAGAATAATCTAAAGGAACTTATTGCAGCAATTATGTAATAAAAGTTTTAGCAAACCTTGTTATTGTTGTGGTATTAATTGTTCTTGTAACTCTGGACAAGACATTGAATGCATAGGAAGAAAAGTACCCTGTCAAAGTTGTTCTTACTTGACTTTGAAAGCTTTGGTTTCTCTGTTGCTGTGCAGAAATTTTAGGACTATTTTTGGCTATTCCATACTTTTGTTTTGGTTTTTTTGCTTCCTATATAGAAAATACATTCTGTCCTGTTCATACTGAATTATCAGACTTATATATATATATACATATATATACACATATACATATATATCTATATAAAATATGTACACCCATGTAAGCTGTTGCTTCTGTATTCCCAGCTCTAAAAGAAACCTGGTGAACTAGACTTTCTTCATTTCTGCAATTCAATCTGTCCAATGAATTGCACAGATTCCTTGGAAAACAGCTTCTAATAAGATTCCCACGACTTTCTGAAAACATAGAATGGCACAGGCAGCAGGAGGTGTCTAGGAGGAAAATTCATCCATAGAACAAGTGTGAAGTGATTTTTCCCTAGAATGCTTCCTCAGCCTGAGTTAAACCACGGCTTGTAAAGGAAGAGGAGACTGAAAATGGAAATACATTTGTTCAAAAGTCAGGGGACAAACTTTATTTCCATACTTCTTGTGCAGGTATAAAAAATGTACATGATGGGCACAGTTCTGAACTGTTGTGGATAGCTGTTGCTACTCTCTGTTAAGTTTTTGGTAACTAAATCCAAATTTCTATTGGGATACATAAAAAAAATTAAAAATCATTAATTCATTTCTAAGGTGGTTCCATACGTGTGTTCTTCAAAATGGAGATGTTCATTCACGCTGACTTAATGTCATATTTGGGGAGTTATATCAGATTCAGTTTGTTTTTCCTGAAATTTTAAGTTTACTGTTATATCAGCTTTTTTCCCCTTAGAAAATACACCTTTATTGAAAGACATAAAAGTACAGAGGTATGCAACTGAAGGTGTTTGCAAATGTCTTTACTCCTTTGTTGCTTTTTAGCATATTCACATGATTTTTTTCTTTAGTGAGTCAATGGATTCTTTTATCTGTTTGGGTTATTGAGTAGCATCACAAACAATTTATAAACAAAAAAGTTACAAGGAGAGTTTTCAGCGTGTCTGATCCCCCTTTATGTCCAGAGATGGTGTCCAAGTCTATGAGGAGTTTACAACACTGAATCCTCTGGTTTTATATTGTATTTCTGCTTTTTGGTATTAAAGCTGATTTAATGCTGGAAAGTGCTAAATTGATATTTTGTGGTGATTAGGATTGGTTTAGAGCATGGCCAGGAAAGAGAAGAACATGTTCTTAGGTACCAGGAGTTCTGGGCTTCGTGTCCTGTCAGATCATTTTCCTCAAAGGTCAGGAAAGAAAATTGGTGAGATGGGACTCAGTCAATGTATCTGTGATCTTAACACAATCTCTCAGGCTGTGCAAATCTGTATAAATCAGCACTCTCACACAACACCCAAATTTTAGACAAATTACATTATTTTCTTGTTAGTCTTCATGCTTATAATAAACCCTTTTGTTTTTCTACTGGACATGTAAAATACATAGGATAAATGCTTTCATTTCAAAAGAATGCAGAGGGTCCTAGCTCTATTCTTCCCTTCTCTTCCTCCAAAATAATCTTTTGGGGTTTGGTTTGCTGTTTTTTTTTTTTTTATTTTTCCAAAAGTATTTTGTTCTATATTGATTTATGTAGCACTGACTTAAGCTTGAGAAAATTACGGGCACCTCTGCAATAGCCCTTTAACCTGAATTTCCCTGCCTCTCAGTCACCTTGAGGGCTCCAAAACATATATTTTCAATTTGGCTGTTCCTTCAACTCAGTTACTTCCTCTTACAGCTGTTTCCCTCTCTCCAGATCCACTTCCAGGCTCCAGCCTTCCCTTTGGAAGTTGGAGATGATGGTGGTAAGGCTCAGCATTGTTGTTGGGGCTGCTCTTACAGGATTGGGATAAATTTCTCCAAGACAAGAAACAGGAATTTACTTTTTGGTGTACAGCTGGGAAATGGCAATCTGAGGGAAGAGGTTTGTTGGAAAACCTGGTCCACTTTTATTTACAGAACAGTAAAATCGTAGGTAATGATTTAAAGGAATAGGTAATGATTCCAAGAAAGATAAATAAATAACTCTTGATTTAGTGGTTTTTCTTCTTACAATTCTGTTTTTGTGCAGAAAAAGAAAGCAGATTGTCCCTGACTATTTCAGCAATGTTACAACAGAAGTAATTGTTTTAACATAAATAAAAACATATACAGAAGTAAAGACAAGCGCTGGCTAAATGAATGAAGGTATTTTTAAGGGATTTTTTTTTTCCTTTTTTTATGTCGAAGGAAAGGCCTTTTGTCACTCCACTGTTAGATTTTACAGAATGGAGATCAGTGTTCACAGCTTACAGGTTTAAATCTTAACAACACTGGAGCTGTTTGAGGAAAACTTAAGAAAATTAATAATCTGTGAAGGTTACTGTCCCTCTTGTTACTGAAAATCAGCAAGGTAACCTTTATTCCTCAAGTTACCCTGTAGATCAAAGAAACAAATATACAGTTATTTTATGAGGTCATCCTAAATTAAGAACAAATAATAAAAAAAATGCATATATATACGCATGACAAATATACTCAGTGTATGAAACTATAATATCTCCAGATTGTCTTGTGTAAATGACAGTGTTGCCCTCAGGTTGTTATTGAGCCTAGCCTTGGATATTTGGATATAATTATCAAAACTCATCAAAACTCAGGACTATTGCAAGGTCTAGTGATAACTGTGAATGTCTTTGTATCTGGAATTCTTTGTTCTGGCTTCTGTAGCTCTTTGAACAGGTAAGGTGAAAGATGTGGAAAATCTGAAAAACAATGGGCCATAAATGACAGAGGGACATTAATAATTAAATGCATTGCAAGTTAAAAAAAAGAAAAGAATCTGCTACAGCAATTCTTAATGGTACCTTCCATGGGCCATTTAAGTCAATGAATTTCAAGTGCAACCATTTGTGCCAAACAAGGTTAAAATGGCTAAAAGAGTGACTATATTTAAATGTGCTATAGAGGAATTAAAAGCGACCAGCAGTCCATAAAAATATCATCCTTCAGCTCGGAATGCTCTGGCCATTTCCAGAGAAAGGTTTAGTCAATCCCAGGGCAATAACTTAACTCTGTGGAGCTGCAGTAAATATTGATGTAATTGTAGAACTGAGGCTTTCTCAGTTCAAATTCCAGTGTTGCCCATTCCTTTAGACAGAAATGAAGTTTCTTCACTCTTCGAAGACATACTGTATTTTAAACTTTTCTATTGGCTTCATCCACTTAATATACAGCTAATTTCTCTAATTCCTGGTGATGTGGTTTTCAGTATTTTGTTTATTGAAAGGGAAATGCCACATCCATTTACTTTACTTATCTACACATTTACAAAAAATTGACCAGTGATCAGTGTTATATGTTTCATTCTAGCATTACAATTAACCCCTCAACTGTCAGGATTTTGCTGAGGCACAGTATTTTTGTGTGTTGCACTGCCTCAATGCTCTGAGCTCACCAATACTTTTGTCCTCCCAGTAGTAATTTAATCAGGTAAAACCCATCCAGCAGCAATTCAACCTAGACATTTGATTACCTCTGTGTTGAAAGAGAATGTGGCTTCTTTTTTTTTTTTTTTTAAATAAATGGTTTTAGAATTGGATTTAAGTCTCAGATTCAGATGAGTTACAGCTCTTGGAGTGGGGCAGATTGTGTTATCACAGAGAAATTTACTATTTGGTGTCCCAGCCATTACATCCCTCACAGGCAGAGGGATTGCAGTGCTCTGTGTAGAGTTGGCACAAATGTGGTCCCATCCTTTGGGTCTGGGGCCCTGCCAGGTTCCTGCAGCTGAAAAATCACGTGTGGGGCAATGAGCATCTCTTGATGGGAGTCCAGAAAGGGGAAAAATACAGAGCAGAGTGAACAATAGAAGTGAAGCTGGGTGATCTGTCCTCCTTCACCTTCTTCCCCTCTGATCTCATCTTTATCTCTCCTCTCCTTTGTGCAGGACCCTGTGCTTGCTTTTGAAAGAGGAATATTTTTCAATTCCAGTTCTTCCTAATTGTCTCTTTTTGTCATCAAATCCTGTCATGTTTGACAAGCAGGAAAGAAAGGAGTTTTCTCACAAGTTTCTTAGGAGCAACATGAAGTGGGGAGGAGTCAGTCTCAGAAAGTGAGAAAAGTTGCTTATGTGTTTTCTTTTTAATAATTTTTAGTTAGTTTTGTTTTTTTTTAAATTTCACCATGGCTGCTCAGCTTCTTGTTCTGAGCAGCAGCAGAGGCAGTGCATCTGTCAGGCTTAGGAGCAGCTACAGCATTGATATTCTTGCTTTCATGTTTCAGCAGTTATCTTTGCAACTAGAAATGACAGAACCTCTTTTAAATACCATTTAAAATAAAAGCTACAATTCTGTAGACATTGATGACAATCATGTGGGAAGGATTGCTACTTACCGTGAAAATATGGCTTTGTTAAACTTCAGATAAGAAATGAATGAGATTATTAAAGACAAAAAAATGGGTTTATTCCTTTTTTTGTTATTAATGAGTGTGATTTGATAAATACATGGTAAGTTTTGGGATGACAGATCTGCTCCTGACACAGCAGGCTTTATACAAAATGAAGATTAACATCAAAAGTAAAAGAGAAAATCCCAGAATCATGGAATGTTTTGGGCTGGAATGGACTTTAAAAGGTCACCCACTTCCAACCCCTAGGCAGCTTCCACTAAACCAGGTTGCTCCAAGCCCTGTCCAGTGTGGCCTTGAACATTTCTAGGGAAAAAGAGGAGGATATTGTTTCTTGGTGTCAGGACCTGTGGGTGATGGGTGGGGTGTGCAGAACACCTTCATTTTCTTACAGTGTGGTGATGGTGGGAACTTGAAACACCTGGGAGAGGGGAAGTAGCAGTGCTCCCTGTACCAAACACAGGAGTTTTTCCAATTAAAATATATTGAGAGGTCATAACTTGAGGGGTAATGACCACAAGGATGTTTCAAAGGTGAGAAGCACAGAGAAGAAACAGACGGAACTACAAATTTTAGAATCGTGGATAAACAGAAGGACTTTTTGAAAGTAATCACCATTTATTAGTCAAGTACAAAAGGAATGAATGAAATGTGTGTTTATTACATGCATTACTTACATTACTATTGAGTAAGAAATGTGGAAGAATAAATTACAAATAAATGAAATCTAAACCAGATTTTTTTATAATGTGAGAATAAAACTACAGTTGAGTGCATCCTCCTAAATCTAAGAGCAGAAGGAGAGTGGGAACAGAAGAACATGATTAATCTTTAACAGTAAACTTTTTTCTTGTCACTCTGAATCAAAAGCAATCGTGCATCAGATGTTGAGTTTGAACTAAATAAATGATAAAAATGCATGATTTGATGGAGCTGGTGAAAATTATAACAAAAGCCTCTATCCAGTTATCTTTAGCATTGACTGGCTAATCCCTCCCTGGTTCTCCTAGCTAAATTTTGAAAATTAATAAAGAAACAAAACCCACTTGAATTAAAACAGTAGATAAAGGGAGAGTGGGGGTATTTTGAAATGACCTGTCTGTAAAAGTAGGGCAGATCCCATGCAGGAGGACACTGCCTTGCTATAATTGGATTTAGGGTTTTGCCTTTGAGGAGCAGACTTGGAGCAGGCATCACTTTGTTCCTACCTGGATGCTGTAACATCACTTGACAGTCACTTGTTAGCACAGATTAAAATATTATTGCCATCAGAAAATGGAGCACAGGAAAAGCCACTGAAGAGATGAGAATTCATCTAGGCAGTGTCAAACAAATGTTAGGTCTTTTGCTCCTGTATTGCAGTGATTTAGGAGTTGATTCTGTGATTCTATGAAAGCCACCGGGAGGTAAAGCTGTCTGAGTTAAAAATCTGTATTTCAAAAATAGTACCTGAGACCTGAAGATTTTAGCTTGGCTTCTTAATATCCTTCTATCCACTCAACATATCTTGTGCCAACAAATTTTTAAGGCTTATAAACAAAAGCTGCGTTGTATTTTTATGCTATAAAGGTTTGTTTGGGGGAAAAAAATGTCTTGTAACTGTCTCCCATAACACCTCTGTTTTCCTGTGAGCCAAGACAAATGAGAAAAGGACGAAAGCACCAACAAACAAAACCCTTTCTGCAGCGTCTACAAAAAATGGAGCATAATTATATGTGTGGATTGAAAGAAACTGAACTTCATATCTCATATATAGAGCTGGAGCCCATCTCTGGTGGTAGAGTAAATGAATTCCAGCATTCTCTCAATTTTTCCTTTTTGAATTGCTGAGTACTTCAGAGAGTTAGTGCCATGAGCTATGTCGGCCCAGTAAAATATTTTTGTGTATTTCAAAGCCAACACTAAATTATACTGCCTGTTTGTTGTCTACAAATTCATGGAGTTATACTTAGAAATACAGTTTTACCCAAGAGGTTAAGTGAATTCTGTGAGAATCTATATTCTTCCTGAAGTTGCTAGAGATTTGTTTGTAAGAAGATAATGTGCTGCAGAACATGCTCAGCTTTTTCTGACTTCTTAATGTGGAGATAGAGAATGAAATCAGGATAAATCCTCTAGCTTGCTTATACAGTTCACTGTGGAAGAAAGACATAAAATTGTGGATACCCTATGGAGTAGAAAACAAATTGAATGTACTACAGTACAGGGCTTGACTGTCATATGTATTTCTATTTTCTTCAATTGCTTTTATAGGATATTCATTATGACCTTAATAGCTTATTGCGCATGAGAAAATTGGCTTAATGAATAACTGGTAGGGATCTGCCCTGGATTTCTGTTGCAGCCTGAAGCTCATGCAACAAGACAAACAGCAATTAAAAAACCCTCTCCATTCAGGATCATTTATTCACATTCTGCCTCTTAGTAGTAGAGTTGTAACAGTCTACTCTGTTCTGCTTTTGTGGTAGATGCCATCATTTCACTCAACAACAGCGGGAATGGGGTGAAAAAAATACTGAAGTGTCTGCACATATGTATCGTGTGTCATCTGAAAGTTTCATGCAGATTTCTTAACCAAATAAAACAGCAACAAGCAATGTGAGAATGAGCTGTAGCTACAGCACTTATGTACTGGAGTGCACTTCTTCCTAGCTGTGAGATAATAGAGAAATGATATCCTGGAGTCACTGAATGCTTTGGGTTGAAAGGGACCTCAAAGATCATCTTGTTGCAGCCCCTCTGCCATGGGCAGGAACACTTTCCACTAGAGCAGGTTGCTCAATAATTATCTGCATTTTAAAGGAACTGGGGAAGCCACCATATCCTTATGTGATAACTAAATCTCTTATTCCAAAATCTGGAATTCGAAGGGGTTTCTGGAATTCTAAGACTATGGCATGTGAAGGGGAAAGGGAACATCGTGGATGGAGTTGGAGTGTGCGTGCTAAGGCAGGGTCTTATCCTGTAATCACTGATTGTAATGAATAATCATGTAATCATTAATTGTGATTTCATGTTGGTATCAGCTTTTAATTTGCTTTCACCACGTGCCTCCTGGCAGCAGAGAACTGTGCCTGGCCCACCAGGTGTGAAATCTCCTGGAATGTCAGGAACGGGATGGGTAAACATGTCCAGTATGTCCTGATGTCTTCTTACAGGTGGTTTGCTCCCAAGGGATAAGCTGCATCAACACCTGATGATGATCATTACTGCTGATTTGAAGCAGCCATGGCTGAACTTCACTGCTTGCCCTGTGTTCTGATCCCTCATGACATTGCTAAAATCATGTCTGATTCTCAGTTTCCTACATGTGAAAATAAGTAACAATATTTTTCTTATTAGCTGGCAGGTTCTTTTCCTTGCATACACGAAGCTATTGCTTTCTCCAGACTGTGGAATTTTTTTTCTGTTCAAAGCTGTGAGAATGTTGTCACACATGGTGGCCTCGTCACAGCTGACTAAAGACACTTAGCATCTCTTTGGGAGATGATGGGGAGAAATGAGGCATTTTCTCCATCATATGTTAGAGAAAACCCATTAATGTCAAAAAGTGAAGCTGTAGTATTCGTGTGGTGTCTGCAGTGTGAGGGCTCTGCCATCAGCACTTGAGAAGCTGCCTCTGGGAAAGGGAAATGATGTTCTTTAGGAACAGTCATCGTATAAAAGGATGTGGGTGGTGAACTGGATTCCTTCAGCCCTCCAAACTGTGATATTGTTATCTTAGACAGATGTGTAGGTCACGATTTTGTTGTCCCAAATGTTGTGATGCTTCTGAATCGTGGGATGATAAAGTGTAACATTCCTGCTCTTTAGCACAGAGCTGTACTCAAAAAAAAATCTGTGTTTGTTAGGGTGTGAGTTAGAATTCTGAAATATAGCCCCCCTCAAAAAAAAAAAAAAAGTATATGTGTATATAAGATATGTGAATGGCAAAGTAAAAGCAGGATGATAAATAGCTCTGCTTTTAGCATTTAATTTTGTATCCATATTTAGCACACTTATTCTGGTAACTATTAAAGTTTCCATATATTTATCAGTGAATGAGATTTTTTTTTGGTGTGACTTTTAATTAGAGGTTGGGGGGAAATTGGAAAAAAAAATCACACCTAAATTTTCCAAGTGTGGAATTATTTGGAAATAAAAAGAAGCAAAGTCATCCACTGTTAACTCTCTGTTTCATGTGTATATTTCCTCTTCATAAGCAAGATGATTTTAATATTCTCTTGGTTATCTTCACTCCCCCCTCCCCTCAGACAGAAAAACCCCAACTGTCAAATTTTTTTGTTTGGGTTTTTTATCTGCTTTTAATATCTCTCAGGCAGCTTTTTTAAATCTCCATCTATATTTATTTCATGTACATTCCCCACCCTTGATCTCTTATAAAGTGAGGTGCTCGTTGGTTGCACCTGGATGATGAAGGCTGTGCCCTGCAACAACCCTGCATGGTTGTTCCTGCAGTCGGGGGGAGCTGGGAAACTGAGGCAGAGTTTCAGATTTCATATGAATTTGTTTGAGTAACACATAATACAGGAATTGGGACACATAAAGTTGTTGAAAACCTCGAGCAGCCAGAAGTGGAAAAGTAAATAAGAATTAGATATGCTGAAATCACCTGGTAGATCCACTCAGCTTTTTGGCAGTATTATGAATCCACTGGGAGACAATTCTGTATTTTTTAGGAGATAGGAATTCTCCATCTCAGATTTTCACATTCTATATCCAAGCTGTTTATTCCTAAGGTGTTTATTGCTAGATAGGCACTGCTGGCCACCAAGGCATAAATGTAACCATGCATTGTGATCCCCTAATAAATAGTTTCATCTGAGAGATCCCTGTGTCCCATTTGCAATCAGTGGGAGCAAGCAGTGAAATGTGTTTAGGGCACAGTGGCAGGGATGTCAAATTTTTAACAGCAGCTTGCACCCAGGAGCAGCAGAACAGGTGATTCATGGCTAAACTGAACCAGAGAGAAAGAAGAAAATGTCAATAGAAGTTGAATTTTCAGACACAGAGTGTCAAAGCTCTAGATCATGGAGTGAAGGGCTGTTTTGAAAAGCTGACAGCACTTAAATCCACTTCCCCATTGTATTTTCCTACTTTCTTTAGGTCCACAAACAAAAACATATCTTGTTGGGTCTTTTGCTTGTTAATTTGTTTGGGAAGTTCAAGGGTTTATTTTTCAACATTAATTCTTGCACAGGGGCATCTGCAGTTCTGTGACTCACCGTGCTTTTGATTTTGGTGTAAGCATCATTATTCAACTTAAAAACATTGTATTCTACTTTTCTTGGTAAAGTGTGGTTGCTTTTTCTCTGACAATTTTTTTTTCTCTCCATGTTCTTGATAAAATTGACCAAGAGGTTTGGCCCCTACATCTGCATAATCCAAGCACCTGCCTGCTGGGTGAGATGAGAAAGTTGATGGATGAAATGAAAGTAGTTTGCTAGAGAAAATAGAAGGGAGAAGTAAAGAAGGGTAGATATATATTAAAAAAATACAGATCATGCAATTAAACAAAGATAGAGAAAGAGAAATGAGGCAGAAGACTTAAAAGGTGGAGGTGAGATGTAGGTGAGAAGAATGTCAGAGTATTTGTAAATCTTCTGCTCTGGCAGCTTTTTGTTTCAAGTACGGGGAAAAAAAATAAATACACAGAACATTGCTCAGAGCTGGGCTTATTATCAGGCAGGGAAGAAAGATACTATTTGGTCCTGCTTTTCCACAATAAGATTGTAAAAAATCCATTAAAAAAGTATTTTGAGGGCTAAGTGTAAAACAATCTCCCTATGAACCAGAAAGCAGCACTGAGAACTGCACAAGTGGAAACAGCCTTAAAACCAGTAGTACTCCAGGTACCAAATTTCTGTATTCTATATGTCATATAACAGTGTTTATTAATATACCCGTGACTATCACACTAAGTTCACTTTGCCCTTCATTATTTCAACATTATTTAAACGGGATTTATGGTTTGTTAATTCTCATTTTTTTGTTTGCCACATATCTCTTTTTGCCCAGAAGTAGAGCAGGAGGGGAGCAGGTAGCTGGAGTGGTTGATAACTTTTGATGTCTGCAGATGCTTGTGGAGCCTTTCCAAGGGTCTGTATAGATCAGGAGAAGGACAAGAGCACTTCCAGGCATTTCTTTTCAATGAAAGGTTGGAGAGATGAGTAAATACAATGCTGCTTTGTGGATATTTCCTTTTTATCTGTCATTTTTAGGAGTGGAAAAAGGTATCACCTGTCCAGAGATTCCTGTGTGACTGATATTTTCAATTCTTTCTAATAACAGTGTTCGACCAGCATTCATCTTTTTTTTGGTTCAGGTATCTTGAAGGCTGATTCCCAGCTCATCTTCTGCTGTGTTTGACAAGGTGTTGCTGTACTTGGAACATGCCTAAATGATTCTGTTTCCTGGTGCTGCTGGTGGAGGTTGTTCTGGAGTTTCTCTGGCTGTTTTGAGAGCTGTTCCAGCAGAGCAGGAAGTCACAACCAAAGAAAAACGGGCAAGAAGAAAGCAGCAGAGTGGTTGTGGCATACCTACTTCTACTCCTTTAGCAGCAGGGGAAAGCCAGGCCAGTTACACCAAATGAAAAAAACCAAACAAACCCAAACCACAGGTTTGCTGGTATCACTGCTTAGTGCATAAATTCGTTTTTTTCTGGAATTATTGATTGTGTGTTTATCATGTTGGGTTTCTCTTTAAGAAGTATTGATAGAGACCAAAGAGACACTGAGACGTGACCTGCCTGGCAGAAGGGGCAGGACAGGTTTGTGCACAGGGAAAATAGGAGAGGTGGGGGAGACAAAATAACAAGAGCTCAGTCAAATTGCAGTTTTAGGATTCCCAGGTCCCCAGGACTGGCTGAGAGATGAGGCAAATGGTGTGTGGAACTTTTGGGGAATCACTTATTTTGGCTTTTCCAAAGTGGATTTGGGCAGTCTTGACCTACCTGCGCACTGAGGCTTGTCTCACTTCACTGTGTTTTGTTTTTTCCTTAAAAACTGGCACTTGAACACAATCTAGTTACTATTTTTAGGGAACAAACAAGCCATGAAACATGTTGATGTTCTGTGGATCAATAATAGGGATTTCAAGCCTAAAAAGACAAGTGTCTGGTTCTCTTTCAAGTTTGAATGGCGTGCAAAGGTGAGATGACATTTCCCGTGACAGTCTGTGTCACAAGGGCTCCTTGGAGCTCACCCATGCAGAAGTTTTATAAGGGGCTGGATGCAGATGATCTTAAATTGCAGTTACTCAGGGATTTTTTAATTAAACAGAGAGTAAAAAATATAATTTGAGGTCAGTAGGTTATTAGTTTTTCCTAATGGATTTGTCTGTAGTTTGTTATATGGTTTCTTTTCATTAGGCCTGTAGGAGCTGCCAATTTGCTTTAGACTAATGGTCTTTCAGGTCCTCAGTACTCCTGCAACTTGCATTACTTCTAACATTTTTTAAAGCATTTTTTTCCCATACTTTATTCTCTAGTTGTTAGAAATGGCCTTTGAAAATGGAGGCCACCTCAAGGTCATGTTTCAGAACTTTTATTAGTGTTTATTTGTGAACCAGAAGAGGAGAACTTCCCTAAAATCTCATTGCTTTTTACCAAGTCCTGTATAGCTGAAGGTTAAAAAATAACCAGATGATGCCTCAATACTTGTATATGCACTTGTCTTAATTGATCAGACAGCCTGATGATAGAAAATATAATTTATCTAATGTATTTCTCAACATGCAAAAACTTCTCAATAATTAGAGCAGTGGCTTAGTAAAGGCTCTATTTCTGCATCTTGCAGAGATGAACATAAATGGACAATGTGTTGCTGAAAGTTATCTGAAAGAAAACACTCAAAATTAAAAGTTCAGACAGGTGTTGGATTGATTTAATTTTTTTAAGGGAAAGATTCACAAGTGGCTAATATCTAGTTCCAGAAATATTTTTTTTCATTCAGAAAAGAGTACACTAACAACTCAACTCAACTCAGACAATTTGTTTAATGCCCATGTACAAAGCCTTCAGTGTTTAAGTAGTGAATTTGTTGGGAATCAGGGCCCCTGGACTGCGTTCCCACTGTAATTTAGATTCATTTACTTAGATAAGGCACTTAATCTCCCTGGGTCTGTTTCCCAATAGTAAAAGAGAAATAATAAACCTCAGAAGTCTTAATTACGGGTGTCTTGTTAGGTTTAATTAATTCGTAAGGGATGTTAATGTCACCATATGAAAACTGGCGTGTGGGTGAAGTGTGTGTGTGTGTAATTACATTTAACTCACACACAGGTTGTTAACAGAGCTCTGTGAGGACTGCCAGGCCAAGCAGGAAGGAGCAAATACGAGTTTTGCTTATGGACACTTCCTTGTGACCTCTCATTATGGTAAATATTTAATTACACCATCATCTGCTGTCATCCCAGCAGAAAGCCTGTCTCATCTACCTCACATCAGCTGCAGATTCTCACCTCTTTTAACCAGGTCGATTCCCCTTCTCCATCTCTAAATGCCTTTGGGAAGCTCCTGAAGGAATAGTTGTGCCAAGGTATTTTTTCTCATTTCAAGAACAGTTCCGTGGCATTCAGCAGATGGATGTGTGTGTGAAAACAGTGGTCCTGTCCTCCCAATTGCAGATACATTTCAAGAAGCAGTTTCTAACTTGGCTGGCAGAAAGTTTTGCCCAGCTGGGATGTGAGTGGGGCACTGCAGCTCCAGGTGCCTGCAGGTGAATGTTGCAGTAGCAGGTACTGAACAGATGCACCTTGGCTTTGGAAAAGTTTGTGTGGGTCAAAGAATAGTAAGATTCCCATCTGTTACAACAATTCCTGTTAAATTTCAGGTCTATGAACCAGGAATTTTGTGCCAATGCTCATTTCTTTCTTATGGTTACTCCTAAGAGAGAATAACTCTGTCTAGTACATGAGGGGGTGACATCCATATTTCATGTTCCTAGGAACAACTCTTTTATATTCAAAAAAATGATGAGTGAGACAATTGTTTTCTAAAATTAGGGGATAGGAGATCCATGGAAAAATCACTGAAGGCAATAAAATGCAGTTACAGGATTTATTAGTGCAGACTTTGCATTGTATTTCCCCAAGCTGTCGGGGTTCACTGATTGTTTTGAAATTCTCTTTCTGAAGGCTGATTTTGTTTTAAAGAGTATTTGCTACTGAGGACTGCCAGTACAGCTAATCCATTATCTAGCACTGAGCTAAAATACAGTATTTGCAGTGTTAGGATATGCTTTATAGTGCCGAACACTTTGTGGTGTTCAAAGGTTTGAATTAAGTGAGGCTCACTGAATAAACCCTGCTTCATTCAGCTGGGAGAATGGGTTATGAAATTAGCAGAAGTGCCATCATTAATACCTATTGTTCTTGTGCTTCAATGGAAGATAATCATGCCCATTGCTTTTCCAAAAATAGAGGTGGTTTTCCAGGACACAAATTACTTTTTTTTTTTTTTTCGCCTCTCTTGTTTAAAACTATTCATTATTATGAAAGTAGCAAGGAAAATACATTAGGACAAAATTGGTATTTCTGTTCCATAGATTGAAACTTTTTCAGGAGCCAGAATTTTTAGAGAGGAAGAGAGCTGTTATATTAAATTAAAATATTGCTCATTTTACCTTGTGATTGGGACAACTCCTGTAGGTTTTTTTTTTTAGCATTATTTAATTTCTAATTTAAATAGTAGCATGTTCTTAAGACACAAGGTGCATTCTAACTCCCCGTCCTAGGCACACCTTGGGCTGTGGTGAAGCAGAAATAAAAGATAGCAGAGACAGAAGAATTAAAGGGATATCTAAACAGTGGAGTCAGGATTGTTTTGATCCTTCAGATCCACTTGCAGGGAATGAATTTGGTCCCATGTAAAGCCCTTTTCCCAGTCCAAAGTATCTGGGATGTGGAGCATGCCATGAACTTAGAGGGATGTACTGCTGCTGTCACACTCAGTTACAGTGGCTCTGTGCTGGTCGTCTGAATTTATGTCACTCCCCTGGTTTGGAGCAGTGTCACCATCAATTCCTGTCCTCTTCAGCTGAATTACACATGTTCAATAAAACTCAAACAGACACTGATTTGGTAACCGCAGGTTTCTGTTTCTCCAATTGCCGCACACTGAAGTGGTAATGCTGCCTTTCATTCTTCAGGTATAATTCTCCCATGAAAGAGGATGTAAGGATCTCTTCCTTAGAAAAATAACTTAAAAACCTCCAAAACAAACAACAACTACAGCAGCAGCATTTAATACAATTAGCAGCTGATCCATCAGCTTAATGTTTGATTTTGCAGCCGGAGATAACAGTGACTTCAAAGGCCTTGTAGCCAAGAATGATGCTGATAACTCTGCAATGTTGATGAAAGCTGTGTGGAAGTGTCTTTGAATGATGTGAAAGGGGAATTATACAGCACACATTGGCTGAAGCAGTTAGAGTTGTCCAACTGCATTGTGTGTTTTTCTGCTCAAATGGCTCCAGGACTAAGATTTTGAATGATTACAAAAATGCCAAAACCATAATGAGCATTTTAGAACTGACCTTCAGAAGATACTTGTGTATACTTTGTATGCAGATTGTTTTGAAATATCAGACTCCTATTTTAAATTCTCAAACCAGTGCAATAAGGCAGGCCCTATGTTAATACAGTGATAAACACACACTAACCAGAGTTACTCATTTTTAAAATACCTGAAAACCTGTAGCATCTATGTGCTAACAGTCTATGAGTAATTTAAAAGTATAATCCTCCCAGGTGCTGAATAATTGCCAAGTAATATGAATGTATTTCTGTGGCTCCAGTGAGCCTTTCTGTAATGCTGTGAAGTAATTGGGGGTGCACGGGATGTGGTTTGAGTGATGAGAGAAATTTGTCTGAGCCACTGAGCTGAATGCTCACACGCAGCAAGGTCCACGAGGGCTCATGTCTAATCTTGAATGTGCAGATGGTGAGGATTAGGTGTGAAAGGATGTAAAACCCAGCAGCAGCTGGGGACAATGAAGTTCATTATAAATCTATTGAATATTTTGAACTGCTAGGTTAGAGCTGAGTAAAACATGCAGCAAGAGGTCTCATTTTATTGATTCAGTGGATGTATTATTTAAATAAATCTTACTTAAAAGCAAACAACTCTTTGATGAGAGCATCTGCAGCACCATAAAGTTGGAATATATTTATTAAACTGATTGGGTTAACCATGTAACCACTCCTTGAGTTTCCTGGATCTTGGAATGGAATATACACCTTAAAGGCACAAAGGCTCAGTACCAGAACTCAGCATGCTGCAAATCCTGTTTCACTTCCTCCTCCTCTACCAACAAACCTGGAATGAAGAGTGGACCAAAAATAAATTAGAAAATCTGAGGGGTTAGTAATGAAAAAACAAACCAAAAAAATTTAAAAATCCAAAACAAACAAAAAAAAAACCAAAAAAAAAAACAAAAAAAAAAAAAAAAAAACCCCACCTTTTTTTTTTTTTCTTTTTTTTTTTTTTTACTTCAAATTGCTTTGTGAAAGATTGAATATTCATATCTCAGGAGGGCAGAAAGGTGGTGTGACCTGCACAGCATCACTCATAGGCAAAAGGCAGAACTGGGAATTGGGTGCCTGTGCCTTGAGTTGCACTCTCTGGAATATTGCATGGGGTAATTTGGTGTGGCCGATACACTGCAGCAGGGATTTACCAGTGGAAAATGTCCCTCTTACTCGTCAGCTCAGTGAGAACTGGGAGAGGCTGGAGAGGAGGATTGAGGAGAGAGAAAAATCCAGGGCTTCCATGTAGAGGAGTTACTTGGGAGCTGAGGAGAGACAATGCAGCAAACAGTTCCTTTGCTAAACTGGCTTTTCTACAGAAAAATAGAAAAATTAAAAATTGCATTGCACCAAGATATTGGAAAAGAAAAAGAAAAAAAGAAACCAGGGGGCAGCATGGCCAGGACAGCTGACCCAAGCTGGCCAGAGGGATATCCCATATCATAGAACATCATCCCAGTTTATAAACTGGGGGAGTGTGCTGGGAGGGGCTGGGCACTGGGCAGTGGGTGCTGAGCAACTGCAATGTGCATCCCTTGTGTTTCCTGGGGTTTCTACCTCTCTCTTTTCATCATCATCATCACCACCACCATCAATTATTATTAGGAACATCAATAATAACAATTCTTCCTCTGTTCTCATCCCAACCCTTAGGTTTTCCATTTTGGGCTCCTCCTCACCATCCCTGTGAGGCTGGGCATTGAGTGAGCAGCCTGATGGTACTTTGTTGCAGGCTGAAGTTAAACCATGAAATTTCCATAAAGCCTCTCTGTAAAATAAAACTTGTTACAAAGTCTTGACAAAAGAAACATCTTTTTCTCCCCCTTCCAGCTAAATTGAGTTGATTCAGGGGATGGAAATTGAAGATGCTTACAGTTTGTTAAATCATGAAAAAATACCGTAATTTAAAGCTTTTGGAAATAATGCAAATACTTTGGCTAATAAGACTTATTTTTCAAAGCAATGCTTTGGTCACTGAAGATGCCAAATTGATGGTCCTGCTAAATACCAAGCTCCAACCACAGATGAAAGCAGTAGCAGCAATGGATTGTGATGCTAATTTCCATACTTTAAGCTTTAAAATTGTTCAGGACTTACTGTTTAAGCACAAAAGAGATCTTCAGACAATGCTGCTGCTCTGAAATTTTTATTCTTTCCCCCTTCAGCTTGGAATGGCAAGTTAAAAATCAGTTCTCCTGACTAACTTCTCTTTGTAGATGAATATCTGCCGAGGGTTCATACTGTGATCCTCATACATTATCTAAAGGCATTTATTCTTCTTTCTTCGTTTTATGTATTTTTATGTATAACTATTGACTTTAATGGAGCTGCTCCTAGTCTTCCCTGCATGTCTGGCATTTATTTTATTTTATTTTTGCTTTTGCTTCAGCTGTATTGTAAAATGAGAATAAAGCCACCGTTTTTTCTTTGAAAATATCCAGTATTATTGCTATTTATTAGAACCATTATGAAAACTATGAACTAAATGGAGCTGATGTGAAGAGAATTCTAATTTTAGTGACACACAGAGTAGAAACATTTCAGAAATGGTGGCTCTCACCCTGGGGCTCAGTTTGATTGTTCTTATAGATATGTATGGAAGCTGATTCAATTATTCTCATTTTAGTATGTTGATAAATATTATTTGTGGATAAAACTGATTTTTTTTTTCTTCTTTCAAGAACGCCAGGATAAATTATGAACTTCATATGTCTTCTTTAATATAAGAAAGAAGTGAGTCCTATTCCAGATCTTTCCTTTTTAGAGCAGAGTAGTTTTATCATAGAAATCCTATGCTTTGGGAATTGTATGAAACCTCAGACTGTAGATTAATCAAGAAAATACCAGGAAAATGTTTGACTTGTCTTTTACATCCAGGCACTGCACATCCTCTGTGTCAAAGGTGAAGAGAGATAATTTTTTTATTTTGTGAGTTGATCTTTATTGCAAACCATGAAACCTTGACTGCCCTAGAGCATGTTCTTCATGAGGCCAACAGAGAGACACCACAAATGAACTCGTTGGCAGCACCCAAGTGTGGCAGCATTCAGACACAGCCCAGCTGCTGTTTTAATTGGATGAGAGCTTTAATGAGCAAAGTGAGATTAATGTACAGCCCCAGCTTTGCAGCCCATCAGATTGACAGTGTTTCATTTTACTGTCAGTTATCAAAATGTGGTTTTTCTTCCCTGTGATCCCCTCTCATTCTAAGTTTTGCAGTACTAGGGGGATGCAATTGATATGCAGTCAAATCATTCCTGACAGAGAGATTTTAAAAGCTTTTACATTGGATGTAAAGAAGGAAACCTTGTCTTTGCAGAGTCTGCTCTCCCCATCCATCTGCATTAAGCATCTTAGAGTTATGCTGAGCAGAAATGACAACTTAAAGAAGACTAAGTGCTGCTTAACTTTTTAATGTCGTTCTTGGGAGGTCTGAAGTTGAGTATTTTTCTTTTCTTGGTTGTGGTATCACTCCATCATTGTATGAAAAATAAAACAGTGCTTGTGTTTGTAAGAGTGGGCTTTTCTATTTTTGTTCCTTGTGCACCACGGAGTTGGGAGTTTGTGCCTCAGCTTAGGGAGTGAAAGCCCCACACTGGAATCAATTGCTAGTATTCTAAGTATCTATTTATGAGAGAAGAAATAAAGCCAAAAAGAAGCATCTTACATTTCTTGCCACCAGACCCCCAATATTGCGGACTTGTCTTTTAATCCTGCTTGCAAATCCATGAAGATCATCATTAAAATTAAGGGCTGTTTTTGTCCCAACATTTCATAATGGGCTGTTTCAGAACCCCAGTCTTGTTACTGTCAGGAATTTTTGGTTTTTGGGATTGTATTTATTCACAGTCAATTCACATTTTGATTAATTTTCTGCCCACCACATCCTTCATCTTAAATCTTGGTCTGTACCGTTCTATTTCGTATCTTTCAGCAGAGCAGTCTCACAATGGCCCCTCACAGCCTTCTTTCTGCTACCACTGCACAATCCCAGCTTTTTTAGCTTCTTTTTGCAGCTTCTAACTCCTTCTAACTCCTTTTTTTTACTCCTCTTTTTGGAACATAAATGACAAGTAGTGTTCCAGATGAAAACTCACCGCCTTACTCAATCCCATGAATTATTTCCTCTCTGTGCTTGCCTGACACTCCTGGTATTGCACTTGCCTTATTCACAGGTAGATTAAACTTATTTAGAGTAATAGATCTTCCCTCCAGTACCATTTGCACCTGATGATTGCCTGACTTAAAACAAATTTTTACCAGTGGTCCCTAAATTAAGCAGCTGAGCTTCACACACTTTGTTTCTAACCTGTGCCATACATTTAAACCTCGTGGTTATCCAGCTCTTCCCAGTGAGAGGCATTCAGATTTGTGTTTTAGATTCTATCCAGTTGTTTTCTGCATAATCAAATTTTCTGACTGCCTGTGTGGATATGTGATTGTACTATCTTCTTAGTCTTGTCTAATTTTTCAGTTTCTCCCTTGCTCTAGCTCTGCTGTGCCATTTCTTCCTTGGACATGCTGCAGCATCCTGCAGACTGGAGCCAACAATCTCCTTTTTCCTAACTCTGAAATTACTATTTCATCGCTATTTAATGCTCAGACTTCCCATTTTTGCCTCATTACTGACCCTGTTGCTTGCAATTTTTTTTTTTTTTATATTAAGTTTCCAAAACCAATTTAAACCACAGTTCAACCTGGACTCAGGATGTATGAACATGGGTATAACCTTCCTGTACACTCTTCTTTAATGAAACATCTGCAAAATGGAACATTACTTAAAGTCTTTATTTGTATTTAACATTAGCTTCAAAAACCTCATCTAATTTGACATTTCTGCCTCTGAGTTACACTTAAAAGAAGTACAGAAAAGGTCTGTGATCACTTAATGTGCAGTGGAAATTACAGCTAAGAATAGTGCAAGGAAGTTTTGCTTTGGAGAAAGATTTATTTGAGGGGGAAAGTACTTAGCTATTCACAAGGAGCTAGGTCATGTAAGTATAAAAGTTATTTTCAACACTGTATCAAATCCAAGGTTAAAAGCTCATTCAACTCTTTTATATTAAAGGTAATATTTATAATATTGGTTACATTGGATTGTGCTGCTGGAGACATTTTAATATTAACAATGTAAATGCTACAACAATGGTACCTCTGAGAAATATGTAATATATGTCTGTGCTGCTAATACAATTCCTACTGCCATTACCTACTTTATCTCATTTCCATTAAAGTGATGGATATTAAGCAATATGGAATAGAAATAGCCATTTTCTCTATTTTTGCTTTTCTAGCTGGCAGTAGGTAACTGATGAAAATCTCATTTTATCAAGCACGTTTTAGATTTTAAAACTGGACTGTAATGGGTGAATAGCAGGAATAACACTCACAATGAGTTTGGTCTTTAATACGTAGAGATATTCAGGAGATTTTCTAAGGGTATTCAGTAAATTGCTTGAGGAATATTACAATTCTTGTAGCATTGCATAATTTAAATACTTCTTTACTGTTTGTAGACATGTAACAAATAGATAGGAAACTTTGTTTTATGTAACCTAGAAATGAAAGCTGATTTCCTGTCACAGACCTTAAAAATCCAGATGAAATAGTTTAAGGCTTCCTTCAGTTCACATTTACCTTTTCATCATATTTTTAAACAACCATAGAATTACCTACAAGGCACCTAAAAATTGTCCCCCTGTCCCTTATAGCCAGTTAATTGCAGAATACAATAGATTTCTTCCCCAAAAGTTGTTCTGCCAGGCTGCTGAGGGCCTCTTCAGACTGACATAACTCATGCTGTGCTTAACTATCCATCTGTTTTCTAAATTATTTTGAAGAATAAACAGAGAATCTTCTCTCACAGGATATTCCTCATATGTCTTCAAGGTGTTTGCAGTTACCCTTTGTCCACTCTCCAAGAAGTTTTCAGTTATGTTAAAATGTCCTGAACACACTCGATGCTTTATCTGAGGATCCCTTCCCCATCCACTGTCACCTTTCCCTTGGCATGGTTTGTCTCTATTGTTGACTCTCCTGATCCTGCAGAATCTTGGAGTTGACTCTTCCAGTCCTGGAAATGGCAGCTAATTCCCAAAAGTGCTGCCTCCAAAGGTGTGATGCAGGGATGTACAGGTGTGACATTCTCCTAAAAGCAAGGACACAATGATTCTTTTAAAATTCATATGTACTTTTTTTCCAATAGCCACTTTAAAAAAAAACTGCAATTATGTAATTACCATGTTGCAGAGGAAACTTCTAGGGGAAAAAGTGAAATGAATATGATCCATTAGTATGCAAAGCTGTAACTCAATACAGTAAAAAGAATTTATGGGCTTCTGATTACATTCGATGCAGTTAATTGACTCTCACTTCTTTATTACTTACAAACTGTGAATAAGATTTTACAAAGGCTCACACACTCTTGCGCATATTGGTTTTATTAATCAGTAACTTTATTTTGTATTGCAATTAAGCCCTAGGAAAACCCATCTGTGTCCTCAGCTCTCTGTTGATGTCACCAGCATAACAAAAACTTTGTGAGATCAGGAGCCCTGAGTCCACCCCAAATACTTCGTGAAGCTGAGACACAACTCTGTTCACTTTTGCTTACCTGCAAAATACGTAAAAAACCCTTTTTATTCTGAGTCATTTGGCTGCGGTGTTTCTTTGTTTGTAGATGATAAACAGGACTAAGAGGAGCTACAAGCCCAGAATGTCCAACATTGCTGAGCATAAAGCCTTAGGAAATAAGTAATTGAAAATTATAATTGACTTCACATAATTATATCCCTAATTTTCAGAACATTTGTATGTTAATCCCCAGGCAAAAATTGAAATACACTCTTCTGGGTTGTTTGCAAAGGCAGAATATTAAAAAACTTTGTGTTATTCCCTTGCCTGGCTGTGTACTACAGGGTTGAAATTGTACAAATATAATGTGCTGGGACAAATCAACACTGAGCACAGCAGCCTCCCTGCTATTGAAATGCTGGAGAGCTGCCAAACAAACAAAAATAAATCATTTCATATGACATTATTTTGACTACTTTGACAAAAAGGAAAAGCAACAAGACATTAATTACATAGCTCTGCCAAACTCTGCCACTGTTAGCAAAGTGCTCTAACTCCCTTTGCAAGAATTTGGTGCTGAATGGTGCCAAAATCCATATGTACCTTTTGGGTGTAGGTCAGTGCCATCAGTCTGGAAACTGCTGCAGGATCACTAGTGACACACATTAAAAATCAAAATATTTTTCTTATTTATAAGTCCCACTGTGTTAACAGTTCCACCACTTCCCAAGATTTGAGAAAGACTATGTGGGCAAATTCACTGAAGGCTAAACTGAGGGTTAAGGACAGAAGAGAATTTCCCTGGGTGAATTCTTTTTCCTCAGCTTTTCCCTCTCTTTTGTCCCCATTCAGCTCTTCTGGAAATGGCTTTTAAACAGAAGCTTTTGTGGTGTTTGCTTTATGCCTCCTTTGGGTTTTATCTTAAGTGCTTGGAATTGAAAACTGCTTTTTGTTTGTCTGTTGGTTTAGGGGGTTTTATGTTTTTCTCCCCCCCCCCCCCCCCCCCTTCTTTTTCTTACCTTAACCTCTTCTGAAATGCAAGGTTTAGTTGTTGGTCAAAGTTGAACTCTTTCTTTGTACTGCATTTTAGCAAAATCTGGGTTAAAATTGGGACAGTTCAGTTCTTAGAGAAACTAATTCTGTCTCTCTCCAGTTAGTGAAGGGGTTATTCTGGGAAAGCTGTCACAATTCCATGAAGTGCTTTAAATACTCCTTCACTCTAGAGGCTTTTGGCCAAGTTGTGCTCAGGAGTTCCGATGGTGAGGTAGGAGGTAGGGTGTGCTTCTAAATCCAGAATCTAATTTAGGGAAAGGAGAGCTCTTCACCTGAGAAATACTCCCCCACAAGGGTCTGAAAGAGACATTAGGAACTCTTAAATGATATTTCAACACAGTTCCCAGGAGGACAGATCTCAGAGGACATTTATCTGCTTCCTTTTCCTCTTGCTCGAGTGCCCTCCTGTGCCAGGGAGACAAAAGCCAGGCCAGGTTGTGTGGAGCGTTTCAGACAATAAAAAATACTTTGTCTGATTTTGTGCTTTTGTCCTTTCTACTTGGCTGCTTCAGTCTGCTGGGGGTTGAGGCAAACAAGGACGGGAAGGATGGGCCTCTCAGCTGACCCAAAATCTTCCTTCTGTGGCACCATTCCAAGCACTCTCTCCAACCTTCCCAGCATCAGCTGGCTTCAGGATGTCACAGAACTTGGGTTGTGGTCTCCTTAGGGCCGTGGAAGGGTCTGAGGGAGGGGGAGCCCTTGCTCCACCCCGCTTTGGTGTTAGTTCAGCTCTTTAACACAGATTGAGAACAGGCTTTTCCAGTGGGTTCATAGGAAACATCAGCAGGTGGGAATGGGAGATATTTAGGCTCAGCAATCACTCTCACTCTGCGCACATTGAGCCAGGGAGGCTGCAGGTTCTAACATTGATCTATAGGATGTGTAACCACACAGAAACCTCTTTTTTTGGTTTTTTTTTTCCCCTTTGGTGTTGGTGGATTCAAGTAGAGGGGGTGAAACAGAGCCTTGCACTTGGGAAAGCCTCCCAAGTTTGAGTGGTGCTTGAAAATACCTTGCTCAGGGACTAGAGTGGTCTGTGAACAAATGTGAATGTTAAAGGAGCATCAGCTGAAGAAAAGCTGGTGGATTTGAGCTGATTTCCTGTGTTGATTTTTAAGTTTTTGGGGTAAAAGAGCTCCTGCAACTCCTCCTTCCTAGGTAGGCTCTATATTCAAAATAGGCATTTGGAACATGCACTGAGGGACTCTGAAATCCAAATCACATTGGTTTTTGGTTTTTTGTGGTTTTTTTTCCTTTTTTTTTCACCAGGCGGGAGAAAGGGACAATGCCATTCAATGTCAAGAAAAGTGAAAAACAGTTTAGGGAAAATGAGTGGAAAAAATCCACGGGTGGTTTATAAACTTCAAAATAAAATGACACCTTCCTCAGGTGAACATCAGGAAGTTCTCTACTGCTGATTTGTGCAGGTTAGACTCACTCTGATATTGAGAGCTATGCAAAGAGTTATGGTATTGTTAAATAATTCTGATAGCTTATCTAACATCCTGAAAATTATGGTAGGACTCAGGTAATTTGGATCAAAATATATAAGAGAATTCAACACAGAATAGAAAAAGGCTTGTGGGACTCAAGCAAAGAATTGTGAGAAGTGATTAAGATGGCAAAAATACACCATGCTTTTAAGCAAGAATTAAGAGATGAATAGAATTAAAGCAGTTTGTTTAAAATATTTGAAGAATACAGATTGAGGCACAATAATTGATTTTTTTCTTGTAGTCTTGCATTGTGGAACAAAAGCAGAGACAAAGCACTTCAACTTTGTGTAAAGACTTCATGATTATTTTCATAGGTGATACTTCAATCTCTTCTATTCAAAGGTCCAAAAAATAAGACCCAAATTAAAATCTGCAGAGAAAAGTCTGCTTTTCCATAGTGGCTGATTAGTTACATGATACATCGTAAGACTGACTGTAGTACCAAACCTTTATCTTAAGTATTTTTTTATATTTAAGGTAGAGAAAGAAGGCAATCCAGATTAATTTTGTTTGGATTTCCAAAGGAAAGGCAGACAGCAGTGTTGAATTTCAATTGTCAGTAGTGAAGTTGTAGATGTCAGTACATCCTACTGTCCAAAAAGTTAAAAAACTGACAGACTTAATTGTCTTTTGGACTGTAAAAGTATCTTGATGGTAGTAAATGGACCACTCATCTTTTAATTAAGAAAAGGGGCATTAAAATCCCCACATATTCCTGTAGTGTTTCCATGTGGTGTGTGGGAGTCTTTGACACTGACATGCCTCTGCCTGCTCTCTCTGCAAGAGATCTGCAAAACCTTCTCCAGAGTCAGCTCCCTGCAGGGCCCCCTGACAGCTCGGATGGGCTCTGAGCCTTCCAGCCAGCTCCTGTCCATCATGGAAAAGAATCCTTAAGAAGGAAGAGAATCCCATTCAAAATGCTGAATAAGTGCTGTCCTGTTATTTATTCAGATTAGCAGTAAGTGTCACTCTGCAGTCCCATAATGACTGAGGGAAAACAGATCTCATGATTGGATCACCAAAACAGGAGGAAGAGGGTAAAAAGTTTTAGAAGTAATTACATCCCCCTTAAGCCTGAAGAGGGAGTCTTTTCTTCCTCAGTGGCTTAGAGCCACTGTGGGGTAGCTGGGGCCAAACCGTGTAAGAAATTCACCCAAACAAGGTATGAACTAAACCTTTTCTGTGTGCATAGCAGCTCACCTTGCAGCCATGTAAATACACTGAGATCCAGCTGGCTGCCCCAGTGTGCCTTAGAGGGATTGTGATAAGTCATGGGTAAGTGTGTGGAGCTCCCAGGTATTTAACCTTAAACTCTTCTCGGTCTGGATGTGCTGGGCATGCTTTTTCATTTCCCTTCAGTTACAGTCCTGCCCCAGGACCTGCTTATTAAGGAGACAAGGGGATTCTGACTGATCTCATTCTGGGAATGTGTTTCCTAGGTTTTAGAAATTTTGTCTCACTGAGGATGGGAAAGGAGGAAGACATCCAGATTTGGGAACCTGCTAAGGACACTGCCTGATCAACAGGGTTCTGCTGTTACCAGAGAAACAGGATAGTGCCTCTGAGTTTCCTACCTGGGTGTGCAGAGCTTTTACTAAAAGCCTCCTGGGTTATTAAGGCATAACTTGAAGCAGGAAACAAAATCTGACATCTAAGAGTAAGAAAACTTTGACATAGTTTAATAGAAATGATTAGAATTGTAATCTCCCTGAGACATGTTAATTAAAATAACACAACAAATGGTGCCTCAGTGCAGAGTTTGACATGCACTGTGGCTTTAAGATGTTTTTAATAAACATAGTAGACAGTAATATCAATTTAGGAAAAAAAGATAAGCAGGAATAAAATTCAAATTTAAATGCAAAGGTTAGAGTAGAACAGATGACTCATGCTTTATCTGTATTGAAGTAATTATACAGTGAGAATTCAGAACAGTGGCTTTGGACTTACAAAGAGCAAATCACCACAGTGAGATTTATCTTCTAGCTAATTTTATGGGCAATACAAAAGTTTCTAAAACCTGCTACTTGAAGGATGGGTACAAAAGGTCATTGCTTCTTGATTTCCATCTTTTTTTTTTTCCACTGAAGAACTTATCAATCATTCATGTTTACCAAATCATGTTACTTTTTTCCTGAGATTTCTTATTGAGGCTTATTGTTGATTGCTTTTTCTGTGCATCTTTAAACTTTTCAAATTATATTCATGTCTGCTAGAAATGGCTGCTAGTACATTTGCAGTGTAAGAGTCTGCAGGCACAGTGATAAACAAATGTGTTCTCTGAGGAGATTTGGGAGATTACTGAGCTTTTTATTGGGCCTTAACTCACCTCTGAGCATCCCGAGTGCTTGCTGGAACTGGTGGCTCTGTTTTCAGAAATGTTTGATCATAAAACAGAACAAAGACATTTTAGTTATGAGGATTATAGAGATCTTGATTGAAGCATTTTTAAAGTCTGACGTCAACCAGCAGCGAGGTAGAAAGTCAGATTAGTGTGAGGCTATGAGGTGGTTTGCAGATTGCTGAAATGCTGCACCAAAACATTAAAACACATGATTTGTAATATTTATTTACCCCTCAATCAGAATTTATCATTTTGGAATTCATTTATATTTTTCCCTTCACAGTCAAGGTTAAAAAAGTATTGGTGTCTAATCTGTTTCCTCTCTGTGTTCAGGAAAACCAGATTATTAAATGCCATAATAAAGTGCTTTGCAGATCAGATTCTGCTTCCTTGGACAACAGAGAGACAAGATGCCTTAACTCTGAGGAATGGAATAAATTTTCAGTGTTTCAGGGGAAAATTCAGGAGTGCAGGTGGGAATATGAGTTGTGGAGAGATGCTGAAGAGATCATCCTAGTGGTTTCTTTTCCCTCTCCTCTACATCCAGTTGAAGTGGGAAGAAACTCAGTGGTGGCAGATCAGGACATAATGGGAACTGGGATGAGGTTTAGGCTTCAATATCTGAATACCTTTGTGCTGCAGGAAAAGTTTTTATGAAAACACTCAAAGTAGTTACAAGGCAAATAAAGTCTCTAGCCTAATACCTGATTGTCATATTTACTGGTTTGGAAATAACTGACTCCTTTGAGCAGCACTGAGGATTTATCTACTGCTGTCCATCTTCAGATTCCTCAGAAATATTTGTCAGCCTTTTAATCCACTAAGCAGACTATTTCCTCCCTCCAGCCACTCACGGAATTGTTTCAGTTTTCTTGGGAAATTGCCTTTCATGTTAAATTTCCAATTCACTCCTCTGGTTTGTATAAAGCTTAACAGAACTTGTTTTTCTCCGTGGTCTTATTCATAAACAGTTTCCATTTTCATTTTACCTGAGAGCCCATTTATGCTGTTGTGGTGGAAGGGCGTGGGCAGCCTCTCTCCCTCTCTGGGACTGCTGGTGATCCATCCCCAGCTCTGATTCCTGCAATGGGGAAAAGCACCAGGAAAAGGGACACATGGGCAAAGGAGGGGTGGAACGAGGTTCTTGCAGGGTGAATCTGCAGACTTGGATGTGTCAAAAAATCAGATTGTTTCTTCACCTTTTAATGGCATTGCAGTGAAATTATTCCTAACATTTCTCTAGGGGGTTGGTTTATATTTTTTTTTCACATTACAGGAGGAACGTATGGTGAAATGTTGTTTGGAAACCTGAGTTTTCAGCATGATTTCACACTTTTTTTGCATATCTATATATAGCTGTATCTATCTATATATATCTCTATCTCTATATATATGCATATATACAGAGATATATACAGACATAGATATATATAGATATATACATACATATATAGATACATACAGACATATATATGGATATATATGTATAAATAGATATAGTCAGACACCTGCACTACATAATATCCTTAACATTTTACCATTTTTACCTGGGCTGTTAAATATTTCATCCATCATAATAAGTGACATTGTGATTTAATCTAAGAGAAGTACTGGTTCCTCTTACATGTAAAAAGTTTTTCTCTTCCAAGCTCCTGTCTGTGTAATTTGGGATTATGCAGATGGACCTTACCAAAGGGTTCTTTCTTGGGTGTGAGTTAGCCAGTTTAAGAAAAAGGATTTATGCACCCAAGCAGAAGATCTGCACCTTTGTATCCCAGTGTATTTCACTGTCTGGATGTTTCAGCTTTGTTCCACCCCAGCTCAGATGTTCTGCTGCGTTTTTATTCAGTGTGGAAACACTGAAGGTGATATTTTACTTTATGCTGAGGTGCTACAGCTAACAAGTGAAGAGCTTTCCATTAGATATTTTGGCTACTACCAGAAGTCTTTCCTGTCTAGAAGGTGGATAAAAGCAAGAAAACGAAGTCTCCCGTGACTCTTAGTCTAATGTCAGTAGGAAAGTAGTCAAGAGATGAATTTTATGTCAGTTAATAAACCATGCAATGAGAGAAAGGCTGGATAAAAGTCCTTTCAATACACTATTTATTCCTGAAATGGAGAGATATGAGATCAACATTTCTTCTTCTTAGTATTACAAAATGCTGCTGTCATAAACACCATTCTTAAAAAAAAAAAAAAAAAAAAAAAAAAAAAAATTATTTAACTAAAAGGAACCCAAAAACCTCCTGCAATTAACATAAGCAAACCTGCAGTGCCAGAATATAAAACATTAGAGGTGTTGAGATTCTTGTGAAGGATTTCTGGTTTAGCTTTTGGACTTCTAAGAGTAGAATTGTAGTAATAAACACCTTTATTAAAGTTTAATATCCTTTATTTTAAAAGCAAATAGGTGAAAACAGAAGTGTTAGGGGATTTTTTTTCTGTACAATATAGTTTTGTCAGCTAATCAGTTAAGAAAAACTCCAGGCAATAAATAATTTTTCAAAACCTGAAAAATAGTAGCCCTCAGAGAACAAGTGTTTTCAAGACTCCAGTGTGAAGGGATGCTGAGGCCCCAGTGCAGTTGGATGGCTGTAATTACTTGAAGGTGTTTTGTAGAAATAACCTTTGAGTTCTAAGGGAAAAAAAATAGACATGGAAATAGAATCAAATAAAGCCTGAATTCTGCTGTAGTACCAGGAGGTTTTGGAAGGGAGTGGTTTAACAGCATGTTTAACCACAATGATTGGGTGCATTTCACAGGATTTACCTTTTGTGAGAACCAGTATGAAAATATTTAAGCAATTTGGAAGTTCTGTTCCATTTTCCCCCCATGACTTTGCCCAAACTGTTTTCGTATCTATTAAAAAATGAGATTGTTAAATGATGCAGCCTCTCACATTCAGTGTTGTTTTCTCTGAAGAGCCACTCATGTAATTTTAGTTGGAGTTGTGACAGATGGGCTCCCAGGCAGAGCTGGCTGGGTGGAAGTTTAAGTAGTTGCTATGACATCATGAGGCCTGAAATGTTGGTGGGAGGATGATTTTGGAGAACATACTTGGCATGCATGAGCTATCACCTGTACTATGCCATGAATAGTCTTTTGGGAGATCTGACAGCAAAGTGGCAACTTGGGAAAGATACACATTCATTTTATAAAAATACTCCACAAACATGAAAATTTGTGAAGGGCAGGCAGATTATTCTAAAACTTTTCCCTCTGCTGGTGTGTTCCGCGTTTCAATCTTGTGCAAGGAAACAAGGAAGGACACAGAAATAAAAATTAGTCCTGGACTTGAGCTGTGATGGAGGTTAGAAACCCTCTCATTTTGCTCTGTTTTAAATGTCAGTTCTGAAAGGCAGCTGCTCAGGGATGGAAGAGCTGCATTATCCTGCTCTCCCTTCCCAGGAGAGCTCACAGACAATTTAATTAAGAGGAAAATCATTTAATGATACTGCATTAAATATTTAACTGGAGTCCCTTGGAAAAGATCCCCTCTGCCCTGCTCAGGTGAGACCCCACCTGCAGAGCTGCCTCCAGCCCTGGGGAACAACATCAGAAGGATCTGGAGCTGTTGGAGAGAATCCAGAAGAGGCCACGGAGCTGCTCCAAGGACTGGAGCCCCTCTGCTCTGGAGCCAGGCTGAGAGAGCTGAGGGTGCTTACCTGGAGAGGGGAAGGCTCCAGGGAGAGCTGAGAGCCCCTTCCAGGGATATAGGGAATGGCTTCCCACTGCCAGAAGGCACGGATGGATAGAATATGAGAAGGAATTGTTCCCTCTAAGAGTGTTAAGCTCTGGCAAAAGTTTCCCAGAGAAGTTGTGGCTGCCCCTGGATCCCTGGAATTGTCCAAGGCCAGGCTGAGATGGGGCTTGGGCTAGTGTAAGGTGTCCCTGTCCATGGCAGGATGATTTTTTTAAGTGCCTTCCAACCCAAACTGTGCTACAATTCTGTGTGTGGTTCTGTGAAATAAACCTGGCAGATCATAGAATCACAGAATATCCTGACCTAGAAGGATAGAAGAAGACCTAGAAGATTTGTCTATATCTGTATTTTGAAGACCTACAAGGTTCTTCAAAATTCATGAAATTTCCATGACATAAAGGAATTCAAGCAGACCAGATAAATATATTAATTATGCAAAATACTGGGAAACCTTTGGGACATGGCAGTGCAAGGTATTTTTCTCGTGTCAGTGAAAGGACAGTTTTGGTAAGGTGCCCTCCATGTGACCCAGTGCTGTTCAGCAGGAGGTGAACAGAGAAAGTCACCTTCAAATGTGACACTGTCACAAATGCTTTATTGTGCTCCTTCTGAAGGTTGTTGCATCTTCAGCAGGTTAAAAAGAGAAAATGTGTGAAAATTCCTTTGCATCAGGACAAATGTCAGCAACAGGGCTTGAGGCTATAGGATAGACCCACTTCTGCCACATTTCCAGGGACAGTAAGATCTGGCAGAGGGACAGAATAAGCAGCTGGAGAGCAGGAGCATCTTAAATCTCTACAGCTGTTTGCTTCTGTGCAGCTGAGCCAGAACTTCACTCAATTCCCCATTAGCTGGAACTGTAACAAGATAAATAGAAATAAAGCAAGGTTGCATTCAACTAAATCGAATTGTGAATGGTTAAATTGAAACATTGTTCTCACATAGATGAATCCTATGGCGCATTAGAAAAAGAATTTAAAATAGAGTTAACTGCAGGAGGACTTCATTTAGGAGTCCAGATAAAGAAAAACAAGAATAATCTCCTTTTGAATGAGTTTGTATTATGCTGTATGAAATACACAGGGAAGTGTCTGGTTCGAAAAACAGCTTCATCATAATTTAAACAACTTCAGGGGAAAACTGAGACAGGAGTTTAGTTCTTTACTCCCACTCACCAGTGTCTAAACTGCCAACATAATTAAACACTTGTGACCCAGGTGGAATAAGGTATTTATTTCAGTAAAGTCAGCCTGAAGGCTGGGTTTGGGATTGGCATGAAGGGTTTCTGTGCCAAAGGGAAGAGCAGCAGTTTTGTCTGATGCACAGCAATGCCATTGAAATCCTGGATGCAGGGAGAAAGGTCGGTACAAAAAACCAGCCCAGAGGACAGTGAGAGGTGCAGCTCCTGCAGATTCACAGCTTGGCTCACACCTGAAGTCAGCTGGAATCATCTTCTGGTTTCTTTTTTTTCCAGTAAGGCGTTTTTAAAAAATAAAAGAAAAAAGAAATAAAGTGGAAGTGATGGTAGGGAAGGTGAAGGAGCTGCTGGGAGATGTCAGGACCTCATTCCAGTGGCTGTGATTGCTCCATCCAGATTCAGATTCCTTTTTTGTTAGATTTGTAAACTGAATTTTCTTTACGGTCTACTGCACGGCATAAGCATTTTTTTTCCCAGCCATTTTTTTCTACTTTTGACAATTGTGGCTCCTTGCTGAAAATCAGGAGGGCTTGGGTTTTTTTTGTTTTTTTTTTTTTTTCAAATTATAATTCTTTATGGATCTGTTATATTTGAGAATTTTGAAACCAATGCCCTCATGAATAACTATTTTTTCATTTAAATTATACTCACAAAATCAAATTTTAAATATCAGTTATTTTTAAAAGGTCCAGCTGGTAAAATCCCTACATTTTCTTGTTCTCATGATTATCAGCTTCTTCTTCCATTTCACTGCCCCTGTAGTGAAGTATCTTCCAGTAATGCTTATTTAGTGACACATCAAACAGCTGCTATGAACTATTCATCCTTTCTCTAATCTTTTTTCTGCATAAAAATACTTCTGTCTGGAAGACAGGCCTTGCATTATTAATGTTTAATTTCCTTGACACTCATCTCTGGATCTGCTTCCTCATCTTCCTATATCTATAGCTTTATTTCTGTTTGTGTTTATCTATATCTTAATATATTCTTCAGTAATTTTTTTTTTTAATTGAACATTTGTATTATTTTCTGTGGTTGGGTTCCTTCCCCTGTAGTTTGAAGCTAAGCAATAAAATCCCATCTCCTGCAGTGAGGAGCTTATCCTCTGTCTCAGGAGTGAGCAACAGGGGTGCTGCTCTGCCTGCAGATCCAGGGCTGGGAAATCACTGCTGTTCCTGCCCTGCTTTTCCCTAGGCTGGAGATTCCAGGAAGGTTTCCTGCCCAGCAGGATGGGACAAACTCACAGGCTTAGGAAATTAAAAAATAGAAAAAAAAATAAATTCTAATTTCCTGAGCTAAAATCCTGACCTAAAACTCTACCTGTGAGTTTTAGGCAGTATAACTCACTGGAAAATTAATTCTATTTAAGCTTAACTGCATAGATGTTTTGTTGCTGCTTTAAGATGCTCGTCTGGATTCAGCTACAGTTGTAGGCAATAACTGAAAGTCATCCCTCGTTGGCTGGTGGGGAGGAGCTGGGAACAGTTTGAGGTGTTTCACTTGGTTAGCACAGGGCTGAATCACGCATTACTTTGTTTTATTTTGACCTAGAAAAGTGTCATTGTGGTAAAGGATCATTGCTTGCACCTGGAGAAAGGCCAGCTCGTGGGTAATGTGGGCAATTTGCCGTTCTTAGATGAGTCTCAGAGGGAAGTTGTAAACATTATTAATCGTAAAGTAAAGCAGGTGTGTTAAGGATCATAATCAGGTGATTGAAATGAGCCCAGGGAGATGATTTGCTAGACCAGATGTAGGTTCCAATACAAAATACTGTGTTAGTCCTGACTTTCACTTCTACACAGATATTTATTTACAGGCATATATGTGTGATCTTTTATTGGTTAAGATATTTCTCTTGTGGAGCAAGAGCGCCTTAAAAAGTAAAATTACTATGATTTACATTTTGGGGGGGGGGTGTCTTTTTTTTTTTTCTAAAGTTAAGGACAAAATATGTGGTTCACATTTGGGCAGATTTGAGACAGTTAATTATTAGTGGATTATTACTAAAATTTCAAAACATGAAAGTCATGGACGAGATCAATTTTTTACCCACTTTGAATTGAGAGGAGATGAGGGGAAACAGAGATTAATTAAAGTGAAGTCTCCAGGCTCCATCAGTTCTCTGTGGCAGGCAGCTGCAGAACCTGAAAAATGACTTTGGGCTGCTTGGCCAAATTCTGGTTATTTGCTTGGCTGCATGATAAAACCATCCACGACCTTCATCACTGGAGAAGACTACAAATCTTTCGTGGTGGGGAAAAACCCAGAAGCAATAGGAGAACATTGCAATTTCTGAAGTGGAAACTTTCAAATCCTCTCCAATACTTAACAGGAAAGAATTGTGAAAATATATTCTGTAGGGAGAACAAAAAAGCCACGGAAATTTCCAAGGCAGTTGATGTATAAAGCCTAGTTTTAAATTGTTTTATCATAATAAATGTAACATTTTATTAGTAGTATTTTGATTTATGCAGATAAATAGGTTTTTTTACCTGTTGAAAAATGTCTGGCAGTATACTGTAGATATGAAAATAGGCAGTGGTGCAACCAAATACAGGTAATTGATCAAATGCAGATAATGTGGACTGCCAAGCAATTAAAATATATTAAAAACCTGTAGAAGTGCAAAGTTGTGACTTCTTAGTAGCACTGACTGGGTTGGATAGTTCTGTAATTCAGCGTTTCTGATGTTCCCATCTAATGGACAGATAATGGTTGCCAGGGCAAATGATGTCAAAACCTCTTTCTGACTTGAAAATGAGATTGTGCCATTACTGATTGCTGTGCTAGTCCACAGAAGGATGTAGGAATCTAGGTTCCTAGATGTAGGAACCATGTTCACTTGGCAATTGTCATTACTATGTGTTCTGGGTAAAATTTCTAAACATGAGGAGTAGTGCAGCTACATCTATCTGTCTTTATGAAAATAAACCTTCCAGGCTCTAACAAATGTGTATCTCTACACATCACCTTTCTGATGATGTTGGTGTTGGAAATGAAGAATAAGGGCTTGTAGATTTCCTTTATTTGGGTATTGCTGGCAGCAGCAGCAGCATTTGTCTATGGAGTAAATGCTGCCAGGCCCAGGGAGGATGGAACATCAGTGCTGCTTTTGCAGACAGAAATCTATAGCTGTGTCCTGAGGGGTGGGTATTGCACTGAACTCAGCCTTGGTAGAGCACACCTGAAATAGCAGGGAAACATTATTTCTGGTTATAGAGAATCAGAATGGTTTGGGTCAAAAATGGACCTTAAAGCTCATTTTGTTCCACACCTTCCACTATCCCAGATTGCTCCAAGCTCCTTCCAGCCTGGCCTTGGACACTTCCAGGGATCCAAGGGCAGCCACAGCTTCTCTGGGAAACCTGTGCCAGTGCTCACCACAATTCCTTCCTAATATCCCATCTCTCCCTGCCCTCTGGCAGTGGGAAGCCATTCTCCTTGTCCTGTCCCTCCATCCCTTGTCCCCAGTCCCTCTTCAGCTCTCCTGGAGCCCCTTCAGGCACTGCAAGGGTCTCTGAGCTCTCCCAGATCCTTCTCTACTCCAGGTGAGCATCCCCAGCTCTCCCAGCCTGGCTCCAGTGCAGAGAGGTTCCAGCCCCTGGAGCAGCTCTGTGCCCTCCTCTGGACCCTCTCCAGCAGCTCCAGGTCCTCCTGCTGTTGTTCCCCAAAGCTGGAGGCAGCTCTGCAGGTGGGATCTCACCTGAGCAGGGCAGAGGGGCAGAATCCTCCCTCCACTGCTGCCCACACTGGGGGATCAGCCCAGGGCACAAATGACTTTCTGGGCTACAAGCTCATGTTGCCAATTAATTAATGTTGCACATCATTGCTTTGTATGCACATAAAATATACCTGCAGTGCTGGTATGTGGAATTTATTACATTTATTGTGTGATTTCAGCATGTAGCCCTGCTGTGTCTGGTTGTGTCCCCTTACACTTCATTGATTGTCTCTGCTCATGACACTGAGTTACCCCACAGCTCTGAGATGGCTTTGTTCCTGTTACTCTCTTGGGATTGGTATTATTAAAAATAGGAAGAAGAAGCTTCTAGAGCTTTTCCAGATGCCCTTCTAGGGAAGGGAAGGGGCAGTCAGGATCATCACTAAACACCCAGTCCTGCTGCACTTAACCTTGACTTGTCACGTCCTTGGTCCTTGTGTCAATGACTTGGCTGCACCTGGTAAATTGAGGCATCTATAGGATCCTTCCAGCAGAAAATAGCTTCAACTTAGCCATTTTATTTCCAAATAATCAGTATTGTTTCCTGTAGCCTGTTATTACGAGCTGAATGCATCCTTTCAGATACAGGATAGAAAATACGATCAGAATATAAATGCTGAATTAATTTGAAATCCATTAGGTTTAATATAGCAATGTCTCTATAACAGCTCAAAATATTGTAGAGAAGAAAACAACACATGTTCTTGCTACAGAACAAATATTGACTTTAACTACTTTTGCAATATTAAAATGTCTTGTTTTGAGTAGCTGAACTGTATGGAGAAAACTATTTATATCAGCTTTTCAGCTCGAAGGGGAGATAACTAAACTTGGGCAATTATTTGTACATTTGTAAATGAGTGGAAAAGTAGGCTTTATTTATAAAGGAGCCTGTGTGCATATATTAGTGTGTAGGTTTTACATCCACATAATTCACTTGAACACTCTTTGTTATTTTGTTTTTCTGAAGTGAGTTGGGGCTAAAGAGTGAGGAACTTCCTGTGAGTAGTGACCTATCTGCAGCTGGCTTCATTCAGACTTCAAAGTGTCAAAGAGAAGTCACAGAATCAGAATGGTTTGAGTTGGAAGAAACCTTGAAAACCATTCATTTCCCAGGGATACCTTCCACTAGTACAGGTAATTCAGAACTTTATCCAGCCTGGCCTTGTACACTACCAGGGATGCAGGGGCAGCCACAGCTTCTCTGAGCAACTTCTGTTCATCCCTCCCCACCCTTACAGGGAAGAATTCCTTCCCAATATCCCATCTCTCCCTGCCTTCTGGCAGTTTGAAGCCATTCCCCCTTGTCCTGTCACTCCATCCCTTCTCCAAAGTCCATTTCCAGCTCTCCTGGAGCCCCTTTAGGCACTGGAACATGCTGGGTGGAAATCCTAATGCTATATATAAAAAGGGAAAACTGTTTCTGTTGAAATTGTTTAAACTTAATTAAGACAGTGTAATCTGAACTCATAAATAATTACATCAATCTGACTTCTCTTCCCTGATAATAAAATGTTTGTCACATTGATTCCACAGAAATCGCTTGAGCAGTGGCTCAGTGATTAGTAAATCCACCAAACAACTAAGAGGAATAACCCATAGCTAAAATAAAATTTTGGCTATAAACTCTAAAAATACACAGAGTCTCTACTTTGTGTGCTTTTATACCCCTCCAATTAAAAATAAGATTTTGTACCACCAAAATTCACCTGTCCCTCACATCACATTAATAGTTGTGGTCATGTAGACAAGATTCACTCGTCTGACTTTTAAATGTGTTTGGCTTCCAGCTTGCATACAAACACTGCAGTTCCATAGTTCACAACTCCAAAACTTTGAGATTGCATCCCAAATCCTATTTTACTGTGTTTATAGGGTTCTTGCAGCTGTGTAAAACTTCTGCACGTAATGGAAGATAATCATCCTTCTATAGTCAGTCAATGGAGAGACACACAGAGGAAAAGAAAGTCATAAATGGCTTCAGACACCTATTTGTGATGGGTTGAATTTTCCTTTGGAACTGTCAAGTGTAATGATCTTCTATGCTTTCTTTTTTCTAAAATAATATCACTTTGCATAATATAAAGTTGAATTTTGAAACACCATGTAACTACTCAATTTTAAAAAAAGGCCATAAAAAGTATATGGATCAAGATAATTGCATTCCTCACAAATGAAGAATTTAATATTACTTATCTTTTTGCCTTTTATCTAGAGATGTCAAAATACATGACAAAGGATAAAAAAGTATCACTTCTGAATTTTGCAGACAGAAAAAATAAGTACTGTCTGTTATTTTCCTCAAAGTCACAGAAGTCTACAGCAATAAATCCCAAGTTACTTTACCATGTCTAATGCCTTGTCCATTAAAATATGCTGCTTCCAATAACTTTTCAACCCAAATGGGATTTCCATTACACTCACAACTTTAGGTTGAAACAGATAAAAAATCTGTATCACTATTTAAGGAAAAAAATCCAACTCTGAATGACTGTCTGATTCACAGGGTCACATTCAAACTGATGCTTTGCAGAATTACCATTTTGTGCTTTTAGGGAAAGCAAGAAAGAATCAGCTTTCAACTCCCCGTCTTCTTGCCAAGAATACTTTATCTTTTCTTTAAGCAAATACCTCTTGTGCTTAATTCCTGCACTTAACTTTTCCTTTCTTCTGATACTCTTCAGCTGAAGGGCAACTACTGCAATGAGCAGAACTTCCTAGGAAGTGTTTCACAAAGGCACTTTGGTATTACAAATGAAAAGGTGCTTTTAAAACAGAAAACAAAATATAAATTTATGGTCATCTTAATGGCTGCCATTTGTTGTGGTCATCACAGTGTTTATTAATGGTTTGATATTGCCTTAGAACCACAGAATCATTAAAGTTGGACAATATCTTTAAGATCATTGATCCCAACTGGTGCCAAGGCCACCACTGACCCATGTCCCAAGTGCCACATCCACATGGCTTTTAAATCCCTCCAGGGATGGGGACTCCACCACTGCCCTGGGCAGCTGTGCCAATGCCTGACCATCCTTCAGGTGAAGGAATTTTCCCCAATATCCAATCTAAACCTCCTCTGGCCCAGCCTGAGGCCGTTCCCTCTCCTCCTGTCCCTGTTCCCTGGGAGCACAGCCCGACCCTCCTGGCTGTCCCCTCCTGTCAGGGAGTTGTGCAGAGCCACAAGGGCCCCCCTGAGCCTCCTTTGCTCCAGGCTGAGCCCCTTTCCCAGCTCCCTCAGCTGCTCCTGGGGCTCCAGACCCTTCCCCAGCTCCATTCCCTTCCCTGGAAATACAGATATCCTAGAAATTGTTATGCTTTCCACCCATTTTGTTCCTTTTTACCCCCAAGAATCTTGTAGGTTTTACTGCATAAACCTCTTTACTGTAATCACTGGAAACTTGTGACTATTCTTACAAAATTTAGTGCTAAATGTTCTCACAACAGCTCTGTGTTTTCATGTTTCACCTAACACAGCTGTAATATGAAGTTACAGTGTCCTTTATCTTAAGAAAAAATCCTTATCCATAAGATTCTTCCATATTTCCTGAATCACAGCAGTTGTTCAGCGCTTTGTCAATTGTTAGGAAGTGTAATACATCCATGGCATTCAAACTCTTCAAGCATTCCAGAGTGTTAAAAGATTGCTAACTTCAGTTTAAGGGGGTAAAAGGTTTTCCAGTTGCTTGGGAAAAATAACAGTTTTTACAGGCTACTGGGGCTCACAGATTTCTCAACTGACCTGTCTTAGTTATGGTGAGAACTGACTCGAAGCTGCATCTGAAAAGCATCATTTGAAATGTAGAATTTTGTTTCATTTTGCATAATCAACAGCAGGGAGGGGTGACAGTCCATGAAAATTCACAGCTAAGATCAAAGTGGTTGAGGGACTGTATGAAAAGTTTTCCCATCCATAGGATTTACACATGGGATGATATTGTGCTAAAATTTAAGATCCTTTAGTATATATTAATAAAATAGTATTTTCTCAAGTGTCTGCATTTTATAATATGTGGAATATTTTAAAGTTGGGTTGTTATCTTTCAATAGATATTTAAACATAGATTAAATATCAGTGTGAGTATGTGAGGAAATTGATAGCTTCTTTAAAAACATATATTAAAAAATAGGAAAATTAAATGTTTAGCAGCAAACCTGAATATTTACTGCTTGTGGTACGCTTCAGCATTATTTAAAAGCAGTGTAAATTTTGCATCTGTTGTCCTTGGAAAATACCAGAAAATATTCCTGATTTATTATGTGGGAGGAAGGACATGAAAAAAGATGTGGTGCTGAAAAACTGTACATTGCAGGAGTTAGAATTGACTAAACAGGAACTTGTAAAACTTAACTTGCTCTGAGAAAACTCCTTCCACTGATTTTGGTTTCTGGTGTAGAGATCATCCATCTTATGGCTGTTGTCTTTTTTGGGGGAGGTTTTGTTGCATTTTGAATTCTTTTCCTAACAGAAAGGATGCATCTATGAAGGCGGTATGGTCACCTCCTTAGATAAATGAATGCAAATCTAGAATGTCCTAATTTCAATTTTAATGCTGTATTTTACACATCAGGTATTTGCCTTTGACCTAAAATAAAAATTTTGTCTATTTTATATTTTAGGTGAGCTTAGTAGTTTAATAGCAGTTTTCTCAGGGTCTAATTTTTCTATAGTGTCTAATATTTTTTCTTTTCTTTTTTTTTTTAACTGCCTACTTAAGCTGAAAATATGCACTAAACAGAATAAACCAAAAATATTTAGTTTTTAATAATCAAATAGTTCTGATTTTATGAATTTAAAGCAGTGCCATTATTTTTAGCATGATCATGTTAAATGATAATAATTAGTTCAATCATTATAAAATATAAGCTAGAAAGATCTCAGGGTTTTTTTTTAATTCACTCCTCTGCACTACCAAGATGGAGACACAAAGATTTGGTTGTGAAAAATGGGTATGATGAAAGATGAAATGCAGGGGGTGGAACAGGGAGGCCCCCAAAAATCAGAGCTAGAAAACTCAGAAGCAAATGGCTGAAGATAGAGGGTGGCTTTCAACTCCCAGGTTAAGTGGTAGGGGATGGCCTCAGCATAACTTGTCTTTTAATTAAAATTATTTCAGCCTTTGATTATAACCACTGATCAGTGACTTACGTTCCAAGATAAATCCCTGTTATGTAATGCATGATTTTCCTTCTCTAGGCTCTTATTTCATTAATTACATGAGTTAAAAAGCTGTAGTTGAAAACAGGAATCGGGAACAGGAAAGGAAAAACACAATTCTGGGTGAGCTTTGGGTTCTCTCTTCAGCTTTGATGCCAAATAATTTGCCTAAATTTTCTTTATGTGGTATTGTCAAGGTGTGCAGCCTTTTCCTGGTGCTCAGACTGAGCTCCTTCACTCCTGTCAGCTGCTCTGGGAATTTTCATGGGTGTAGCTGTGAGTTAGGTCAGGCACTGGAGGAGCTGAAGCAAACATGACTTCAGGACATCTCCCCTTTGCTCTTCAGTGTGGCCAAGCTCTCTGAAAAGAAGATAACCCAGGCTGATTGGAATTTTCCCTGTATGAACTTTTTCCATGGGCAGTATTGATATCTGAAGTGTCAGTTTTGGCTAAATTTGGGTTATATCAGCTGTCAAAGATCCCTGCTCACTTTCCAGATACCTCATGGACACTGAAAATATTTGATAATGGATTTGTAGCTTGATTTTCCTAATAAACTGTCATTTCTACATGATTGAACAATGGGATATTTGTTCAAAAATGTTTTCTTCATCTCCAGGTTTGTTTTTTTTGGTTTTTGTTTTTTTTCCTGAAGTGGGAATTCCAGTTCCATACAATCCTTAGAGCATCCCTGCCTTGCTTGAGACACTACTTTTGTATTGTGGGGTTTTTTTTGTAAAATATGTTTCTGTTTCCAGTTTGTTCAGTTTTGGGCCACCAGTAAGTATTTTGACAAGCAAAATTTAATCAAAATTAAATCAAATCCATAGAAAATTACAGTCCTTGTGATAAATTTGAAAGGTTTTAGCAGCATGCTTCTGGCAAGCTCTTGTGGCAAAGGACTCAAATAATGATTTTCTGAAACTTATAATTTGGCCAAGTATAAACAGGTTAGCTTGAGGACACCTTGATGGCTGCTAACTCTTGAATAAATCGGAGAGTACCAGTGGAAATTATAAAAGTGTTAGGTTTATTAAGAAAACAGTAGGCGAAATGAATATCAGCAGGATTGGTAAATGACCTTAATAAAGGCATTGATATTGTTTCCTCATCTCTTCTGACAAGTCCCAGGAGGACTTTGGAGAAAAATTAAAGTCAACCTCATGCAAAACAGAGGTGGGGATATTAAGTTGTGAGGACATACTTTCCAAAACAAGAAAAACCTGGCGTTTTTTCCACAGAAGGGGTAAAAAGAAACTGAGCAAGGGTAGTCTAGCAAAAAGTGAGTATTACATTTGTTTTCCAAATGTTGTTTGGAGATTCACATGTTTTCCTTCCACTTTCAGTCATCTCCTTGGTATTTATTTCATTTAACTTTCTCTTTCTCTTTGTTATTGTCCTTTTCTCCTTCCCCTGTTTTTGTGCCTTTCCCTTTCTCTTTTCTTCTTCTTAGGTGTAAAACAGCAGCAGAAGAATATCTACATGTGCCTCCTAAGATGCACTTTCTTTTTAAATAACGATGAGTTTATCCATCCCTTTTCTCTTCAAAGCAAACAAAATATTTCACTCGCATTATTTTTGGTTATTGCCATGGTTCAACCATCCTTTAAAAGGCTGTAGCAGTTTCAAAAAGATACAACAGTATTTGGAAAATGTGCAAGAATTGAAGAATATGAATTGTATTAGGGCAAATTGTGGATTAAAAAATAGTTAGGCAAATTAGAATGTGGTGAAAATAGGGATATTAGCTGGAATTCTCAGAAATGCTTTGGAGGCCCATTGCAGTAGATATCACAAGATCCTAAAGAATGAATTCTGCTCCAAAGAACCCATGCTCTGAGCAACCCTTGAGTAAAGGGGTTTTATCAGTCTAATTATGAAGAGCTGGGCTACAGTAAAGAAGACTTTTTGCTGATGGTCCCATTTAATAACTTTTTACTACTCAAGTAGCCCCATCAGATAGAAAAGCAGCTGAATTGAGCAGCACTGTCTTTGTTCCTGAAGTCTGGTGCCATATCCCAAGTCAAGCAAGACGTCTGTTCATCAGTGGAGTGTCTTAATTACAACGCCATGATTTTGTCTTAATTTTTTTTTTTCTTGCAACGCTTAAGTTGTCAACTTCATTGATCTCAAGCTGCTAAGACTTTGTGTTGGGCCATTTTAAGTCCTGCATTTTCAATTCTGCTCTTTTTAATTTATTATTACTGCTATTTACTCATTGCCAAGGAAGTTGGGGCATTTTTTTTCTTTCTCCCTGAGTAAACTTTGCTAAAATAAAACGTAGCATGTATATTCTCTTTAGAAAGAGACTTCAGCCATTCCTGAGATGGTTGCTGTATTCAGCAAGTGCTAATGGACCATTTCACTCACATTGAAGTGAGGTCATGGGTGAAATGGTGTAAAAGTGACAGGAGATGTGGTAGAGGAACACTTGCTCCATCTCGTGTTCAGTGGGATTGGCTGACTCAGGAAAACACCAGTAGTAGCTGGGCTTGTGAAGTCACAGGAGGAGATGGTAAAATAAAATATAAAGGAAAAGCTGTTACATCAGTCAGCAGGAGGCTGAGCTTGTAGAAAAGAAGAAAAGGAAAAAAAAAGAAGAGGCAGAATAAAGCTAGGAAATTGAAGTAAAAGGGGAGGTAAAGTTGCTCTTGCTTTCTGTAGCCTCAGGGCAGAGTGTGTTTGTACAGATGCTGTGAAGGCTCTGTTTGATGGGCCCTTTTTCCTCCAGCAATGCAGAAAAACAAAGTCATGTAACATTATTTTTGATGTTCTTTCTTCAGGCCTGCCTTTACTCTCCAGAAAGGATCTCTTAATTTTTCAGGATCAGAATATATGTGTCATATAATTTTAAGTATCCAAGAGGATATTGCAGAAGTGCAAGAACAGATGGAATCCTTTTTTCTCTTGAGCCAAGCCTACCTCTGCTTCACATCAGCAAACCTCCCACTTGAACATTGTTTTTCTTTGGTTTTTTTTCATAATACATCTGACTTTATGGTTGCATCTAAGGGGATGGAATTCTTTGCGTTATTACAATCAAAATCAACAGTTTTTGAACATTTTCTTCTGCAACTTGAAAGACTCAGCTGTAATTCCTACCATGCATCTGCTAAGTCATGGTGTTTTTTTATTGCTTACCATGAGAATGCTGTTTTGCTCCTCAAATGGAATAATGGGCTTTCTTAAACAAGTGTCACCTTTTTTTATTTTTAAAACTTACTTTTAGAAGAACCATAAAGTACTTTTTTTATATATAAAAAGTGGTGCTGTAAAAAAACAATTTGGGAATCCTTTAGTCAGTGTACAGAGAACACTTCATATTTAGAAAGATTTGGGGTAAAGACAGCTAGAGATTCTTGAAACCAGAATTTTATAGCAGGCATAGATAGGGCCAGGGAAGAAAGAACAGGAGTGGAGGGAATTCTGTGAAAAAGGAAAGGATAAAAAAGACTTTCAATTTTTCTGCAGTTCTCAATGAGGGATATGTAGGCATAGCCTTAACATTAAAAAAAAAAAAAAAAAACCCAAAAAAAAACAACCCAAACTTTTTTTTCTATTCAAGTTCCACTTTTTTTCCCAACTTTTAAAATATTTGGTTACTGTATATAGGGAGCTGGTACTTTTCATTTGCATTTTCTATCCAGTCTCAGGAAATCAGAGAATGTGGGGTGCTACCAGCTACAGACAATTTATATACTCAATACCCCATGGCCTGTGAGTGGATGACTCTGGGAATTTCATTTCTCTGTGCAGATCAGTGATGTTCTGTGAAATATCCATGTGGATCAACTATGGTGTCCATTTTTTGGTAACTGAATTGAGTTTCTTCTGTGTGATGGATGCATTATCTGAAAATGAAAACATTTGAGTTGTATGGATGTCCAGGGAATGTTATTGTGCAGAAGGGACTCATGAGACCAATCTCTGATGATTCTGCCTTTGCCATGGCATATAGTCTAAGGGAAATCATGGAGAGTAGAATCTGACTCCAAACTCCAATTGTCTCAAAGGCAAATGTCAAATCTGATCTTGTGTTCAGCAGAATTCTGTCCTAATCCAGAATATTTACCTGGGATGATTGGACTGAATCCTCTAAGGAAACTGTATCCTCTAAAGAAACCATGTAAAGACAGCCTGGATAACTGCTTAGGCTGTTGAAATGATGTCTCATTTCTACATGGTTATATCTGAATGAATTAAACCAACCCTTAATCTATCTGCAGATTTTTCATATGCAAATAAATGTGTTAATGTTTCATTTTCTTTTTTTTTTTTTTTCCCCATAGAAGCAGTCATTAGGTATGACCCAGAGCTGATTGTGCTGCACCATACAAGCACATGGTTCTTCAGGAATCATAAAGAGGAGAAACAGAATAGGTATTAGTAGCACAGAAGGCAAAATTGGATATGGGCAATCATATTTTATGTCACTCCTTCAAAACTATAATGATCAAAAGTCCTCAGCAGAGCATCCATCATTTCCTAAAACAAAGGAATACCAGACTCTCCACTATTGAGCTTTTTTGTTTTGTTTGGTTTTGTTTTGTTTTGTTTTTTTTAAAAAAAGGGAAGGTTTCTAGATTTGTGTTTGTGGTTTACAACTCCTCCTCCACCTTTCCCTTTGTCAATCTTCTTTGTAGCAAGTCCCAGGTGCCTCTTGTTACCATTCCTGCAGATATTGCTGGTACAGGAGGTGAGTCTGAAAGACTGTGTTTTGAATTAGGTTCTTTTTTATAAGACACTTTATGCTTATTAATTAGATGAGTCATAGACTTGATTCAGAGTTTATATTTACAAATAGTCATGAAAGAATTACTCGAAGACCATGAGCTAAATCTCTAAATGGAAATTGTCTTCTAAACACAAAATGCTAAAATTCCAGGAATTTTTGAAAAGGACTAATTAATTACAGAAACAATAACAACAAAACACCACCAAGAAGAAACCCCAAATGAACAAACCATGAAAAAAACACCACAATTAAGAGCAAGAAAGAACATACCTTAGAAGCATTAATAGTAATGGAAACATAAGGAAAATAAAAACATGAGTGCATGCAAGCTTTCCTTTATAGAATTCCATAGTTGCTGAAATTAATCATCATATGATAAATGTAAACAGATGACATCAGTCTTATGTCAGCATTACACATAATTCATAATATCTCTGATATTTCCTTTCAAACAATTACATTTTTAAAATTAATAGAACAGCTTTCATGGGATAATTATAAAAATTGGAGGACCAGAAAGTCACCAGCATTAATTAATCATAGGATATTGTGCAGTTATGTTGAATTAAGAGACTGTTTACATTTACTTAGAAAATACCATTGGATATCATATATCCAGAGAGTTAAAGAATAATGATTGTGTTTAAGAAATGTGTGTTCTGGTGAGTTAAAAAAGAAGCAAAGAATGCTAATAACTGAATATTATACTGGAAAGCTATTAATTCTTTTTGCTTTTAGCAATATACATCTTCCCAGAGGAAAAGTAATTTTAAAATAGTAAGTCTAGACCATAAATTGATTGACCCTTGAGGATAGAAGCTAGGTCCTTCTAGAAGGAGTGACATAAATGGATTTATTATTATGTTTTAAGGCAGGATGGGCTGTGACTGAGGAAGGGCTCAGTCTGCCTCAGTGTTTGTGTACCTTTGGAAAACAGAAAGGGCTCTCACTGATTGATCTTCCAACCATTTTCACCATCAAAGGTAGAGAATGAAAGAGAATTCTTTTTCTGCAGACCTTGGTTCATCCATCTTGGGGCATTTATCACAATACAGTTGGCATTTGCTTTTTGCAGCTTGACAGGTCTCAGCTTTTCAGAGCTGCTGTGAGGTGGCAAAGCCAAGGCCAGCACGGGGGATGGCCAGAACAGTCAGGCACAGGAGCCAGGTGGAACAAGATGTTCTATTTCATGTAAATCAGACACAAACCAGGTCTCCCCCCCCCCCCACGCCTTTTTTTTTTTT